>CM041777.1:143555985-143591636 GCA_023374045.1 Limonium bicolor
GCTGGAAAAGAGAGTCATTCTCGACTCAAATAACCAAAGTGAGTTAAGTAAGTTGGGTTGAGTTAATTAATTAATAACCTAAAACTGAATTAATGTTTTAGGACTTGTGAATTGGGACTCGGAGGGAGATTAAAAAAATGACCGCCGACGGTGAACGGTATGGTTTTCTTGTAACCAGCTTGCTAACGAGGTGTCCCTCGGCTTGAGTGCTACTGTTTACTTGCTATGACTAAGACAAGATAAAGCATGCAATCGGACTATTATCTTCTTGTGTGTTTGCCTTATACTAACACACTGGACTTTGAGATTAGTACTAATAATACTTAGTAACATTGAATGAGATAAGAAATTCACTCCCATATTTGTTGGTTGGTTAATACCCGAGAAAGGTTTAACTAACACTTCGTCATTAAGACTTTCTACTAACTGGAACTTGGGGGGGAGTGAGGAATCCGGGAATGAATCCGGTCATGCAAGTTAAGGAATGGGGGTCGGTATCTGAATCAGATCCGACTTCCGCTTGAGGACTTGTCTTCGGACTTGTTGCCTAGGGTCAAAAGTCGACTCAGCTACCTCGGATTTCAGTCCAAGGTTGGAGGCAGATTAAGATGGTGCGGTAGGATCACCTAAATCCTAAAAATAAGATAAGTTGTTTATTCAACCAATGGAGTTAATAGCTTTGGCTAGGGTTGCTTTTGACCCGATAAAATAAACATTGAGATAAGATACAACCTTTTCTAATTAAAGAACGGTCTGTATTCTGAGATCTGGATAGAATTAAGATTGAGGTAAGTTAAGAATGGACTGAGACTAAGAGGAATCAGAACTTAAGGAGTTAAATGATTAACTCACTTATTAAGGGAACGCCTTTAAGCCGTTCATTGTGTGTGAACTATGTTTGTTCAAGTGTGGATTGTTGTTTTATTGCACTTCTTATTTATGTTGTGTTTCTAATCAACTTCATGCTATCGACAATTAGTCGTCGTAGCCCCGTTAGCTTGGGGGCTATAAGGGAATCGTACTAGCAAAGGTGCTGACCCCCTGGGGGCGATTGTTATATTTTGCAGGTAAGCACCCGCAGAGGACTCACCCTGAGAGTAGAGTGGGTAGACTTAGGACGGGAATTATTTTGATTACAGGTTGCGCCTGTGCACCCGTCTATTTATATTGGTACTTGTGAAGAATTGTGTTAGTTCTTGAGATACTTATAACTCGGTTGGTATGTGTTTTGGTTAGACGTTTAAACAACTACCCATGCTTAATAGTAACCCCGTCCTACTCTCGAACGGTGATCAGCTTCAATGTTATTGTAAAATAAAAACAATGCCCCTAGGGGCTCAGCAAAATTGCTGCATATGAAATTCGCATACCCCGCGTACTAGCGAGGGTACGCCGACTATTTGGTCGAGCATGTGGTTCATTTTAATTCAAACACATGCAAGGAACAATACATTACATATGTATATTTTCACAATCAAAGTTCAGCATTGAACACAACACTAACACACACATCAAGGGGTAGTTTAATTTGTTGTATACTTAGGCCTTGAGGGCTATACCTCACTATGCCTCAATTCATTCTACATTGTCACCCTCTCACTTGGGTTACACTTACTCAAATTCTCTTACTCTCAATCTCAACTCAATACTCAAAATTACAACTCACTCTCTCAAGTCTCAACTCAATACTCAATACTCACACGCTCAATTCTCAATAATCAATGCTCAAGTTCTCAAATCAATACTCAATACTCAAAGGCATCTTTTAAGTCTTAGCCACGACCTCCGGGCAGGGTCATACACAAACCCACCACCGGGCTTACAAATACAAAAGGGGCTATGCATTTAGCTCCTCAAGTTCACAAATGTCCAGTTCTCTACCGGACTACTCAAATTCCCAAAACTCCTCTCTCAGAGTCATTTCACAATCTCATTGATTAGCCTAGAGGTATCTCCCTCGATAACATCTATTGGCTTAGGGAATTCCTCAATGTTTAGTATTCTAAGATTTAAGGTTTTACCCAACTTATCGAATACTCTCATGTTCGGGACATTGCTCATTTTAGTCGGTTCCTCTCATTGGGGTTCGACTATCTTTCTAAGGGGTTTGGGGATCCCTTACCATACTTTGTTTCTCTCAAGGTTCAAGTTTGAACTCTCATCAATCCTCTAATAGAGGTTACTTAATACTTCCACCTTTATTTTTTTGTTTGTGATTAAGTCAATTCGGTTCTCTAACCGTTTTCAGGAGTTTACTAATTCCCGTACAATTCTCTCACGTTCTAGTGAGTTATAGATTTGCGTTATCGTTTCTTGGTTCGATAGTTTTGGTGTGTTTCCACATTTTATTATTTCGCACTTGACTCTACCTACGAGTCACTACTCATACAAGACTCAAGTATGAGTTGCACTACTATTCTCATTCACACTCAAGCAATTCATCCACAATACATGATGAATTATACAAACTTAAGTTCAATTCATAATCCAACAAGCAACAATACAACACAAGCACAAGCAAGTGCAAACATTCCGATTCGTGCATTTATCTTGTTAGGTGATCACACAATCAAACAAGCACACAAATCGGAGTAACCAAGTTAGGAAACAGAGCATGAGAAAATCATACCTTTCACCGGGGTTAACTTTACCGGGTGTTCTCATGTTCCTCGGTTCACACTTGTCCCTCGAGTCTTACTCTTTAACCACTGATTACATGTCAAATGGCTATTAATATTAAGGCGTTACGGTACGTACATAATTGCTACCCCGTACTTACCCCGTTATCCCGTTATCTCGGTTTACTTAAGTGTTCTTAAACTCACAACTTTCTCAATCACTTCTCAAACTTGTTTACACTTCTTAGGACCTTTAAAGTCACCAAACAACTCCTAATCATAATCTAAAACAATACCAATCAATCCCCCATGTTTTATACTTTAAAACACTTTCTGTGCGTTTTTGGGGGTGGTCCGGGACTTGGTCCACACCCAAGGTCCCAGACCAATACAAAGACTAACTCTTGGCTGATTTTCATGGGTGGTCCGGGACTTGGTCCTGGACTAAGGTCCCGGACCAATGCCTGTTTCAACTTTCGGCCTATTTTCTGATGCGGTCCGAGACTTGGTTCATATCCTATGTCCCGGACCCCGCTAAAAACTGTTATTAAGGTAATTTTTCAACCCCAATCAGCCCTAAACCACCCTCAAACTTTCCTTAATCTTCACTCAAGTTTTCTACAAGTTTAATCACCCTAAAACACTCCTAATTCATCGGTCCAATCCACACCCAACTTCTTGCCCAAGTTCACAAATTCAATTTCCTTGACTATAAACACTAACTCTTTTTCTTGAAATTCTAAGCTCTTCACAAGTCAATTTGCTACAGATTTTTATCCCTCTCTTCCTAGTTCTCCAAATACCAAATCAAGGCTACCACTCCACTCTACTTAACACTATAAACACCTAGGTTCTCCGATTCACTAAGTCATCTTAAAACACTTATTTCCTACCAAAATTTCGCCATAACTTCCCATAATTTAAACATATCCCAAATCATCTTTTTCACCATTTTCAATCCTAAACTAGCCACACCCTTACAAGGGTCCTACCAACACACAATGGATTCACCAACCTCAAAATTCATCAAACAACAATATAGCTCCCAAACTAAAAACACTTGGCTCTGAGGCCCTTAAATCAAGATAGCTCACAATTCCCTCTACAATCAACCAAACACATTTTCCAATATAGTTTGCAATCCATAATTTGGGTTCATTAATTTATTTACCCACCCCAAACTCTAAAACAATTAAAACAAGTATTAAGATAGATTTCTTACCTTAATTTCACAAGTTCCTCTTTTAACTCCCCTCTTGCCCTTCCTCTCCTTAAATTTGGTCAAGTGGGAATGGAGTTTCCAAACTCCATCCCAACACCCAAGGAACACAGAAAAATGAATAGAATTAAAATTCTAACCCTAGGAATATTACTATTTCAATGAAAGGGCTTAAAGCACCATAAGTTAGGTTTTTACCTTTGGAGTGTTTTGGAGGGGTTTTAACCCTTGAATCAAGAGGGGAGTTCCACCACCATTGGAGGGTTGAAACAAAGCTCAACAAGGAGAGAAAAATAAGGCATTACGAAAGGGGAAAAATTGGCTAACACAAGAAAATGGAGAAAATGAGCTTTTCTCTTGAAACTTTTTACCTTGTTTGAAAGAGGAGACTCCAAGCTCCAAAATGGTTTAGTTTACTCTTCAAATGCCCAAAACCCATGTAGATCAAACTCCTCCATTTGAAGTTCCGAAAAGAGAGGATGATAGAGCTTGATGAGAGGAGTTCAAATATGTAATTATTTTTGAATTCGGGCATTTATGTGGCTTGGAGAAGTGGAGGAAGGTGGCTGCCATTGAAGCTTGTTGGAGCAGCTCAAATCACCAGGAATGGGGAAGGTGGGGTGCTCACGGTGGGAGAAGGGAAAAAGGAAGGAGAGAGAGGAGGGAAATGAGAGGAGAGAGGGTAATTTTTACCTTTTGTACTTTTTTTACTTTTCCTTCTTTTTTTTCTTTCTTTCTTACTAACTTAGTGTGTGAGAGAGAGGGATGACCCCCCCTTTAAAACTGGCCCCATACAGTAACACATGCTGGAGAGTTTTTCATTTTTTACTGGAAAACGCTCGTTAATTTACCCGATTTAGCACTATTCACTAACCGGGCCCGTTTTCTGGAATTTTCTCGTTTCTTTAATTTAATGGCTTAAGCTTCCATTAATGTTAATTATATTCATTTGGTGAACTATAATTTTTACGGGTTCATTTGACCACTCAAAGTCACGTTATCGGGTTTTCTCGAAAAACATGCGCTAAAGCTTTATTAGCGCTTTTAGTTCATTTTATGGATCCGTTTTCTTCGGGAATTGTTCCCATAAATTATTTAGGCCTTATTAAGCCTTTTAAATTCATCTAAGACCCTTTTAAGGTCGTTTTCCTCCTACGGTCACTTAACGCTCAGTTTAGCGTTTTTCGCTTTTTAAGCGTTTTCTTGTTTCTTTTGGATTTATTCTCTTTACCAAAATTACTTAGGCACTACTAGGCCCTCAAATATCGTATTAGAGTAATTTAATCACCCTAATTAAGTTCGGGGCATTTCAACCTACCCCCTTAAAGAACTTTACCCTAAAAGTTGGTGAATCTAATACTGTTAGTCACCCAAGTACTCAATACTAAGGTTATAATCTCTCTATAACCTGTCAGACTCCAAAAGCTTTACTCAATGCATACCACACATTCAAACAACATGTCAAGCATGCATAGCAACCAAAAACATCATTGTCCAATCTCTCAATGGGGGTCCATCCGCAGACAATTAGGCACTAAGTCCTCCCCCATATCGAGTGATCCCTCAGGTACCGGTCACGTTTGAACACTTATGCTCTCTGGTTCACGGCCATCATGACATTGAGCACTTACGCTTTCTGGCTCTACGGTCCTTTGGTTCTGATCAAATTCATTTGCACCTCTAGAGAATCCTCAGGCTCCAAAGTGGGTACTCTTCACTGACCGGACTACACATATCCGGCGGCCCTTGGACAAATACAAAACACACACTACAAACGTCCTACCGGTCACTTAGTACCGTCTCATCCGTTGTAATGGTTTCAATACTATTCATCACTTCCACCGACTTACAACTAGCTTCACCTCCATGGTTTCAACCCGATACCGGTGCCTAGCCATGAAAGATCCACTAGCGCCCGTGGGAGCGGTTTCAAAACCGATCCTCATTCTCAAGTTTGAAGAAAACCATTTGTGTCAAAATCAATTTGGGAAATTCATTTTGAAAATTCAATCCAACTCCAAGTTCCAATTTGTGTTACTTTCACCTATTACTAGTGTGATTACTTGTGACCACTTATAGGGAGCTTCAAGAGTCATTCAATCCCAATGTTATCAGCATTGGTGTTGAACTATCCCTCCACGCCAATTTGGTGTTCGGTTTCCCTTGATCACTATAAAATCAAGTTCCACCTCCCACCCCAATTCACACAATCAAATAGTCAAGCATTAATTTCATTTTCTATCTTTTTATCTTTCTAATCATAGTCACCCATCAATACATTTACCAATTTCTAGAATCCCAATTTCTTCAACTACTATACCTAAGAAATGCCAAGGTTAGTTTTCCAATTAGTTCTTCTATCCTCAAATCGTTCACAAGTCAAATCAATTTCTATCCTAAAATACAATCAAATCAAGTTACCTAGGGGACTCACTTCCCAATAGGTTCAACATCGGTTTCATACCGATTTATTCTCAACAAATCTCCCAAACATACTCATCAACACCATGTCTATCCCAAATCAAATACTATGTCCGATCTCAAATGGACATATACCATTGAGGTTCTCATTCCCCAGGAGTTTCTCTACTCCATTCCACTTCTAATCTCACAATCAATACTTCTTTCCACCTCAAATCTCACAAATAATCAAATTTACACAAGGAGTGGATACGAATGTTTATGTAACATAAGTACCAATCATCCAAAACAAATTCTTTTGCGATATGCGCATTGTAGTTTACGCACTATCACGTAAAACATACATTTTGCGGTTTTTGCCCTACCCCCCTTAAAAAGGGATTACGCCCATGTAATCTACCATGTGTCAACATTGGACATAGGTTTAAGGCATTTAGCCGTCACGGAGTGGTTCAGCTTCCATGCGGTCTATTACACAATGTATTATGGTCAAAGGGTCTTTACCATATTGTGGGGTTAGTCCCTACACCAAGAATTCTCATCGGAGTTTGTTTAACTCTTAACCGGTTTCGGTTCTAGCCTTAGAGGCTTCAAGGCGTTGATAGATAGCCATTCATTCACTAGGTGTATTAAACCCTAGAATTTGGACCCACTAGCTTCTGCTGCGCGACCCTGATAACTTAGGGTTTGTTTAACCTTCTCGTTATGCTTAATGTGTTATACATCACCCCTTTTTATCCCTTTTTGTCTTGGGAATAAGGTTTATTAATCAAGCGTGGTATTCTTTTACCGTACGCGAACTCAATAAGTTACAGGTTTTCTATCCAGCTCTCTGGAATCAATGTACATACTGTTCGTACTCCCATGATTATTCACTAGGTTCCTCCGACTTATTGTTGGTTAGGTTAAGTCACTACTTAGTTGTAGTGCTTCCTCTGTTGTTAGTAGCTAAACTGGTTTTGTACAAGTGTTCTTTACTCGTACGACCTTGCATTTTCTATGCGTCGGTCCTTGTGACTTTCATAAATCTCCTTTCTCCTTTTACCACAATTGACATCTCCCAAATTCCTAGCTATCCAACTAGATCATTGATGCACAAGTGCAATACCAAAACACTCAGTCCTACAGAGTGCAGAGGCGTAAACCCGTGGCAGTAAATCTCTTGTGTGATTGCAATAGGAACGAACATTGTTTCCCTGTTGTTCGGTCTGTCTATCATCTTTATTCATCAACTCCATATCATTGTGTGATTCATTCACATGTATTGGTCTTGTGCACCATGTTCGTATTTATTTACGACATCGGTTTCCAAGGCATCCGCTATTACATTAGCTTCCGCTCATGTATTTCTACCATTAGACAATGGTTCGCCATTTACTTGGCTGAGCTCCTTGAGCATTATTGGTTTTTACACTTCAGGTTCATACTTCACGTATTTCTTCTTAACCAATTACTCCTCGGTTTCCAAGAATTGCTATCAAAGCTTATTTCACATTGCTTAGCGATAATTGTATGCTCAAGCTTTACTACATTAGTAGTTCTAAAAGAGATACATCCTCTTCTTGGAGTCTATGTGTTCACCGGTCTTGCGGTCTCACATTAATGAGGGGTATCTTTGCTCGTTAGTTATTAAACTCCTTTACTGGTGCCGTTCTTGACAACTCTCCATATGGTTCACAATGGGTTTACAACCGTTGAATCTATGGATTATGATAGGTTCATGGCTTACTAGCCGCGTTGCCTAGAGCACTGCTCATCTTAGGCTGTTTTCAAGCATTGCTTCTCCTTATACCATCAAATGGTTTGGAGGTAATGTTGGGCTCCGTGATAAAGTCGTTGCATCACGCTTTCGTTTGTTGGAGGCCCTTTAAGTATCTTGGTGTTGATTGGTATCATTTATTAATTTAGGGTATCCCCTGGTAAGTGGGATCCCTTCGGTGTTCTAACCGAGTATTCATCCTAGTTCTTTTGTGTTTTATCACGTTATTAGTTCGACACCCTTCTTGGATTGCTCTCGGGTGTTATTAAGCTATGCCATTACTTTTGGCTATCTTATCCATACGTTCCGTGTACTGCGCATTGCAGTTTGGATTTCAGCTTATCCCATTTGGGGTTATTCGTCTCCTGTTCTCAGGGTAGGCTATGGATACTTCTCTTATGGCTTTAATCGGTTTGGTATTTTCTTCGGTTTGGATGGTATTGTCCGGTACCTTATATGATTACTCTGGGTACTTTACTTTGTCCATTGAACATCGGCGTGTTCATGTTAGGCATTGCCTTACTGTGTTTAGACTAGATTTCCATTCCAGCTAATATGTTTTTGCTTCAATATCCTTGAGACATATCCAATGTCATTTATTAATTACTAGTGCTTCTCGCACTTTCTAACTCTTAATCATAGTCTTGGAGTGGGTTCTAGATTCCTTTAGCTTTGTAAGCTTATATGGGTTCTTCGATCATTCAAGGTGTCCCACTGTTTCGGTTTGAATTTACCTTATGGTCCGTAGAACGGAGCTGACTACTTCCCGTGTTTTGTACACTACATGCATACATACGTGGGGTACCTTATTGGTAAGTTACAACTTACCTGACTAACAAAGGGTCTGTCAGGTCCACAAGCTCCTTCGGAGTGCGGTCGTCCCACATCCCGTATTTTGGTACACTCGTAGTGCTCGTCACACGCCTAGGTGAAGTATTCTATTGTCGACTCCTCTTGTATCATTCTATGATACTCACCGTGATTCTTCTAGTTTGGTTTTTAAAATCTAAGGTTTAAAAGAAAAGTTTGTGGTTTTGAAAGCAAGATTTTGGGTTTTGAAATAAAAAGTTTGAAAGAAAATCTTCATGGCGTTGCCATGTCTGAGGTCTTGACCAAATCTAGCTCCTCACTGACTGGTATGTTTGTTAACAAGATGGTCAGGCCGTTAGGCCTTTCCAAGGTTTTGTTCTTAAAATTCTTAGGATTAGTGATCCTATATTTGCTCCAGTCTTCATGGTGGTACTTTAGTAAGTACTTGCTCGTTGTCAAAAGTCTCCCAATTTGCCTTGTTGTTGTGGCACTTGCCTTGGCAAGTGATCCGGTACGTCGGTTTTTAGGTTAACATGTACCGATTACAGCATTGTTTCCATCCCTATTTGGTGGTTTTATGGGCTCTTCCATCGACCCGTTGATCTTAGTGATAAATCTCCTAAGTAGCTTCTTAGTGTTCTTGACAAGGTGGTCGATAATTCGGGTGCTTTCCTGATTCATAAGGTACTTCGTGTACCTCGCTTCATAGCTCATTCCTACACTTTTACTATGGTTATCGAGGTTTGATCAACCCTTAGGAGCTACGTGGTAGTCCTGTTGGTGTAAGCTTAATGATTACTCTTATAATTGTCTGAACTATGTTATTTGGGTATTACCGCCTCTTGGCGTTGTAGGTTTGGGGTTTTCCATCCTTGACTAAGTCCTTAGTCAGTTTGTATACCGTTAATGGTATTATCATGCGTTTGCAATCTATAGACTCTATTGTCTCGGGCTTTGTTACTCCACTTTCCGCTTCATTGCGTAGTTGTGCTTCCCTTCTTGTCGGGTATGCATGGTTCTCACGACTGCGAAGCACGTCGCCCCATGGTGCCGCAAATTCCAATATCATGCTGTTAGGATTACTCAATCTTTTGCCGTTAAGTACGGTGATTATCGTTCAAACAGGAACCATCTCCGGGATTCCTGTTCTTGGAATCTACCGTATGACAGGTTCTTACTCTCTACAAGGTTTATTTACAACTGCCATATCGGGTTAACCCGAGTATGAGAGGTCTTTCCATCTCTCTGGCGTTCTTCTCCCAACTTATAACGGGGGTTGCGGAGGGCGGGACTGGTTATGTAGGTATCCAGATCACACTGGAAGTTCTATCTAGCGTACCTCACACGCTAACACTCAACCCTTAGCCCTAAGTCTCTAATTCCTAAATCGGTTATTCAAACTCGGTATTTAGACCATCAGAGAGATACTTCGCTCTGATACCACTTTTTGTAACACCCCTACCGGTAATCACACAATTAACTCCTAACCCGTCTCCATTACCAATATGCAAGCAGCGGAAAGTCCAATACAATCGGGGGTGAAACAATGTCGTTAGTCACCCACGTGACTAACAAGGCCAATCCAAACTAAAATTCAACAACAATTACAATATCGGTCTGATGGGTCTTATACCGAGTACACTATATAAACGAAACTTCCATTACTTAATCAATTCTCAAACCACATACAACATTCAACTCCAATATAAACAAAAACAATCTCATTTCCGTTTTATACCGAGTATCTACAATTCCCAAGTCTATCAAGGACCTTTCGGTTTTACAATTCCACAATACAACAAATACAATCCTTAAACAACTACCCATGCTTAATAGCAACCCCGCCCTACTCTCGAATGGTGATCAACTTCAATGTTCCTGTAAAATAAAAACGATGCCCCTAGGGGCTCAGCAAAATTGCTGCATATGAAATTCGCATACCCCGCGTACTAGCGAGGGTACGCCGACTATTTGGGCGAGAGCATGCGGTTCATTTTAATTCAAACAACATGCAAGGCAACAATACATTACATATGTATATTGGCACAATCAAAGTTCAGCATTGAACACAAACACTAACACACACATCAAGGGGTTAGTTTAATTTGTTGTATACTTAGGCCTTGAGGGCTATACCTCACTATGCCTCAATTCATTCTACATTGTCACCCTCTCACTTGGGTTACACTTACTCAAATTCTCTTACTCTCAATCTCAAACTCAATACTCAAAATTACAACTCAACTCTCTCAAGTCTCAACTCAATACTCAATACTCACATGCTCAATTCTCAATACTCAATACTCAATGCTCAAGTTCTCAAATCAATACTCAACACTCAAAGGCATCTTTTAAGTCTTAGCCACGACCTCCGGGCAGGGTCATACACAAGACCCACCACCAGGCTTACAAATACAAAAGGGACTATGCATTTAGCTTCTCAAGTTCACAAATATCCAGTTCTCTACCGGACTAGTCAAATTCCTAAAACTCCTCTCTCGGAGTCATTTCACAATCTCATGGATTAGCCTAGAGGTATCTCCCTCGATAACATCTATTGGCTTAGGGAATTCCTCAATGTCTAGTATTCTAAGATTTAAGGTTTTACCCAACTTATCGAATACTCTCATGTTCGGGACATTGCTCATTTTAGTCGGTTCCTCTTATTTGGGTTCGACTATCTTTCTAAGGGGTTTGGGGATCCCTTAGCATACTTTGTTTCTCTCAAGGTTAAAGTTTGAACTCTCATCAATCCTCTAATAGAGGTTACTTAATACTTCCACCTTTATTTGTTTTGTGGATTAAGTCAATTCGGTTGTCTAACCGTTTTTGGTGGTTTACTAATTCCCGTACAATTCTCTCACATTCTAGTGAGTTATAGATTTGTGTTATCGTTTCTTGGTTCGATAGTTTTGGTGTGTTTCCACATTTTATTATTTCGCACTTGACTCTACCTACGAGTCACTACTCAAACAAGACTCAACTATGAGTCGCACTACTATGCTCATTCACACTCAATCAATTCATCCACAATACACATTTCATGAATTATACAAACTTAAGTTCAATTCATAATCCAACAAGCAACAATACAACACAAGCACAAGCAAGTGCAAACATTCTGATTCATGCATTTATCTTGTTAGGTGATCACACAATCAAACAAGCACACAAATCGGAGTAACCAAGTTAGGATACAGAGCATGAGAAAATCATACCTTTCACCGGGGTTAACTTTACCGGGTGTTCTCATGTTCCTCGGTTCACACTTGTCCCTCGAGTCTTACTCTTGAACCACTGATTACATGTCAAATGGCTCTATTAATATTAAGGCGTTACGGTACGTACATAATTGCTACTCCCGTACTTACCCCGTTATCTCGGTTTACTTAAGTGTTCTTAAACTCACAACTTTCTCAATCACTTCTCAAACTTTTTTACACTTCTTAGGACCTTTAAAGGTCACCAAACAACTCCTAACCATCATCTAAAACCAATACCAATCAATCCCTCATGTTTTAGACACTTTAAAACACTTTCTGTGCATTTTTTGGGGTGGTCCGGGACTTGGTCCACACCCAAGGTCCCGGACCAATACAAAGACTAACTCTCGGCTGATTTTCATGAGTGGTCCGGGACTTGGTCCTGGACTAAGGTCCCAAACCAATGCCTATTTCAACTTTTGGCCTATTTTCTGATGCGGTCCGAGACTTGGTTCATATCCTAAGTCCCGGGCCCTGCTAAAAACTGCTATTAAGGTAATTTTTCAACCCCAAATCAGCCCCTAAACCACCCTCAAACTTTCCATAATCTTCACACATGTTTTCTACAAGTTTAATCACCCTAAAACACTCCTTAAACGCTCCTAAATCATCGGTCCAATCCACACCCAACTTCTTGCCCAAGTTCACAAATTCAATTTCCTTGACTATAAACACTAACTCTTTTTCTTGAAATTCTAAGATCTTCACAAGTCAATTTGCTACAGATTTTTGTCCCTCTCTTCCTAGTTCTCCAAATACCAAATCAAGGCTACCACTCCACTCTACTCAACACTATAAACACCTAGGTTCTCCAATTCACTAAGTCATCTTAAACCACTTATTTCCTACCGAAATTTCGCCATAACTTCCCCATAAATTAAACATATCCCAAATCATCTTTTTCACCATTTACCATCCTAAACTAGCCACACCCTTACAAGGGTCCTACCAGCACACAATGAATTCACCAACCTCAAAATTTATCAAACAACAATATAGCTCCCAAACTCAAAACACTTGGCTCCGAGGCCCTTAAATCAAGATAGTTCACAATTCCCTCTACAATCTGTAACACCCCCGTCTATTAATCCTAATTCTCACCGAAATTACCGGGTAATCGCAACAGAAATTAAAACGTTATAATCGCAGTGTAAAACACTCACTAACTATACGGGTGTCACAACCACCATTCCAAAGACTTAACCAACCATCCGCCGTGATGATCGAGACTAATACAACTCATAATAAAACCACATAGCTCCAAGAACTAGTGAGCAGCTATCAAGATTCAATTATACACCGGACATCACTTGACATATCTATTACAATGACATAATCCATGATTCCTCCTACACATATTGTCTAGTCAAATTTAAAGCCTTACCCAATCCCGCACTCCGGCGTCAATCTTAGTATACCTGCAAAAATGTGGTTGCCAAAAGGCTCAGCACGAGGCTGAGTATGTTGAACTATATGATCCTAATTGCCTTTAGGCCACATGATTTAATTAGCCGTCTTGATTAGCATGCTATTCAATTTTCATGTTGTTCCAGTTTACGAGTATATATGAAAGACTGTAAAAGCGGAATGTAAACATGCAACAGTTCACCAAGTAATCACCACAAACAACATATTAATAACCATGCACAATAGTCGCCAGATCGAAATCGTAATCGCAAGTTCGTTATTCAATCGTCTGGAGCCCCTCTCCCCCCAACTCTCTTATCATCCTTGGGTGTCACTTTAGATGGACAATTCCCCATTAACACCTCACCAAGTTTTAGTTATTATTGGACAGTAGTCCCATTGCCAATGATTCGAGATCATTTGACTTCCCCGACGTCTCATGAGAAACGTCCGTGTGGCCCGAAGCCGTGTACCTACGTTAGTACCCAACGCCAACGATCTAAGACGATCCTTGGATTCCTCAACGAAGGGCTCTATGCCTGGACTCCCCTCTGGTGATCACACTACGCAACCTGCTGGAACGAATGCAGACCAGGGTTTCCCAAACAAATATCACACCACCTCATCATCCACCATTTCTCCATAGTTAAGTGTTTTAACCGACTCATCATTATTAGTTGTGAGTTTATTGGAGAATAACTTTTTATTTATTCGATGCCCCGTAGGGTCTTACACATACCTAGGAGAACTCTAGGTAATATTCATGTTCTGTGCCAATGCTCTAAGGTTGGTATTACCGAACCTTTCTTCCTAAGTTTTAAGTCTTAGATAATCTGAGTATTTTTGACAGTGTCGTACTCATCGCGTTTCCAACCTCGCTCGTATCATCGTTAAATGATTATCGATATCCATTGCCAAAGGCGTTCGCGCACAAATAATAAGATGCTAGATAGTCGAGCAGGTAACATTTCATAAACACATGCATATTCATCCATATCATCTTAAGCAATTAGCACACAGATGTCTGAACTCAAAGAATCCATCAGGTTCAGACCATAGAATCCAACATACCTTACACCGTTGTCGCCCACGTGATAACCCCCGCGTAGGCTCTAACGCTCACAGTGCTCGTGTCTACCCACTCGTATCTCTAGTATACACATTGTTCTAATATCAGTACGTATATACGTATTTCGTATTTACTTAACTAACCTAGACCAACCCGTACTTCCAACCCGTGTCTAAGTCTTAATTAACCTCTGTTTATCTTGATGGTCGTTAGTCTTAAGGATTTAGATTTCAGCCACTCGTTATAGTTTACGAGTGCGTAGTTGTCGCTACGGTAATATTACTTATCACATGGAAGTTTTGTTCATGTTTTGTTTGCGTAAATGTCGGTTTGCAGGCGTACGGAAATAACGTTATGTTGTATGCAAGACGTTTAAACAAACCGCTATACAAACTGGTTCGTGTAGTTATTTTTATGTAGGTGTATATATATATATATTATAGTTGTAACTATACGTCATTGTTTACGTACTGTTCGTGTGCATATAAAATATTACCCCACTGTAAACATTTACAATACGGTTGTCGTTACATTTACGTTCCCACTCGTAGTAGCATAATCTCGTATGTGGCTCATTATGCACGTTATATCCTCGTGCTATGTTACGAGTTCACATGATAAAATTATTATAGAGCCCCCCTCTTATAATATATTCTTTCATACTTAATATAATGTCTCATTACATCACTCAAGACTTCATAATATACAGTATGTTCAAACTTTGAAATTCCCCAAACAGCCTATGTATATATATTGTCGGCAACGACAATCTCTTCCCCTCATAGTTTGATTATTTATGAGATTAACCCACATATTATAAGCATTACATTTCTAGTCTTATTAAATTATAAATTAAGGTTTTCAAACATTATTATATACATATAATGTATATATAATTTCTGAATAGCCCAATACCCTTCCGGAAATTCCTATGTCATCTCACATGTTTGTCTATTTACAAAACCACCCCATATTTCATACTTGTTATATTATTTACCTCAATAATTTATAACATAAGGTATCTTAATGTTATATATACATACATATGTATATTTATATTTACAGATACCCCTCCGCTCATTCAAATTTGATTGTTCACCCACATCTTCCTCATAATTACATTATAGCCCCTTTATTTTATAACCTTCCATTTTAATTACTTAAAACCTTACATTATACATTCTAATTATTTAAACCTCTTTGTAAACCCAAAATTTACCGAAATTATAAGCTGACCCCTAGGGTCTTTAAATTCCGCTTTTATACCCAAATATTTCGGTAATTAACTTTTATACCCATAAGTTTTATAATTGTTACACCTTAATACCTAAACCATATATTATAATTCTTAATTAATTTATGTCATTAACCAAAACCCAATATCTCTCCAGAATTACATATCAACCCCTTAAATATCATAATTTCCGTTTTAAGCCCCAAAGTTTTCAGTAATTACCGTACTCACTCCTAACTTTATAATTGTCACCATTACATACTTAACTATATAGTATAGCTCTTAATTAATTAAATCATTAAGCTTACTCTAAAATTCTCTAAAATTCTCAACAACCCTCAAGGGTTCCCATACTTACATTTTGATCCTTATAATTTCGGTAATTACATAAACTCCCCTAATCTTTTTATAATTATTGTTTTTGACTTAATATTTCTTTAAATACTTAAAATAATTAAACTTGTCATTTTAATTGGTGAACCTTCATATGTGGTCAAGGTTGACCACTTAAATTATTCTTTGACCAGTTTGATAGTATTTACGAAAGTACCCCCATAGTTTCTTAGTCTTTGCAATTTACCCCTAATTTTATAAAATTCATATTTTATACTTATAAAAATCCCCAAAACCATTCTTTTCGGTTTCAATTACCATTTGTACTCTATATTTCTTTTTATTCCCTTTTGACCCCATTTATGATTTATTTATTTATATAAGGTATTTATTTTTATTTTTACAAGGTTTTAAAATTCATTTGATCCTTAATATAAGCTTGTAAATATGTCTATATTTTTCAAAGGTGTTCCCAAGTAATTTTAATTGTTAGAATGGTGGTTTTTGCACCAGAAATTCATATAGCCTGATAGATCAGC
Organism: Limonium bicolor; assembly: GCA_023374045.1. Classification (NCBI taxonomy): domain Eukaryota; kingdom Viridiplantae; phylum Streptophyta; class Magnoliopsida; order Caryophyllales; family Plumbaginaceae; genus Limonium; species Limonium bicolor. Next base: position 143,572,658 of record CM041777.1, read on the forward strand.
CTATAAAATTATTAATGGCTATTTAAAGTTCAAAGTAATTATAATGCCATGGCCTAAATATATGGCCTTGAAATAGCATAATAATGGTCTTAGGATGACATTATAATGTCCCTAGAATTATGCTACAGCCACGGTTATATACAGAATTCCACAAAAATCTTTTAAATTAATTTCCTCCCACATTTAACTTATAAACATAGTTTTTATAAATTATTTATACTTAGACATATTAACTAAACATATCACCATAATTAATTATACATAATTAGGGCTTAATTAACCCATAAACCACATTAGGCTCTCATTTTTTGTACATATTATCATAAACCTTTCTAAATCAATTTATAAATGTACTAATAACCATTTAAACTCAAAATACCCATAATAACATAACCCAATTATATGGCCTTAGAAATAGCATAATGATAACTTTTAAGTGGCATTAAAATGCCTTCTAAATTATATTATGTCACTGTTTGCAGCAGAATTTATAATAATACCATTAAACCATTTCCTTTCCTTAACCACTTATGAGATAGTCTTAAATAAGCCATTAGCAATTAGTCTTCCCAATCAATTATCTAACCGTTTATTTTCCACATATTTTTAGGATTTAGATAGCATGTATACAGCCCTGCCCTCACGGTTTGGTTCATATTATAATTAGTTTTTCTTAAACCATTTTCTTTCCATTAAAATTTCATAGAGTTTACGTTAATAGGCTATCACCAACAAACCTCACTAATCCAACACTTAACTCCTAATTTCCTCCATGAATTTAGGATCCAACAGCACACTTGTAGGCACTAATTACCGGCTACCACACTGTATTACAATAGTATAACTTTTTAAATCATTAAGTTATGGTTTAGGGAATATTACCTTGCCATAAACACAAGAACTTCATCTACTTCCCAGCACCTCTCGGCTGTAGGTAGATACACCATAGTTTAGACTTATTTTGTACTCAACATTCCCTTAAGTCATTATTGAAACACTTAAATGCTAATCTAGCTTTTACCTCTTCGAAGCTCAGCCCTTCTCTTTGAATATTGCTCCCTTGTTCACGGTAGTGTATGGGTGTACACAGCTCCTCTCGGTGGTTATTTTAACAACAAGGAAGGCCAGTTAGTACCTAGTTACGTGATATGTTAAGGAGTGTCAAGGTAGGTTTGGCATGATTTTTTTTCTTTTATCATTAAAAAAAGAAAGGTAATCACCTTGTTGTTCTGCAGGGATTTAGTTGAGATCTCGGTACACTACAATACGGGAAATTTTTTAGCATTTGTGTAGAAGAATAATGAAAGAAAGAAGAAGTGTGCAGCCATGGTCAAGCTGGAGTTTTACCTTGTTTTTGTCTTCCTCCCTTGGTGTCTTATGGCTGTGGTTTTGGCTCAACAGGAGGGCTGGCACATGGGCTCCAAGCGTGAGCATCAGGAGTAGAAGAAGAGTGAAAAAAAAAGTTGATACTTTCAGACGTTGATATGGTGATGGAGGATGTTGTTTCTACCTTGGTCTATTGCTCCTGTTTTGCTGCTCGAAGGAGCTCAAGCTGACTGGTCCTTCTTTGTTGCTCGGTTGTGTCCAAAGCTAAAGGGAGCAGTTCACTGCCGTTTTTGTCGTCGTGGAAAAGAAGGAGACTAAACTGGTACAGAGTAGAAGAGTGGAGGATGATCTGGTGGAAGGTTGGAGTTGAAGCCGCAAGAGAGTAGGGAAGGAGGTGACTGCAGTTATCGTTTTTTTTTTATATGTTTCTTCCCTACTGATATTGTAGCTTGGGACCGAGACTGCATAACAGTTTGCTTCATCTTCGTTTGTTTTTGTTTCTGCATTGCTCTCTGGTTGCACCGACAATGGAGGGGGTTTCTTTTCTTTTTCCTTGAGTGTGAGGCTCTGCAACAGAAAGGGAGAAGGGCTGGTATGAAGTGAAGAAGAAAAAGGTCGAAGGCTAGTGTTGGAAGGGATAAGACTTGCGTTTTCTGTCGAGAGTGAGCAGGAACAGATGGGTTCACTGTTTTTTTTGTTCATTTCCTGCTGTGTTTTCTTTGTTGCTTGCCTGGTTATCTGTCCGAGAATGGAGCAGAATGTGATGGTTTACTGGCGTGGGAACAAAGCAGGAAGACTAGCATAGAAGAGTTAGAAGGGAAGCAGCTAAGGTGACCTGGACATGGACCGGTAAGGTGTGGGAGAAAAGAAAAGTAAGACCTTGTACTTTGTTGTACTATAATACTAGTTAACTTATCCTAATGATGTTTTCTTTTCTTTGTTGTGCAGGTGTGCAGGCGGCCACATGTCGGGGGAATTTGAAAACTTTTCCACCTCCTATTATTATAGTGTTAGTTGTACTTATATATATATATGTACATATAAGTTTATATGTCACATTATAACTCGTAACATTTTTTTTATTTACAATTGTATACATGAGTATATCCTTGTGTCTATGATTTATTTTGGGTATATATATAATACTCTTATAATTTATTAGGGTATACTAGTGGTATTTATTATATGTACCGATATTGTAACACTTCCTACCGCTAATACCGTCATTACCGTCCAATCTCCTCATACATCCATACTCACGCAGCGGATACTTACTTACACACAGTAGCGGACCCAGAAATTTTGTTTAGGGGGGCAAAATTTTTTTTTGACACTTTCATTCTTTAAAATTTTATAATATGTTGTATTTTTACAAAAATTTATAAGAGCATTTGACAAATTTTCAAAATTTTCGGGGGGGCAAGTGCCCCCCCTGCCCCTCCCCTGCGTCCGCCCCTGCTTACACAACGGTGGGTGATACAATGTCGTTAGCCACCCACGTGACTAACAAGGCTACTACTCTTACATACAGCATCGGTCTGATGGACCGGAATCTCGAGCACTATACAACTGCAATACATACTCCCATTACCAACTGAGTACTACAATACTCCATTCAATACAATACCCACAATTCAATACAACATACCGAGTTTGCTAAGATCCAAATACATTAATTCTTTCAAGTTTATACATACTCATTACGAGTCTAACATCTACTCATTCCTCACAACTACCTACTTGCAATTTACATGGTGGTGTACCCCTTGGTACACTTATACATACAAGGCTACAAGCCTTTTTCGATGCTCTACTAACTACAATTCATCCTAGCTTTCCAGACATAGTTGTCGGTCTCTTACTGTGATCATATCCGCTTCGGATACCTGCACACTAAAAACGTTGCCCCTAGGGGCTCAGCTTTCGTTGCATATGACTTCCGCATACCCCACGTACTAGCGAGGGTACGCCGACCACTTGGTCGAATACATGCAGTTCAATTTATGAATACATACATACATGCTTTCATTCATGATACTACAATACTATACAAGGAATACATACATTTCAATACGCACGAGAAAGACAATACAGGTCAACTAATCCATACTTACCTTCTTCCGAAATACACATACACAATACATACTCAATATACAATACTTGTTAGCACCATTTGTCCACCCAGGTTAAAACGGGTGGAGATTACTCTTTTACTCGGGGTCAATGACTTACACCAACCAAGACCATTACTCATACAATACTTTACTTTACTTACTACTTACTCAAGTCAAGTCGTCGGGACCTCCGGCCCGGGGACTACTCTGTCCCACCACCGGGATTTACTTGGTTCACTAATCCAGGATGCTACCCATTTAAGGGGTTTGGGCCGTGGACAAGTTTAAGAACCAGGAATCGGATCCAATCTCTTGTGTCTCCTCATCCTCACGCGTGGCCGAAACTATATCGGACTTCTACTAATTCCAATTTACTCAATACTTACGTTAGGACTTAGGTAGTTAGGAATTAGTAGAAGTCATTCACATCCAAGCCACACAATAATTCAATACTCCCATACACATACATACAAGGTATAATACATTACGCAAATACACTACAAGATACATACACACTTATCTTCATCCATACATTTCATGAATTATACAAACTATTGTTCAAGAGAAATATATCAAGAACAATATAAACAAGCACAAGTAAGTGCATATAGTCCGATTCATGCATTTATCTTATTTAGGTGATCAAATAAGCACACAAATCGGGGTAACCAGGTTAGGATACAGAGCATGAAGAAATCATACCTTTTTCCGGAAATTACTTTACTGGGTGTTCTCTTGTTCCTTTGGTTCACTCTCGTTCCTCGAGTCTCATTCTTGAACCAATGGCTACATGCCAAATGGTTCAATTAATACTAAGCATTAAAATACATACTTAGTTACTACTCCCGTACTTACCCCGTTGTCCCGTTGTTTTGGTTTTACTTAATGTTCTTAAACTTACAACTTTCTTAATTACTTCTCAAACTTGTTTACACTTCTTAGGGCCTTTACAGGTCACCAAACAAGGCCTTAACAACTTCTAAAACCATTACCAATCAATCCCCCATGTTCTAGACACTTTAAAACACTTTCTGGGCATTTTTGGGGGTGGTCCAGGACTTGGTCCGGACCCTAAGTCCCGGACCAATACTTCTGTGTACTTTCGGCTCATTTTTCTACCTGGTCCTGGACTTAAGTCCCGGACCAATTCCTGCATTCACTCTCGGGCCTTTTTTTGAAGCGGTCAGGGACTTGGTACATATCCTAAGTCCCGGACCCTGCTAAAACTGCTATTAAGGTCATTTTTCAACCCCATATCAACCCTTAATCCACCTCCAATCATTCCATAATCTTTCCACATGTTTTGTACATATTTAAACACACTTAAACACTCCCTAAAACTTCTTAAATCCATGGTCCAATACCTACTCAACTTCTTGCTCAATTTCTACAAATTTTCCATTCTCATTTTCACACTTTGCACACTTGTGCATTACTACACTTCTCTTTGCATTTTGCATCTTGTCCTAACTTCATTTTACCATCCCAATTCCTTTCAAATCAACTACACTACTTATACCCAAGTCCAACTCTCTATTTACCAAATCTTGCACACTAATATTTCCTAGTTTCTACAATGCATTTCTACACTTCTTGCTACAGATTTTACACTCTTTTATTTACATACTACTACTACCAAACTATGGCTACTAAGCATCTCTACTAACTCTAATATACACCTTGGTTCTCCCATTCACCAAGTCATCCATAAATGCACATATTCCTACTAAAATTTTGCCATAGTTCACCTACAATTCTCACTTATCCACACACATACTTTCTCACCAAATTCATTCCTATTCTAGCCACACCCATCCAAGGGTCCTACCAGCAATCAAAACAACCTCAATACACCAATACTTCCTCAATTACAATACCAATACACTTACACAATTTATTTGGCTCTAAGGCCTACAGTTCAAATACTAATTCACAAATACTTAAACTTCCACAAACTACAATACTAATACAATATTTTGGGTTCTTAATTAGTTTACCCATTCCCATTACTCTAATGCATTAAAATTTAGCATTGATAAAGAGCTCTTACCTTGAGCTTATATTTCCTTCATTTCTTTCCCAATTCTCATCCTTCTCTCTTTCTTGCACAAATCGGCCATGTGGGGGATGGAGTTGCCAAACTCCATCCCAACACCCAAATTACATAAAGAGGATATAATTAAACTTCTAATCTCTTAAAACATCACTAACTCAATGAAGGGTTTAAATTATCACAAGTTAGGGTTTACCTTTAGGAATTTCCAAGAGGGGTTTTAGCCCTTGGTTCAAGAAGGTGTTCCCACCACCATTGGAAGGTTGGAATGATGCTCAAAGAGAGAGAAAAATAGAGTATTACAAATGGGTAAAATCGGTTACAAAAGGAGGATGAAGGAAACTTGAGTTTTTCATAGATATTTTTACCTTAATGGAGAGAGGAAACTCCAAGCTTTGATTTGGTACCATTTTCTCTTCAAATGGGCAAAACCCATGGAGTTGAACTTCCTCATTTTGAAATTCTAAAAAGAGGGAAGTGTAGCCCTTGCTCTAACTAGCACAAATCTACTTTTGGTTTTTGATTCGGAGCATTATCGAAGCTTGTACAAGGTGAGGAAGGTGGAGTTGCCATTGGAGGAGCTCCAAATCGTGGAGGAAGAAGAAGAACAGAAGAGAGGAAAGAGAGGGGGAGTCTCACGGTGGAAATGAAAAACGAAGGAGAGAGAAGAGTGAGTGAGAGTGTATATTGTTTATTTTTTCCACTTTCCACTATTCACTTTATGCTTTTTGACTTCTTTATTTGCTAGCTAGTTATGTGTGTGTGTGAGGGGGTTAATTAGCTTATTAAAACCGGCCCCTAACATTACTACTAGTTGGAGTGTTTTTCGTCTTTTACAGAAAATGCTCGTTATTTTACCCGGTTTCGGTACTATTCACTAACCGGACCCGTTTTCCGGAATTTTCTCATTTCTTAAATTTTATTGGTTATTAAGCTTCCATTAGTGTTTAATTATAGTTATTTAATGAACTATAATTTTTACGGGTTTGTTTGACCACTTAAAGTCACGTTTTCGGGTTTTCTCGAAAAACGTGTGCTAAAGCTCTATAAGCGTTTTAATACATTATTTGGATCCGTTTTCTTCGGGAATCGTTCCCGTACACTAATTAAGCATAAACAAGCCTGTAGAATCCATATAGTACTCTAACCGAGGTCTCATACCTCCTATGGTTATTTAACGCTTATTTAGCGTTTTTCACTTTTTAAGCGTTTTATTCATTTCTTTTGGATTTATTTTCCTTAACAATATTACTTGAGCATTATTAGGCTCTTAAATACTTATTAAAATAATTTTAATCTCTATATTTAAGTTCGGGGTATTTCAGATATGTACATGTGATATTACTTTTTGGAGTTTAATCTAATATCCGTTTAGAACTATATTTTAAATACCATAATGTATACGGTAATTATTGCTCACGATTTAATTTAATCTCCATTAATTTAAGGTAGTAATTATTCGTGGTATTTCACAATCAACCAAACACATTTTCCAATATAGTTTGCAATCCATAATTTGGGTTCATTAATTTATTTACCCATCCTAAACTCTAAAACAATTAAAACAAGTATTAAGGTAGATTTCTTACCTTAATTTCACAAGTTCCTCTTTTAACTCTCCTCTTGCTCTTCCTCTCCTCAAATTCGGTCAAGTGGGAATGGAGTTGCCAAACTCCATCCCAACACCCAAGGAACATAAAAAATGAATAGAATTAAAATTCTAACCGTTGGAATATTACTAATTCAATGAAAGGGCTTAAAGCACCATAAGATAGGTTTTTACCTTTGGAGTGTTTTGGAGGGGTTTTAATCGTTGAATCAAGAGGGGAGTTCCACCACCATTGGAGGGTTGAAACAAAGCTCAACAAGGAGAGAAAAAAAAGGCATTACCAAAGGGGAAAATCGGCTAACACGAGAAATTGGAGAAAATGAGCTTTTCTCTTGAAACTTTTTGCCTTGTTTGAAAGAGGAGACTCCAAGCTCCAAAATGGTGTAGTTTACTCTTCAAATGCCCAAAACCCATGGAGATCAAACTCCTCCATTTGAAATTTCAAAAAGAGAGGATGATAGGGCTTGATGAGAGGAGTTCAAATATGTAATTATTTTTGAATTCGGAGCATTTATGTGGCTTGGAGAATCGGAGGAAGGTGGCTGCGATTGAAGTTTGTTGGAGCAGCTCAAATCGCCAGGAATGGGGAAGGTGGGGAGTGCTCATGGTGGGAGAAGGGAAAAAGGAAGGAGGGAGAGGAGGGAAATGAGAGGAGAGAGGGTAATTTTTACCTTTTTTACTTTTTTTACTTTTCCTTCTTTTTCTTTTCTTTCTTTATTTACTAACTTAGTGTGTGAGAGAGAGGGCTGACTCCCCCTTTAAAACCGGCCCCATACAGTAACACATGCTGGAGCGTTTTTTGTTCTTTTTTTACAGAAAACACTCGTTAATTTACCGGGTTTAGCACTATTCACTAACCGGGCCCGTTTTCCGGAATTTTCTCGTTTCTTTAATTTTAATGGCTCTTAAGCTTCCATTAATGTTTAATTATAGTCATTTGGTGAACTATAATTTTTACGGGTTCATTTGACCACTCAAAGTCACGTTTTCGGGTTTTCTCGAAAAATGTGCGCTAAAGCTTTATTAGCGCTTTTAATTCATTTTATGGATCTGTTTTCTTCGGGAATTGTTCCCATAAATTATTTAGGCCTTATTAAGCATTTTAAATTCATCTAAGACCCTTGTCGAGGTCGTATTCCTCCTACGGTCACTTAACGCTCAGTTTAGCGTTTTTCGCTTTTTAAGCGTTTTCTTGTTTATTTTGGATTTATTCTCTTTACCAAAATTACTTCGGCACTACTAGGCCCTCAAATATCGTATTAGAGTAATTTAATCACCCTAATTAAGTTCGGGGTATTTCATAATGTGTTATTTCTTTTTGTGTCTAGGGTGCAGCCGACCATTAAGGGAGGTTGGAGGGAAATTTTGAAATTTCCAATTTTCTATCATTGTAACATTTGTTTTACATATATATAAGTGTGTGGTTTTTTTTTGTTCCTTAATTGTAGCCCATTCAACCGGCCAAGGAGAGAAATGTGAAGGTTTAGAATTTTCCATTTCTTAATAATGTAACATACAAGTTATAAATATATATGACTAGATTTATTTGTTGAATGGTGACTTATGGTATTTTGTTTTAAATTATATATATATATATATATATATATGTATATGTATATATATATGGATATCTATTGTATATATGATTTGTTCATACTAAATAAATATATATAGCTAAATGAGTGCTATATGTGGTATTTAGTACATGTACTAATATGTTACATGTGATATTAAATTTGGGAATTAATTTCTCCTTAATAATATTTCCTCTTTGATTAGAGATTTAGTGTATAGTTTAATGTCCATTTTGGACCGTATGTTTATCCCCTAATATTTATAGCAATTATTGCTCATGATTTAGTTTAATCCTTATTAATTAAGGTAATAAATCTTTGAGGTATTTCAGAAATAGAGGGAGTTTTCGATTGAAAATCAGAGGAAGTAGGGAAGCAAGATGTAACAAATTCTTAAGGTAAAAATCATGCATGAAGCTACCCTAGCTCTCTTCTCCATTTCTGGTAATATTTTCCAGTTTTCCTTAGCTCATTTCTTTGTTCTCTTCATGAAAAATCAGTGGAAAACATCCAAGCTTTATGAGGTAGCAAGATTCAAGCAAGGGGCTTCATTTTGACCATTTTCGGTAAAGGAATTCTACCATTTTCCCTCCTTGTTCTACCGGTTGTATATGCTAGAATAAATGGTGGTTATAACACCTCCTTGTGTCTCTTTGAACCAGGTGAAAACAACCCTTGTAAACCCTAAGAAAAGAAGGTAAGAATTATGCTTTTATTAAGCTAAAATAACCTTTAATGACCTAAATACCATATGGCTAACATATGCTCCTTTTCTTGCATGAAATGCTGCCGAAAACATCTTGGAACCATGGAAAAATTCTGCATAAAAATATGGAAAATCAGATCCAAGTACAAACCTTAGCAAGAGTCACTTTTACTCCTTAATGGTGTGTGTATACTAAGCTTAAGTGATTTAATATTTCAAAAACTAACCTAAACTCTAGTTGGTAATTAGGCCGAGAGTCTAGGAGCTGTTTGGTGAATTTTGTGGCTCAAAACTAGGTAAGGAAACCTTACCTTATGATATATTATGGTTTTTATAAAATTCTGTTACAATAAATATAAGCCGTGGGGTTTAAAATGGTAAAATAACTTAATTATGTATTAAAATGCTTTACAACATTTTTGGTTAGTTGGTTTAGTGTATTAATGACCTATAAGGTCAAGGAAATGATTTAAAAGGGTTAAACATAGTTTATAAAAATATCTGGGTAGATATGGTAAAAGCCGAGACATAACTATGTCATTTGGGACATTTATGTGTAATTTTATTCTATGTTAATTATTGTAATAAGGCCATGCATTTTAGACCATTTAGTTTTATGTATATTAAGTTAAAAATGAATTTAAGGTGGTAATAAACATTACCAAAAATATTATGAGGTTTTTAAGTAATTAAATTAAAATTTAGAGGCTAACTATAGGTTATAGCCAAAAATTAGGTATTAAAACCTTATTTTATGAATTATATAAAATTTAACAAAGTTTTATGGCAAAAGTGTAATTTCTGAAAAATTATGGGTCAAACCGTAAATAAGCAAAACTTTCGGTCAAAACAGTAGGTTACTGGTCAACATAGACCTTGTTGGGTACTTTGACCAAATTTAATCTCATAAACAATTAAATTATGAACTCATTATAACATAATAAGCTAAATGTTAAATTTATAAAACTATTGGGGTAGGAATAGTAAATACCGAAAGTCTTGGGTTAAAACAGTTAATATAATAGTTTATATCATAAGTATAAAGTTTGGGAATTTTTGGAGTTATATAAATGGCTATATTAATAAAAATGTATAATATATAGTTTTATGACATATAGAAAGTATATTATATAAAGTGTGGTCAATATGTGAATAAGGAAAATTTGTGGCGGAAAAATGAATTCAAAACAGTCTATGGTCTGTTCGTAAATAATGTAACATAAAACTATAGGTTATACAAAATTATAAACATTAATACTATGTATTATAACCTATATGTAACTTATGATAATATATGTGTTAACTATGTAAATAAAGAAACTTATGTTGCTGGAAATATAAACCAAAACAGACCTATGGTTTGTTCGGTAATTATAACAGATATAAACCATAGGTTATAATTATTGTAATGTTTGGATGATATAGTTATGTAATAATGTTATAAGAATTGTGGTAAAAATATAATTAAGTAAAGTTGTGGGTGTTGAAAATGAAAACAGAACAGACCCTAAGGCCTGTTCGAATTTTCAGAAATATTAAAACCATATATTAAACTTACTATAAGGTTTAAATGTCATAATGTATAATGAATATGATATGTTATAAAATAAGTGGTGTATTTGTAATAAATAGAAAGTGTGGGAACTGAAAAGAAAAGAAAATATAACTAAAGTGCCTTCTCGGAAATAATAAAAAGGTTTTATAAAACTATAGGTTATATTATGTTATAAAGTATGATATTTATAACATGGCGTGACATTTGTGGTTATATATGAATTGATGAAAACTATGGAAATGAAGAAATAACAATTGTATCATACATATGTCATTTCAGTAATAATTATAGTTTCCAAAACCATATGTTATAATGTTTAATGAAATAAAAAAAGATCATACTATATGATCCCATGATGTAAGTGTAACACTTATTAATATTATGTGGTCAAAAGTATAGTTTACAAAATTAACATGTGTAGCGCATGTATGTATATATTCAAAATGAAGTTATAAACTATGGTATACAATGACATAAAATACTATGGTTATTATAAGATTTTGGTATGACTAAATGAATCTTGAGAAGGAATAACATCTACATAATATAAGGTTTTTACACTTCATATATATATGTGTGTGTGTGTGTGTATAGAAACCGACCGCAAACATATATGTGTATATAATATGGTTTCAAACCATGCAATAATAAATAACAAATGTTATTTCATTAGTATAAATATATACTACAAAGCCATAAAGTGTCAAATGCAAATGTAACTTGTTACATGAATAATGAGTTGTATAATACAAGGTATATTAAAGAATAGTGACCTACCATGCAATGTAAGATAACGTTGCATGGATACATGCAACTATAGGTTATAAAATATACCTATGCATGCAACTATAGGCTATAAATTCATCCTATGCATGCACCGAAACAGTCAAATAAAATATACGAGGATATATGAACCTATGTATAAACATAGCACATATATATATATATTAAGAGTTGGAATGATATAAATCCCAACATTTGAAAATGCTAACTATGACGTTTTTATAAAGCCGGCTCCTTTGTTAAACCGAGTGTTAATACGTACTACGAGCAAGGAGTTTAGGGTAACATACCTTAACTAATAATTGTTGATATCCGGGGATGTAATATCGAGGTTACTGACGTTATTCGGAAATACCGAGTCAATTAGTCATGTGGATTGACTTTTAGCGTTCTTGTATATTCTAGATCGTGCTTCAGACGGACGCGCTCGACCAGCTTAGTGGCCTACTACGCAACCTTGGTCTAGGTGTACGGTATGTAAAGGGGTTTGATCCGGGTTGTCCTGAGGATTTCCTCGGGCTCAGATTTGTTTGATAAATAAGCGTGTGAATGTATGTATGTGTGTATGTGATAATTATCTGTTTCTATTCCCGCATTATTTAAATTGTGTGCGAACGTCCTAGGGGACTAATACTACGTCGACTACAGATCGACTTATATGAATCTACATATACGAGTTATGTGATTGTGATTGCCATTGTCTGACATAATACGCTAAGTATTATAAGTATGTAGTTATAACCTAAGTAAAATACTTAGGGATGAGACACGACATTGTCGGTCTCTAGAGCTTTGACTTGAACACGAATACTACCTAGAATAATTCTAGGCATGCGTAAGACCCACAGGGCAGCCAACAAATAAGTGATGTCCTCCATACCTAAAACTGTAACTGGGTAACTGACTAACTAAGTCAAATATTGGAGTGTGTATGAGTGTGATGATTTACCTAAACCCAGATAGTCATTGGCTACTGGTTGCGCATAGAGATCTCTTGAGTTAACACCCGGATCGGGTTTACTCTAGTTAAATCTTGATCGAGCCTAGATAGATCGTCAGGCGGAGTATGCTACCGTTGGCACCAAGCCCTTGGCCACTTATGGACGCTTTTAAAAAAGCAAAGTGAATACGACCCGGAATCTTCGGATCCTCTGGGCAATGAGCACCTTGTGTGTACGTGGGACTACCGTCCATGTGAGTTATTTCGGGTTGTCCTAACTGACGCCCGATAGTGCTAACAAAATTAAAGTCTTATGTGAGGGCCCGGGGGGCCAACCGATGAGATATGTGATGATGTTAATAAGCATTGCGTGAAGTATCGCCTCTGTTTTATTGTCTGATGTAATGCTGTGATGGGTGTATATTTGTAATGATTGTTGTATGTTTATTTGCGTTTTATAGATTTCATTATAAACTGTAAACTGGCAATGCATGAAATGAATATAATGACAAGACGGTTAATAACGACTTAAATGACCACTAGGGTCCAAACCCGGCATACTCAGCGTTTATCGCTGAGCCTTTATGGCAATATGCAGGTTGCTGATCACGGACGAAGCCGGAGTGCAGGGCCCGGGTAGTTAGGGCTTTTTGGATTTTGATTACCGCACGTACTTCTTACTATATTGAGATAGATGTTTATTTACTGATGTTGGTATTGTACGTTTTTGGGATACAGCTAGACGCTCACTGTAGACGTTACGTTTTGGAGACTTAGCTAGATTGTTGTATATGCGGTATCTCGTTATAACCGCGGGATTTATTTTTATATATGTTGTTATTCTGTTATTGTTTTTGTATCGCTTCATCACTCGCATGGATGAGGGATGGCAAGTAACACCCGTGTGAGCTTTAATTACCGTTCTTCCTTCCGCTGTGAGACGTGTTTATTACTGTTAACGTGAGAGATTATTACGTTGTTACCGAGAGGGGTGTTACATTCAGTACAGAGTTTTGATGCGGAAGAGTAGATTCATGCTCTGATACCATGTAGAATCTAGTTTAAGAGAATCAGATTAACGGTGTAACAAAGACATGAGCAGAATAGAGAAAGGAGAGAAAAGTCGATGAAAGAACGATTGTATTTCATTATGTTATAACAGAACAACTACTAGCTACTTGAGGAGGGATAACCACATCTGTTACATTTTAACTAGCTCACTATATTACTTACAAAACCATTGGGAAAAAATCTAAGAAGGGAAAAGAGTACCCCACCATAGTTACAATGAGAGATGATACTTTATCCTTACACAACAACTGTCAACGAAAGCAGAAAAGAAAAAGCACAACCAGGACATATCCGAGTTCCTCAGAAAAATCTCCTTCTAGTCTCGCAACTTATAATAGCAACAAGTCCTCCGTTAGGCAATTTGAACTTACAAACCTCTCACCAGGAATCGGGAGCTCTCTCCACCAGGTCTTTGTCCATCTCCATATACCAAGCTTTGTTTGAGTGACTACCTTCTCAACCACATATTCATCCCCTTTGAATATCAGATTATTTCTCCCTTGCCAGATAGTACATAGCCGCAGGGGCGGAGCCAGAATATAAATTATGTGGGGTCACTATTGTTTAGAGGAAAAAAATTTAACATATTTGCTCATAGTTGGATTTGAACCCAGGATAATTTACTCAATGCTTCTACCCCTTACCACTACACCACCATCAACTCTATGACATATAGGGTCACTATACTATATATATATAAACTCTAATTATTGTACATATAGGAATCTCTAAAATTTTTGAAAAACGTGGGGTCACGTGACCCCACGTGTACCCCTTGGATACGCCCCTGCATAGCCGGTAACATAACGTCGATCTTCATACTCTTCGAGCCCTGCACATCAGAGGGACGGCAAACCATGCTAGATAAATATCCTTTGCTGTGCTATAGAAATGGAAATTGATCCCACCCATCTCAGCAGGGAGTTCCACACCTCTCTCGCCTTTGGGCAGAAGAAAAATGCATGCTCTATAGTTTCTACTGCGGTCCTACATATAGGGCATAGTTGGCCGATTGGAACGATGTTTCTTTCAAAAAGAATTTCTCTGTTCATCAAACCCCTCATCAACGTACTGAAAAGGAGTATTTCTACTCTTGACTCATAGAAGCCTTTCCAAATGTTTTTGAATTCAATCATATTCTCGCTCATATTTTCATGCCTGAACAACGCAGATGTAGCATTCTTCACATTAAAGCTCTTTATCATATTATCCCACAGGCTCTCATCTTGGCGATCCTGTACTACTGAAACATTATTCAATAGAGTGTGCCGACAGTTGTCTTCTCCAGACTAGATCTCACGTCCAGATTTTCCTCATCCAGATTGCCCATTTCTGCTACATACAGATTCTGTTGTGAGCTTACTCTAAACAGACGAGAGAATCTGTCTTTTAAAATCCCTCAAGGACACCAATTGTCATACCAAAATTTGGTATTCTTTCCATCTCCCAAGCGTATCTTGATTTTCTCTTTCAATAATTGACTCATGCAATTGTCGTTGTTTGTAGCCTGGATGATCATTGACCATAATCCCCTGAAGCTCTCTGTCTCTCGATTGTTTTCTCCTGCATAGAGTCCCTCCCTAGCTAGATCGATAGATCAATGTAATAATCCTCTTCCATAAAGAATTTGTGTTTTGGGCAAAGTTGCATCTACATTTTGCCAGGAAGCTCAAATTCTTTTTCTGTATGTCAGAAAAACCTAATCCTCCTACACTTTTAGGTTTGCACAATAACGCGTATATGTCAGGACGTCCTTAATTCATCTTTTTTTTTTGTGAAACGATCAGTTCATCTTTGATGTTATAACAGTTAAACAACTTAATGAATGTTTAACCTTTATTTGCATAGGCAAACACATTATATGCCCCACGCTCTGTTCGGTATGATTGTTTGTAGCATATTTGTAGTATATTTGGGTAGTTGTTTAGCGACAAATTTACAGCATATTTGCAGCATAGATGTGGTATGTTAGTTATGTGAGGTGAGTTTACAGTTTTCTGTATCACAACTATTAATATTAAATGTGGGCTGTTATGGTATCCTAGAGCCAAAGGTCCTGGGTTCAAAACCTACCCACCACCGTATTGCGAGAAATGTTCATTTAGAACCTTAATATCGCTTTTATGCTGAACTTTCAGCCACTTATAAAAAAGCTATTAATATTAAATTACCGTTTAAAATTCTATTTCGTTCAAAATAAATAAAGTAACTTGTAACAAATGTTATAAGATAAGTAGTTTAGTGTAATCAAAGGTTCGTCCAGACTCAAAGCTTGATAAACTTGGTATGACAAAAGTTAATTAGTTAATAGTTTATATATAAAAATTAGACTAAAAAATTATGAAATAAAAATATGATGATTAATTAGTTAACTTTATTAATGTATACAATCATAAACTACTATTTGAAATGTATATTAATATGTTTCCATTTTTAGGGGTATTGTTATATTTTTAGCTAAAGTTAATTAGTTAATAGTTTATATATAAAAATTAGAGTAAAAAATTATGAAATAAAAATATGATGATTAATTAGTTAACTTTATTAATGTATACAATCATAAAATACTATTTGAAATGTATATTAATATGTTTCCATTTTTAGGGGTATTGTTATATTTTTAGCTAAAGTTAATTAGTTAATAGTTTATATAAAAAATAACAAGTAACAAATTATAAAATAAAAATATGATAATTAATTAGTTACCTTTTTCATTATTGTATACATCTTAAACTATTGTTTGAAGATGCAACGTAAATTAATATGTTTCGATTTTTAGGGGCCTGTTATATTTTTAGCTAAAGTAAATAAGTTAATAGTTTATAAAACATATAAGTAAGAAATTATAAATTAAAAATATGATAATAAATTAGTTAACTTTATTACTATATAAAACATATAAAACAATTACTAATTAATAATAAAAATATGGCTTAAATATTATTGCATGTTGTAAAATTAAATATTGGGATTTTATATTATATTTTTTTATAAGATGAAATTTTAGCATTAGAATATGGGATTGGTAATCTTAAAAACAACTAATTGACTTTAAAAAATATTTATGGTAAGGCGCAAAAAGATGAGCAACATAAATGTGACATAAATGCGGCATAAATGCCACCTGTAAATATGCTCTAAACGAACGGACAAAAGAAAATATGTCAAAATATGACATTTATGCTAGACTCATTTATGCCATTTATGCTGCGTTTATGCTATAGATGAACGAGGCCCTATTCTTTTCCTAGTTTATGAAAATGAGTTTAGGTGATTCGATTGTTTTCTTTTTCCTCTCTATATGTCATATATCGTATTGTCATATCAATATTTTACTCTCTTATTTTCTTGATACATGATGTTGTATCCTAAGCACGGAAATTAAGAAAAAACTTTTAGACTACTTTACCTTTACTTTTTTATGGGAATAGGAGGATTGTGAGTAAGAAGAGGAAAGTAAAGGGAACAGGTGGAGCATAGCTAACCAACTCGGCTACCTCACTTTTGACATATCAACCCTCAAAGTTAGCGTAAAGACAATGATATTTATATAAAAATATAGATTGCGACAGCATTAATGCATTAAACTGAATTTTTACCCTTAATTATTATAAGCTGGTGCTAATGATTACTAAACTTTTTTTTTTTGAAAACTATGGAATCATGTTCTGTTATAAGGGTAATACAAGCTTAACTAGATAACACATAATCAACACCGTTAACAAGCAACTAGTTGTTTCTCTTCTACCACTCTCATGCCCGCTTAACCAAAAAAAAAAAAACAGAGTACATGCAACTTCCAACACCAACTCCCATAGCTACCACTTCTA
Source organism: Limonium bicolor (assembly GCA_023374045.1). Lineage (NCBI taxonomy): Eukaryota > Viridiplantae > Streptophyta > Magnoliopsida > Caryophyllales > Plumbaginaceae > Limonium > Limonium bicolor. The sequence continues at coordinate 143,590,219 of CM041777.1, forward strand.
CAAGCAATAAAACTCAGGGGTCTTTGTTTCGGGGGAAACAAAATGGAATAAGGAAAAAGAATAGAGAGGAATGAAAAATAATTTCTTTTGATTGTTCTGGTTGTTTGTTTGAGCTAAGAGAAAAGAAATAAATAACTGGTCAACAGCCGCTGGTCAATGGTCAACTAAGGCCGGCTGCTGGTCAACGGTCATTAATTGTCAGTCAATATTCACCGGTCACTAGTCATTGGTCATTAGTCATCGGTCAATGGTCATATGTCACCGGTCAAAGTGTACTGGGGAAAGGGAATCACATTCCCTAGTACGGGGTGGGGAATCAAGATAGAGGGTTTTGGGTAATCCCATTCCCTTTTCCTTTCCTGAAAATAGGAAAAAATGGTAAACCAAACAGTAAGAAAAAGAATCATCCCAATTCCCTTTCCTATTTACCCCAAAACAAACGCCCCTCAATCTTTACGCCACAGACCACTACTAGGGAAATGGTCTATAACAACGCTTTTTTTACACCTTTCACAACGCATTTATGCGTTGCCAAGGCCTATACCAACGCATAGGAAAGCGTTGTGTTAGATCACGTTGGGAAGTTCTGTTGCAACACATATTCTAAGCGTTGGTACAGATATAAAATATGCGTTGCCATTGCTTGCAACACTTTTGCCAACACATCTTAAGTGTTGTCACTTGAACATCTTTCTTTCCCCTCTAACAACGCTCTCGCAACGCTTAGACAACACTCTCGCAACACTTAGACAACACTCTCGTAACACTTAGACAACACTCTCGCAACACTTAGACAACACTCTCGCAACACTTAGACAACACTCTCGTAACACTTAGACAACACCCTCACAACGCTCTGGCAACAATCTCACAACGCTCTGACAACACTCTCACAATGCTCTGGCAACACTCTCGCAACGCTCTCACAACACTCAGACAACACTCTCTCATCACTCAGTTAGCACTCATTATCACTACACTTTCCCAGCACTCTTCCTTCACTCACTCACTATTCTTCCCAACACTCATTCTCTAATCTACACATTAATATGAATAGCAAGTGAAAATATAACTAATTTGATTACAAAATCAAGAAATATAATTGCATTTCATTGATATTCAACTGAATCCAAACATATAACACAATTCTTAAAGAGAGTAGTATTTAAAGTACGAAAGATTTTACATTACAAATTTGTAAAATCTAAATTGGATCAATCAAAAACCTCTTCTAGAGATCACAATCTGGCTAGACCCTTCCTGCAATAGAAAGAAAACAATAAAAACAAAGGTTTTAATTTCAACAACTTAATAAAACAAAGAAAGATGCAAGCCATACCAAAAATATATTACTTCAGCCTAATATCTAGAAGAGTAATGAACATAAGGGAAAGAAACCTGATTCACCAGCAAGAATT
>CM041777.1:143592136-143624203 GCA_023374045.1 Limonium bicolor
ATTCACGGTGGATCAAGAAGAAGAAAAAACATAGACAGGCTGCATACAACGGGAGAAGACCTACCTTGCAATGTTCACACTGTCACAAACTTGGTCATACCGAAGACAGATGTTTTCAGAAGATAGGGTTTCCTCCAGGTTGGAGAAACCCGAAAGCCAAGAAAAGTGTTGCCAATATGACAAATTGCACAGAGGAAAAGAAGGAGGAGGAGAAAGCAGGCGGAGATCCTTTCGGTGGAATTCTTACCGCGGAGCAGATCTCAAAGGTGTACGATTACATCAACAAGTCCAAAGAAACAGACCACAACAGTTCTTCGAGCTGTAGCTTCGTGGGCATACCTTCTCGAACTCGATCTTGTTTTAATTACCCAGATTGCCATGCTTTAAATTCTGAAAAGAATGATAGCTTTGATGCATGCGACTGGATTTTAGACTCTGGAGCCTCCGATCACATGTGCGGAGATATAAATTTATTTCAAGATTACTCTATGCTTGATCATGCTCATACGGTTGGGATGCCTGATGGTCATCCCCAACTTGTTAAAATGATAGGGACTGTTGTTCTTAATGATTTCATAGTGCTCAGAGACGTTCTTTTTATGCCATCTTTTAAGTTCAACTTGATATCCATTAGCAAATTAAGTGAACAAATGAAAGGGAAGGTTATCTTTGATTGCAAATCATGTATTTATCAGGGTTGTGAAGGAGATAAAGCTGTTCAAGTTGGAAGATTCTACAAGGGGCTATACAGATGGTTTGATAGCTGTAGTGGATATAAGCATACCTCGTTGGGCTGTGGTAACAATCTTATTAGCTTAGGATTTGATTGTAAGGATGGTGTTAGTCTATGGCATCATAGATTGGGACATATTCCTAAGAAGAAAATGTTTACTTTAGATTTGTTGGATCCCTCTCTTAAGAATAAGCAGTTTCTTTGTGAGTCTTGCTCTAGAGCCAAGAGTCATAGACTTCCCTTTAGAAATAGCAATATCAAAACTGATGAAAATTTTGAATTAGTTCACATTGATCTTTGGGGGCCTTAATTACAAAACTAAGACATATGATGGAAACTCTTATTTTCTAACTTTTGTTGATGACAAGAGCAGAGCTACATGGGTTCACCTATCTTCTTCGAAATCTGAGTGTTTGAAGGTTATTACTGATTTACTAGAAATGGTTAATACACAGTTCAGTAAGAGGGTTAAAATAATCAGAACAAATAATGCATATGAGCTAGGAAGTTCTAAACTTGGTTATGATTTATTTAAACAGCATGGCATTATACACCAAACTACTTGTGTTCACACTCCACAGCAAAACGAAGTTGTGGAGAGGAAGCACAAACACATACTTGAAACTGCTAGAGCTCTTATGTTTCATAGCGGATTACCTTTAAAATTCTGGGGTGACAGTGTGCTGGTTGCTGTTTATCTTATCAACAGAATGCCACTTACTAGCATCAACAATAAAACTCCTTACGAAATTATTTATGACAAAAAGCCTGATTATCTGAATTTAAGATGCTTTGGTTGCCTATGTTTCGCCAATATCAATAGGAATCAGCATGACAAATTTGCATCAAGGTCTGTCAAAGCAGTTTTCTTAGGGTACCCTCAGGGAAAGAAAGGTTACAAGCTGTTTGATATAGATAATAACACTATTATTTACAATAGGGATGTGAATTTCATGAAAACTTGTATCCATTTAGAGGAGTTCACTCAGAATATTCTCGTGGGAAAGATTATTTTATATAAACAGATGCCACTGATCCCTTTGGTTATGACTATGAAAGCTACCAAACCAGGTTGGATACTTCTCAAATGGAACTGCATCTGCTTAGCCCCGTGGCTGCAACACCCGAGGATCCAGAAGATGAGGAAGCAGGTAATGGAGCACAGCAGAACACAGAAAGTGGAGTGACACAACCAGAGGAAGAAGGACATCTTGAACCTGAAACAGAACCTGTTCTCAGGCGTTCCCAAAGAGAGAGACACATCCCTGTTCACCTCAAGGACTACATTATTGGTCAAGCAGCTACAGATAAGTCCTTCTCTACTACTGTTGATACCTTTTCTCAAATCTTATCTAGTAGAATATCCAAGGCAAATAGTTTAACTCCTGAACCTGCCTTGTCTTGTGACACTGATGCTTTAGCTGTCTGTATGAATGATGAAGATACCATTGCAAATTCTTAATTACTTAGAAACTCTCTGTTTGCTTTTCCTGGAAATGATTCTCAACATGCCTTTGTTGTTTGTTTAAGTAATGGGACTGAACTCATTAGGAACTCTTTATTTGCTTCTTCTCAGCATTCTTGTCTTAATTCTTCTCTGAATAAAGAAGTTGAACCCATTTATTTTTCTGATGCAATAAGGGATAGGAGATGGCAAGCAGCTATGTCTAATGAATTTGAAGCTTTAGAAAGGAATAAGACTTGGGACATAGTTGATTTGCCATTAGGAAAGAAACTTATCAAGTGCAAGTGGGTTTATAGATTTAAATACAATGCTGATGGGGTTCTAGAAAGATGTAAGGCAAGACTAGTTGCCAAAGGGTTCACGCAGAAATATGGAATTGACTATTTGGAAACTTTTTCTCCTGTTGTAAAATTTACCACCATTAAGGCCTTGGTTATTTTGGCTTGTAAAATGGGTTGGCATATAGGACAACTATATGTGAACAATGTGTTCCTTCATGGAGATTAAATGAGGAGGTTTATATGGAGATTCCTGAGGGTCACTGTTTAATAAATTCAGGAAAGGTATGTAGATTGAGGAAATCATTATATGGGCTGAAATAAGCATCTAGGCAATGACATCAGAAGTTGAGTGATTTCCTCAAAGGTTTGGGATTTGTGCAGTCAATGAATGATTACTCCTTGTTTATTAAAAGCACTAATGACAAAATCTGTTTCTTGGTCGTATATGTGGATGATGTTTTAATTACCGGGAATGATCTGAATCTGATTACATCTATTAAACTTGACCTTGACCAAAAGTTTAGAATCAAAGATTTGGGTTCTTTAAGTCATTTTCTTGGAATGCATTTTGTGCACACCTCAGGAGGTATCGTTCTGTTACAAAGAAGTTATGCTTGGAATCTGATTTCAGATTTTAATTGTCTGAACGAGAAGGCAGTTGCTAGTCCTCTTGATATCTCTGTAAAGTTGCGGAAAAATGATGGAGAGGCTTTAAAGAATCCTACTTTGTATAGACAGCTTGTAGGCAGGCTTACTTTTCTCTCGCATAGCAGGCCAGATTTATGTTTTGCCATTCAGGTCTTAAGCCAATTTCTAGAAAACCCCACAAATGTACATTTTCAGGCAGCTATTCATACACTAAAATACATTAAAGGAACTTTAGGATATGGTTTGTTCTTTAATAACAGAAAGGTGTTTGATCTAGTGGCTTTTTGTGATGCGGATTAGGCAAGTTGTCCAAATACTATAAGGCCTATTAGTGGCTATTTCATTTGTTTTGGAGGTTGTCCTTTATCTTGGAAATCTAAAAAGCAAACCAGTGTTGCCTTATCTTATGTAGAATCTGAATACAGGGCTATGAGGCAAGTTACTTCAGAACTCAGTTGGCTCACGCGCTTGCTTGGAGAACTTGAGTTTCCAATCTCACGCCAGTACCAGTGAAGTCAGACAGTCAGTCCGCCATCCATATAGCTCGGAACCCAGTGTTGCACGAGCATACCAAGCATATCAAGCTTGATATTCACTTTGTGAGGCAGAAACTTCAAGAAGGGCTTATATCGGTTGAATTTGTCTCTTCTCAGAACTAGTTAGCTGATGTTTTGACCAAGACCTTGCCTGGAAAACAGTACCCGCACCTCATTTTGCAGATGGGATTAAAGGATTGGGACAGCTCTGGATAGTTTGGTTCCTTTTCTTACAAATCATGCAGGGGCTGCATGATTTGAGGGGGGGGGGGTAAGGGGGGGGGGTAATAAGGATTGTATCGTTATTAATGTTATTATTATTAACGTTATTATTTATTATTCTTAAGTGTTATTTGTTCTGTGGGTAGTGTCTGTAAGTAATTGTAATTGGGGTTATGTTACAGGACCGTTGGTCAACTGTACTTTCTTGTTTGATGGCTGGGTTAGGTTAAGATATATGTTGGGTTGTTTAGTTTGCGTGGTGTTGAGTTCTTCTCCTCTCTGTACTCTCTTTCGTCACTTAATGAAATCTCCTTGAGTTCTTTGTTTCTTCGCTCTTCCTCCTGCGATCTTGCTGGAGAGTTTTCCTTTGCTCCTTCTTGCGATTTGGCAAGAGGTTTGTGTGGCTGTGTGGGATTTTTCAATATCTCGCTTATAATTTTTTTAAATTACAAAGCTTATCTTATATGTAGTCAAGATAGCTACAGGTAAGAAAAAATGTTTCAAGAAAGAATGATGAATGTCCTCCAACACGGCGCATAATCCAAACATGGAGTTACTATTTTTCATAATTAAAACGAGGATTAATTATACTCTCTACTCGCGTCTTTCAATCATGTCTCATATTTTGCAACATAATAAAAGTGGGCGAACATCGTTAGTGCATCTTGGCAACCGTTCCAAAATACCTAAAAATAACAAATGATGAGCACTGAATGTACAACAAACACTAAAATGAATGACTTATAATGAGCACTAGAGCATAAACAGTTTGTTTGGCACATTCTTTAAAAAAAAAACAATTTATTTGGCACATCATTATTAGTGTATTAGTACTTTTTCATAGATATTTCTTAGGATTATCTTCTATAGATTATTTCTACAACACCCATAAAAAGCTCTATCATCTCTTCAGAAATATGTTTAATTTTATTTTTGCAGTCGAACAATTATATCTTTAATAATTATTAGATTTGTATGAAGTCATCTGGGTAGCTACATAAAGCAGGTCCAAACGCAGTGTTTAAGTCTAAACACAGTTCTAAACACTACATTTGGAGGCTACGATTTGTCTGATGCTACAGTTTTGTAACAGCACCCCCCAAATTGAAAGCTCTTATTATTGGGATTGGGAGGTATTATGAAATTTAGTTTGGCTATATATATTTGATACATAAACTACTAAAAATGTTTACAAAAAGTATAAAGTAAATGAATAAAAACAAAAGCTAACAATTTGAAATAATAGTTAATATGTACAATTTATAAAAACGAAAACTAATAGTAACTTTTTGTCATTAAAGACAAGGGACCCATAAATAAAGTATTAAGGGCTTGCTTAGTAAGTGGCAATGGTAATAGGAATAAAAATGATGGGTATGGGAATAGCAATAGAATTAGTGGGTATGGGAATAAACATTACCATACCATTGTTTGGTAAGTGGCAATGGGAATGAGAATGAAAATGAAAATGATGAGTAGTATTTATCATGTATACTTTTATCTTTATTCTTATGCTTATTGTGTTGTTCAAATAATTTAATTTTATTACAAAAAATAGAACCATTTATTTTCTACAATATTTACGTAATAAAATTTCACATAATTTTTATAATAATTAAATATAAAATAAATGTAGATTTCGTTGCTCACATATAAAATTCAATGTTAAACATTATAATCAATTATTATTACTACAAAACATAAAAATTTAAATTTCATTTTAATTGTATTATTATATATTAAATATGTAATAGCAAATCAGAGCTAATCAAATGAGCGGGACCAACCCGGTTTTGTTTCCCCTCGGCCCACCTGACCTGGTTTTACATTATTTCTAATATAATTATTGATTTTTAAAATATATTAAAATAAAAATAAAATGAATATTATTAATATTATATATATTTTAAATAAATATTTAAAAAATTAATATAATATTAAATAAAATAAAAAATAAAATAAATATTACTTTTTTAAAATGTATATATAGTAATTCGTGCATGGGATCAAGCTTAGTTGCGGGCTCAAAATTTTGCAGGGCTCCGGCACAGTTTTTGTATATATTTATTCGGGCCAGGCTGGGCTCTGTCGCATGCCCTAAATTGTTCCGGCGTCCGGCTAATTTTTTATTCGAGCTCGAATTATTGTCCAAGCCCATCTGATTTTTTTCCTTACGGGCTTTTCGGACTTTTTTTCAAGTGCGTCACCAGACCGGATTGTACTTGATCAGCTCTATAGCAATACAGTATTACTATTTAAACATAAATTATTATATGTCATTTTTATTATTAACTACAACCATATTAAAAATCTTTAATGTTAGTTATATATTTGAATTCAGATTTAATTGATTAGTATATATTAATTCACAAATACATTATTTTTTCTACATATTTTATTGAAAAAGAACTAAATAATAAAATATCAATAGGTATCTAGAAAATAAAGTGTAATTAATTAAAATATTTTCAAAAAATAATCTCTAATAAAATATTTAATTAAAATTAATTATCTTTTAGTTAAATTTTTATTATGAAATTCGATAATTTTTTTACAAATTAAAATATCAAGAAAATAACTAACTAATAAATATGTTAAAAATTGGTAATAAAAAAATGTGTATGGTGGTAATGAAAAGTGATAACCACTCCCTCCCCTGGTTATCAATCTATGAGAATAGATAAGAGTTGATTCTCATACCCACTTCGATAAATTCCTATTCCCTCTTACCAGTGAACAAGTGTATCAATAATGAATGATGAATCAAGAGGAATAAATGCCTATATATGCCGGAGAGGGGATTGATGAATCCAAAGTTAGTATTCGTCTATATGCATGCTTATGCTTTTATTTTGAGTATTGTCACCATTATCTTTTCATAAATCAGAGTATTATTTTAGTCACCAGAGTGTATTCAATGTTCATTTTCATTATGTATTGTGTGGTAAAGTTTTCTCATATTTTTTATTATAATGTCAAAAAATGTATATAGTAGTATGTAAATGTCAAATAATTCTTATTTATATCATCTTGTTTAATTTTGACCATCTAACTTAAGTTATATAGGAACTAAAGGTTCTGGGTTCGAAATCTACCCACTACCGTAATTATCGAAAAAATCTAACCTAAATGGTTGAGTTGATGGTGATTTTTTGTAACTTCAGAAAAATCTAATACATTCAACAGACAATGTGGTTATTAAGAGACCACGTCAAATAATATGATTAAGTATGTTTGGTCAATATGCACTACTTGTGACACCCCTCGTACCTATGTCCCTAATCATGATAGTAATTAAACACAATCGCAGCAGAAATTAAAAACGTCGCAGCGGTAAATAACAAAAACGTATAATCGGGTGCTTCTCGCCGTTACCCGCCCATGAGAATAAAGTAGCAACTATCTTACAATCAAATTCATAATACATAATAACCACTGTGATGACGGGAACGAAAGTTTGATCCAAAAGATACATCACTAAATCTCAAAAATGACTAGTGAGCATTCTACCTATCTATGCCAAGTATTCAAAAGCGGATTACCGAATCCTAAGGTGACAGGTATATTGCTAACTAATCCAAAAACCATCCCGCACTCTCGTGTCGAATCTCCATCGGCTACACACCTGTAATGTGAGGCCATAAAGGCTTAGCCAACTGCTGAGTACGCTAATAATGTGATCCTAGACCCGTTCAGGTCACTAAGGTCGTTTAGTCATCTTGCTTAACATAAGGGTTTGTTTCATGCTATTCCGGTTAGATGTTTATATAAATAACTGTAAATGCAGAATTTAAACACACAAGAGACATACGATCATTCATACAGCAAGATATGCAATTACGACAATTTTGATCGAATAACGATTTCGAATCATCTATAAGGTACGAGTTAGGTGAAACCAAGTTAGTCTCATTCATTCACTTCTTTCACACGAAGCCTCGCTTCCAACAATATCACATAAATATACAGGTGTCATGTTAAGGATTCCCATTTAGCCTCACACATTTACAATTTTGGACAGTAGTCCTATGCCATACTACTAGTGGGTAGATGGACTTACTTATCTACAGTGGTCGATGTCCATTCGGCTAAAGCCTTGGTGCCAACAGTAGCACACTCTGACTAACGATAGTATCCGGCTCGTTAGATTAACAAGAGCATACCCTAACCAGGTATTATACTCTAGTGATCACTATGCGCAACCTGCTGAAATGAATGCAACTGAGGATTTACTAAACAATGTATCATTAATTATCACACTTTCATTTGTTAGTGTATTTTGATTAATCTCCTGGAGATTTAATCTCGTTATTGGATAACACATTCATTAGATGCCCATAGGGTCTTACACATGTATACCTAGAAGTCTGCTAAGTGATGTTTATAGGTCGAGTCATCACTCTAGAGACAGTTAATACCGGGTCTCTAAACTAAGTTCCTCACTTAGTGTTTTAGGAGTAATTTTCTCTCATAAGTTAGTACTCGGATTCTCTCCTAATGGTTCATACACAAGTTAGGTGATAATCGGTATCACATGCCCAAACAACGAACAATTAATAAACGCTTGACGGTCGGAAAACATAAACACATACAAGCACATGCAAATCATTATTAATCTTAACATGCAAGCACACAATACGTCTGGAACCCAAGGAAACCCTTAGGGCTTTCAGACCACACAGTCACATACCGTACACCGACGAGTAACGCTAGCGTGACGAGTGCACGCTTATCCTCTACATTCTCATAGCTCTCGGGTATCCTAGGTACTCGCATCTTATCTAGTTTCCTAACCTCTTGATAGGTCCGGGTTTACGGATCCCAGTCTCTACCTAAGCACATCGTATGCAATCTCATCTTCGACCCACTAGCATACCCTGGAATATAAAAGTCTCCTAACCCTCTACCCAAGTCTCTACACTCATCTATGATGTGGGTTTGTTCGTCGAAGGTCAAGAATTCCTTGAGTATAATCATGCCCGGCTGAATGACTTGGCATTTCTCAGATGGATACTCCCCTTCTTCATCGGTATTTCTGGGTGTCCTTGGTCATGAAGGTAGGGGGTAACATATGTCAAAACTACCTAATATGTGAAACGTTTCCTACTAAGTCGATCCTAATTCACAGAACATGGTATGAAAGCGTTTAACACACAAGCATGCTTTTAACACAATCACGTTTGGGCATTAGAATTACCTGGAGCACGCTGAGCACTAGCCTCAGCGCCTGAGGTTCCCGCAGAATTTAGGGTTGGCTTACTCTGAGCTACACCCTTCCCCTTCTAGAATTAGCATCCGTCTGAGTCCAGCCTAGATGAGTGGGTTGTGGCGCCCCGGATCCTCTAGTTGAGGTCCTCTGCGTCGCTCGGGAAGGCTGGTAATTCCTGCTGCTAGGGTTCACGTCGCAGTTCTCACTTGTAAGCAATTCATACCAAAATAAACTCTAGCAATAATTAATCACAAGAGAATTCAATAATAAACTAGGAATAAAACTACAATCTGTACAGAATTTATATTTGACAACTCAGGAAGAAAAACAATAAACTAGTTGTCCATAGTAGAACTAGAATTCTAACAACTACTTAGACATTGGAGACAAAGAAAATAATAATAATAATAATAATAATAAAGAGATTAGAAAACGTCATCTAATTGGAGAACGATGACGAATCCAGTCTCTGTCTTCTGCTCCGGTCTATCAGAATTGTCTGTTGTTTTACCTCGACTGTCTTGAACGGCTGCGGCTGCTAGGGTTTTTTTGATCATAAACTCTGGAACTTCATTCATCAAAAGTAGTATCAACATCAAGAGAACAAGCTCTAGAGATCTTGTAGGGAATGTTTTCACCAACCCAAGATTTAAAGAAAACTGAACTGTTATACAAAAGAGAAACCAAAAGAACAGGGAAATTACATCCTGAATTGTCTAAGTTGATCTTGCTGATATCACATAATTCAAAACAGCACCCAAGCTGCTCCCACTTGCCGATTCCAGTATTACTACGCATATGTCTTTTCTTGCTTAAAAGAAACTAGAAAGTTTCTTGATTGCAGACATCAATATCAAACTTGTAGAAACCTTCCTCCAAACCCCATTTCAGAGCGTAGACCAACCCTTGAATTTCTGCTCCAACCATAGTGCACGAAGCAGTCATCCTCTTGTTAAAACCCATCAAAATACTACCATCAGAGCTTCTTAATGACCCAGCCAAGATCAAGACTTGACCACGTTTCGAGAAAACACCACAATTGATTTTTAACGTATCCTGCAAGGGAAGAGACCACACATACTTAGGAAAAGAATCAGAAACTGATTTTCCATTAACAGACTTGTATGCTATTGTATAAGCCTGATTAGCTTCAATCATCGCCATCCAAGATAGATGGGGGTTATGTCTAACTGAATTTTTTGCATCATACACTATCCACATAGTATTGATAACAGATTCTAGTTTTCCATTAGGCCATTCATCTGCATTCGAAAAGACAAGGTCCTGGAGATCTTTGTCTTCTGAGTTTTCGTTGACATTGAAGTGAAGGATACCAGCCCACAAATGCCTAACCATGATACAGTCAAAAAACATGTGAAACATTGTGTCTATTTTACCACAGAAACAGCAATGAGAAGACCCTCCTATTCTTCTAGCTAAATTCGCAACACAAGCCACTATGTTGTGCTTAAACTTCCAATAAAGTAACTTGGCTTTAGGGCTACAATGGATCCTTTTGATTCTGTCGTCTAACTCTTGTCTAACCTTGCTAGAAGACGGACTGTGTGAATCATTATAAGAGATGGCAGAGAAATAGGCAGATTTGACAGAAAAAATTCCATCCTTAGTGAGCTGCCAAATCCAACGATCCTTCGACTGAATATTGATTTTGATGTTTCTGATTTCTTCAAGATCAATATCCCACAGGTGCTGTTAGAGAAGCTCCACATTCCAATCATCCCTTTCTTGATTCAGATACTGCTCAATAGTGCGATTAGAGAACTCAACAGGGACAGGAGAATACAAACTGAAAGACGGAGGTCTAGGAATCCAAGGTTCTTTCCAGAAGAGAGTATTTTTTTCCATCACCAATCTCCTTTCTAACTCCTCTCTTCAGTAAGTCTAGAGCAGAAGTAAGAGACTTCCATATAGGACTATCAGAATTCCTCTTTTTGGCCTCAAGAATATTAGAATCAGGGAAGTAGATACCCTTAATGGTTCTGGCAACCAGAGAATTCGAGTTAGTGAGAAAAAGCTAAAGCTGCTTAGCAAGCATTGATAAGTTAAAATCTCTCGAAGATTTAAAGCCCACCCCACCCGCTTCTTTACTTTTGCACACTTCTTTCCATTTAAGCCAATGGATGCTTCTCTTATTAATATGCCCTCCCCACCAGAAAGAAGCAAGAAGAGAGTTAATCTTGTCGTTAGTGCTCTTAGGAAGAAGGAACAGAGACATAGTATAAACTGGAATTGCTTGAAGCACACTTGACACAAGAACTGTCCTGCCTGCTTGGGACATAGGATTACCCCAGCTGGAGATTTTCTTGTGAATAGCCTCGACCAGGAAATTAAATATCTGCTTCTTGTTTCTCCCTGCACCCGAGGGTAGTCCAAGATATTTCTGGAAGCTGTTAGTTTCCCGAAAACCCAACTGACCGCAAAGGATATTCTTAGAATGAGAGCTAGTTTTCCTGCTGAAAATGAATTCTGATTTCTGACTATTAATCTCATGACCAGAAGAGGCTAAGAATGAATTCAGGGTGTCTTTTAAGAAAAGGGCATTCTTGGCATTACATTTGCCACAAACTAATAAATCATCTGCAAAAGCGAGATGGTTAATACTAGGGCCTGATCTAGACAATTTAATCCCCGAGAACAAACCATTATTCTCTGCATTGTTCAAGACACTGGAAAAAGCTTCTTGGGCTAAGATGAACAGAAAGGAGGAAAGAGGATCTCCCTGACGAATTCCTCTCGAAGGAGTAAAGTAAGAACCAGGAACCCCATTGATCAAGATAGAACATCTCGTAGAAGAGATACAATTCATAACAGGATTTAACCAAAACTCTGGAAAACCCATGGCTGATAGAATATCCTTGATAAAGTTCCATTCCAACTTGTCGTAGGCTTTGCTCAAATCCATCTTAAGAGCAAAATATCCTTGTTTGACCGCTTGACTTTTGGACAGGAAATGCATTATCTCACCAGAGATAATGATATTGTCTGTGATCTGTCTTCCCTTAATGAACCCAGACTGGTTGGGAGAAATAATCTCAGGAAGAATGATTTTCACTCTATTAGCTAGAACTTTAGACACTATCTTGTAAATAAAATTACAAAGCGCTATAGGTCTAAAGTCCTTAATATCCACTGCTCCATTGACTTTAGGAATCAAAATGATATAAAACTGATTAATGAAATTAGAGATATGATTACCTTGCAGAATGGAGATTAGAAGTAACTTGACTTCCCACCACATGCCAATAATTTTTGAAGAAATTCCCGTTGAAGCCATCGGGCCCTGGTGATTTATCTCCACTAAGATCCTTCACAGCTCTGAAAACTTCTGAAAAAGAATAAGGATTCTTAAGCGACTCCACATGGAGAGGAGAAAGTCTGCCCCTAACTGACTCCATGAATCTAGGATCTGTCTTAGGGTTGGAGCTCTGAAAAAGGCCTTGGAAATAAGCTCTAGCATTATTCTCGATGCTGCTCCAATCATACTGCATAACCCCCGCTGAATCGTGCAAACCGAAGATAGTATTTCTTCTTCTTCTAGCAGTTGCTCTAGAATGGAAAAATTTTGTGTTCCTGTCTCCATCTGAAATCCATTGTTGCCTAGATCTTTGTCTCCACCAGGCTTCAATGCTGAAAGAAAGAAGCTCAATTTCAACTCTGAGTCTTTTCCTGTTAGAAACAGCAGCTGCACTATTCTGATGTTGATTAATGGACTGGAGTTCTTGCTTCTTCTTCTTAATTTTCCACTGAATCTTACCAAAAGACCATCCCTTCCATAAAGATAACGCTGTCGCACAAGCTTTAATATTCTGATCCAGATTGTTGTGACTACCACCCCATATATCAGTAACAATACTACAGCATTTACTCTCTTTGATCCAATCTGACTCAAACCTGAACAGATGCGTACGTTTCCTCTGGAATCCAAAAAATCTGATCAAAATAGGTCTATGATCAGAGATCTCCCAAGGTAAATGTTCCACAGAAAGAGAGGGAAACAAAGAAAGAGCATCCTTGCATAACAAAGCCCTATCCAGCCTACTGATTGATAGATTACCATCTAACTGATTATTAGTGAAAGTCCCTTCTTCTCCAAAAAAACCAACATCTCTGAGATCACACATGTCCACTGCTTCTCTAAAAATTTTCATATCATAATCATTCCGTAATCTGCCTCCTGATTTCTCTGAATTTCACATAATCTGGTTAAAATCTCCTACCATAACCCATGGCAAAACCACTTGAGTTCTTAACAGTTTCATCAATTCCCAAGATAAATACTTAATTCTCCACTCTGGCCAGCCGTAAAAACCAGTCAGATTGAAGCATAAGCCACCAGGAAAAGTAACTTCAGCATCAATATGGTGTTTAGACTTATTCTTTACTATAATCTTAATATCAGACTTCCAAAGCAAAGCTAGCCCTCCACTTCTACCAACACTAGTAGAGGAGTAAATTTCATAGCCTTTAAATCTCTTACCGATCTGAAGCATTTCATCCACAGATCGATGGGTCTCCATGAGGAACACTATGTCTGGGGATTTAGATCTGATCAGATCTCTCACCCCAATAACTGCCTGAGGTCGACCCAAACCTCGGCAGTTATAACTAAGGCAAGTCATTTTTCTTGGCAGCCTTGCTTCTGAGCAAGGTCTGCCTGAGACTGAGGTTGAGACTTCTCCTTAGAGTCCTTGATTATCCCTTCCTTAACAGAAGGAGTAGCCGCCAGAGACTTAGGGGTTCCACTCTTCCTCCTTTTGATTTTTAAAGTTAAAACTTTATCCTTCTTGCCTGAATTGAAAGCAATACCTTTGCATTCTCTCTGTAAACTTTTACCAATAGAAAACTCTTCTTCTTTACTGATCAAAACTTGACTAGAACTGTTTCTACCTTTGTCTTCTGCTTCTTGCATGATCTGGGAAATCGACATATTAATATCAGCTAGGTCAAGACCAGAGCTTTTTGATTTTTTTGGGAGGTTAGCACTGAAGGAGTCCAGAGCAGAAGCCCAATCAAAGGCCTGATAGAAGTCTCTTTTGCTTATATCTATTTTCTCCTTAGGTTCGAATCCCGGAGGAACTTCAGGAGCTTGGAGCAGGTCGATCTGTGCTAATTCTTCATAGTACTCTGCTTCACCAAGACCTTTATCACCCAACTTACTATCATCTGTTGTCGTCTTTAAAAATGGAGCTTTTAAAGATAACTGCCCCAAAACCCGATCCTCTCCAAGAGTGGACGAGTTAAGCATTCCTGTCATATTGACATTACTGAGAATAACATCAGAACCAAGATTGGTTATGTTCCCTTTGTCAACCACTCCATGATCATCTTGAGACTCATTAAGCATACCCGGAGAAACTAAAATATCCTTGCCTTTGACTCCTTTAGAAATATCGTGAAAATCCAGAACTTTGATCCCCTTTTCTGCTTCAGCCTCCAGTAACAATTTGATGTTTTGATTCATTAAGAAGTCTTCTGTCAAAGCTGCTATAGAACCCGCGTACTCAGATCTTAGCCAGGCTCCGTATCTCTCTGGCTCCTCTTTAACAGCTTTCTTCGTCTGACACTTTATCAACATATGGTCCATTCTACCACATCTAAAACAGAAGTGAGGTAGATTGTCATAAGATAATCTACAACACCTATCCTTATGACCATCTTTTATCACCAAGATCCTGCACAGAGGGTCTAAGGTCCCGTTCGGACATTGTGGGGTAAAGCTTGGTTTACAAGCTTTATCATAAAATCCCTCTAGTTAGCTATAGTTAACTAATAGTAGTTAGACAAGTGTACAAGTGGTGGGACCAATTAATAAGTTAGACAAATAAAAAAATGACATGTGGACAAAATTTATGAAAAAGCTATTCCAAATAGATTAATGTTGTTATAGAACAGCCCCTAAAATATCTATTTCCACCCTTACTTTCAGAACTTTAGTAGACAGGGGGGAAAACTTTTCAGGGCAGCTGACGAAAACTCCAACTTTATTCCCTAGAATGATAGCCGATTCTTTGTTGAAATACATCATAGGTAGATTGTGTATTCCTACCCAGATCTTGATCTTTCTAGGGTCATGCTCGTCAATATGGATAGTTGGATCTATAGGCATGATGGTAAGAAGCCTATTATGAAAATGCCAAGGACCATTTGCTAATATGTTCCTCATATCACAGGCTGAGGTAAAGAATATAGTGAACTTGTTTTTCCCCATATCGTTGACTCTGAAATGAGCTTTCGGTTTCCATAGATGCACTAAAAAACTCAGCAAAGTTTTAGCAGATATTCTAGTAGGATGCCAAATCTTACCAAAGACAGCATTATCAATGTCTGAACTACAAGGGTGTTGGCGAAGCAGGTCCCCTTCTACTATTTCTGTCTCTCCTGGATGAATTTTCAAACTCGACCACTTTGTAAGCATACCTTCCATTTTCCTGTAATTTTCCTTTGGGAGAAGATAGAGGTGTTTCTTTCTGTCTCCTTTGCACCACTTAACACCTAATAAATCTCTAAAGCAAGAACACCCGAAGCGACGATCGAAGCAGACTAAAACACTACAGATTATCCAGCGTATAATACCCAGACTTTGGAGAACGAGAAAAGATTGAAGATCTTTGTCCCAAGGATTTCCAACAGTATAGATTGAGATGACAAGGAGGCCGTTGGAGGAAATCCCGCCATAAAGAAGAAAGATAAACCTCTCTGGAGATTGTTCCACGCAAGCTCTGAACTCTCCTACACTGATCTCGACCATTAGATCTTTGCCACCGAAACAATTAGAGCTATCTACTAACCTCTAATAGACCTTTGAAGAGTAAATTACGGGGTTTAAATGTGGTAGCTCGCACGTCCCCTCTCCTGACAGACATAACTACAACAGAGACTGTAGAAAGAAACAGCGAAAGAAATATCGCCCACCGAATCGCACCTAAAATCGCCTACTTACACCCAGCAGCGCGATAAGTTTTGCTCCGACTTGCGGCTGCTAGGGTTTGATTACCGTCTTGTTCTATTCGTTTTTGTAATGTCCTTCCGATATCGTATCGTCCTAGAATATATACATATATGCTGCTTCCGATAAAATATCCTTCTTTTTCAAAAGATTGATTTATTTCACAATCTTCATGTGCTGCTGCTGCTTTTCGTGTGAAGATGGGCCAATAAAATCAACCACGTGCATTGTGTCTACTGCATGGGCCGACCTTGTAAATATACATTTGTTGCTCCTTGTTTACGTGATGCATGCAGATTCTAATTATGTGGTCATGATGGTGGTTTCCATGTTAGCATAATGATCCAGCCCAACAATTCCATGCATGCAGTCCAATTCTCCTCTGTTGACTGTCACGTCTGCGCCTATCTTACTGCATGGCTGATTGAAAGTATCGGCCCAGTTAAATAAGTCCGCGCCTCTTATTCTCTCGATCACTACTCCACGTCAGCCCATAAAGATGATGTCATTCTGATGCAGATAAGCCCATTTCATGCTGCTTCAGTCTATAGAAATCGTGTGTGTGTGAATCATGATTGCAATCATGAGTTACAGTCCAAGAATTGTGGCCGATACGAAAAGAAATCAAAGTCTGCGCCTCATTACTCCATCGCATTTGTCGGCCCAAGACCATGGTCTGCGCCTCCTGTACGGTTTGTCGTCACTCCAGAATGTCACGCCCCATTCTTCATAGTCTCGTACGAGAGTTAAACTGCTCCCCGACAAGGAGTCTGCTGCCCAGTATTGTGCACGCCCTCTGCATGTCTATGTCGGCCCATGTGTGATCATGTATGTTAGCCCAACATCACATTTCTGTATGCAAGTTACGCATTTATATATGCAAAAGTCCAACCCACGCATGCTAACATGGAATTGACGCGCCCATCTTCACGTGTTTGTAGCCTGTTTTAACATAAAACCACATGTAAGGAATAATATAACATTTAACATAATTAAGCATGTAAGTAAGGAATTTATCATATACACCAATGAAATATTAATCACATTAAGCACAGAAATATAGATAAATTCCGTACTTATCAACTACCCCACACTTAGCTTTTGCTTGTTCTCAAGCAAATAAAGAATATAACTGCTCCAAACCGAAACATTAAACTCTGGGATTAAACATAAGGAGAAGGAAAACAAGCAAAATGACAATCAGAAAAATCAATCTGCTCTAACCTATTAGTTTTCGCAAACAGTGAATAAAGAATAGTTTTAATAAAAGCATGAATTGACTAAATTGCAGAAACTGAAACGCAGATTAGCTTAGGACCTTCCACCAATTTCATTCCATTATCCATTGGATGACAAGGGTGTGAAGTAATGCCTTATTCCGTAATACCTTTCAACACCACGCACTCATGATCATAAATTAAAAAAACTGCAATTAAATATTTCGCATGCAAAAACTTTTATTCGTCAAGAAATAAAAAACAAACGATTTATTAATCAAATGCGTAGTTATTCCTCCACTCAAACTTTTCTCTTTATCCATGTAACGGTTTTGGGTCAACTATCCTAGATCACAAAACCTTAGGTAGATAGGTGATAAAGCACCCCGAGGACTTAATGAACAGATAAAAGAGGCCTGATTCGGTTTAGGTAATTTTTTATCAAAGGAGTACCTTGCCTTATCCTTTCATTCCAAACATTCATATCATTCCCAAGATCCAAAGCTAAATGCATTTAGTCTCCACAATCAGCCAATCCATCAAATTTTAGTGAAATAAAGTAAATTTAAGAAAAACAATTCCGGAAGGACAACTTTTAAGCAGAAAGATTTTTAAGGTTGTCATCAGGCTCAATTTCAAACTTCCACAGATATTTTAACCCAAAATTCAACATTTAATGGCAAAGAGAAGCATATTATTCATCACCTGAAAACAACACAAAAGCTAGTGGTCTGAAGTGATAACTGAAGAGCACTCCCTACCCCACACTTAAAATTAAACAATGTCCTCATTGTGTGACAAGACAGGAGTGAAAAACTATGAGCACGCAGAAAAACATTTATGTCCAAAGGAAACACAGTAGAGCAGTCATTAACCACAAACTAAAATTAAAAGAAAATAAAAACTAAAATTAGGACTCCCCTGGATTTTATTGTTGTTGCATATGTAGAACGACCCCACCCCACACTTGAGCTTTGCTCAAGTGTTGCAGCCTGGTTGCAGTATCATCATGAAGAATTCATCTGAAAGAAAGACACTAAAAGCAACCAAAAACTACAAACAGAGTTAAGAGTTAGTAAACAACAAAACCAGGAAAATAACTACAAAAAGAAATTAAAACCAAAATTAAAAACTAACAAATAAAAATATAATGCTGGGTTGCCTCCCAGCTAGCTGCCCTTCTTTAACGTCTTTGGCTAGACTATACCCTGGAGGTCATCCAGGATCGAATATGAATGTCGATGTCGGTGCCAAAGGGTGGGCGGGCCGGGCATCATATATCTTCATAAAATGTCCTCGATCAAATGGAAATAAAACCTCAACACTCCAAATATGAAAGTGCAAACTCCACGATCATGCGTCAGGTGGTTGTGTTGAGGTGGGTGATCCTCCTTCATGTAAAGATCACACTTTGGCTGATCCTCCTTCTCAAATTCAAGGATGTAAACATCCTTGTCATCCGGTGGAAGCTCAAAGGAAGAACCAATAGGAAGATCAACTTCAACAGGAGTTAAGGGCTCCTTGAGGTCAATGAGATAACTCTGCTCTGATGGCTCATCAGCAGGTGCAGGAAGAAAGTCAACTGGAAGACTCTCAGGCTCATGTACGGGTGGAGAGGGAATAAACCGGGCAACTTCACAAATTAGATCATCCTCTAACTCTAGCTCCGGCCTTTCCATGATCTCCACCCCAACTGTGTCTGCAACTTCAGGGATCAATTGATCAAATTGCGTATCACTCCACTCAGCTACTGCAGAAGGTTGTTCGATCTCAAGAACCGGTTCATATCCAAGCTTTCATGATATTTTATCTAGTTGGGCTAGAATTCTTGCATGACCTTCCGCATTACTTTCCCGCAGCTCCTTCATATCCATCATGAAGGCCTCATGCCTAGCGGAGTTTGATTCGCCATGTTTTTTGTTGAAATCTGTAAGAACGACTTCCAAACTAGATAGATTACCTTGACATTGTGAACTCTCATGATTCCCTCCACATGTTTGGCAGATAACCCACTGGTTGTAACTTTGTGCAGGATAATAGTGTTCAGGAGACGGTCATGCTTCAGGAGGGCTAGACAATATAAAACGTCTTAGAGCATCCTCAAAACTAGAAGAAACAACTGGACAATAAGCACGGTCGTGGTCTCCTCCGCACCTTTCGCATACAACCCATTGGTTGTAATATCCAGGCCAACCTCCTGGCGGATTGTAATATCCAACCATCAAATCAAAGTACCTCGAAATAAAAAGAAAAATTAATTATATACATAAGGAAGAAAATATAAATACAAATGAAAATAAAAGTATGTACATAAAAATAAAATAAATAAAAAAACAAAATCAAAATCAAACTAAACAAAAATCTATCAATAAAAAAAATAAACAGAACCAAAACAAAATTAAACAAATTAAGGAGAAACTAAAATAAAATAAAACTAAAAAAACACAAGTAAAATTAATAAGAACAAAATTAAACGAAACAATAAATAAACTAATCTAATAAAATAAAATTCCTAGAAACTAAAATAACTATAAAAAAACTGATCAAAATAAATTAAATAAACTGTAATTAACGCAAAAATAACAACTAAACTCAGTTAGAAAAATAATACCAACTAAACTACGAAAATAAAATAAATCCAAACAAAATAAAATAAAACTAACCGAATTGAAATAAAATAAAAACAAGACAAAAGTAATCAAATTAAAGGAAAACTAAAATAACATAAAGTCTAACTAAAAGAAACAAAAATGAATGAAATAAGTTTAAACAAAATTGACGAAAGCAAAACTAAAATTAAACTAAACTAACTCTAATGAGCAAAAAATAGACTAAACAGTGCTAAATAAGAATTGAACTAATTGAACAAAAATCATAAAAAGAAAACAAAATAAAATGACTATAAAAATAAAAACAAACAAACCAGATTAATTATTGAACTGAATACAAAAAATAAAAAAATAGAATAAAGACTAAACTAAATAACCGTGCCTCCCCGGCAGCGGCGCCAAAAACTTGTACGGTAATGGTGGCCACCAAATCCGAATCTACCCGGAACCGGCGGTTCTACCCGGAACCGATTGGAACCGGAACCGGGCCGGAACCGCCCCTTTGCGAATCAAATGTGAATACAAGTTTTAAGATTCGGGACCGAACCGGGACTGGAACTTGAACCACCGGAACCGCCTGGATTCGCATCGGATTCGGAACCGTGGAACCGGAACCAAAACCTGAACCGCCCCGGAACTGGCCAAAGTAGCTATTGGAATCAGTCCAAAACGACGTCATTTTGGGTCTCGGGTGCGTGCTCCCCTGGTTAACATGATGATTGGTACGAGATGAATGGGGACAACACCACTTAAGACTTCTATTTTGTATTGTAATATTTTAAAATGTATTAGTATTACTTTCTTTCCATGTAATCTTTTAAAACTTCCAAATTAAAATCATGTAACCTATTAGTAGTTGTACTCTTTTCCCTTATTAGGGTTTTCCCAATGGGTTTTTACCTAATGAGGTTTTAACGAGGCAGTAATTCATATAATAAAATCCGCTTTCCTCTTTAATTTTTGCAAATTCAATACAAAAAATTAAGTCTTTGGTTCTTACACATATAAGATTATAAACTTGAGGAATAACCTAGCTAGGAGTAAAGTGGATGAAAAGAGCAACGTGTGCGCGCAAACGGATCTAAAATCGGAGTTAAAACGAAGAAACTGAAGCTGATCGAATCTTTCCGGAACCGGTCGGAACCGCCCCGGAACCGGTCGGAATCGATCGGAAATGGAACCGGGTCCGGAACCGCTCCGGAACCGGTCAGAACCGTTGATTTGAGCGAATCCGAAGCGAATACAGAGTCCCGGAACCACCGGAACCGGAACCGTGGCCACCATTATTGTACGGTATGAAACGTATTATCAGCAAGTGTACTGGTCTGTCGTAGCAAGTTTTCCTAGGTAGTATTCCTTAGGTTATCAAACCAAAGGAGGTTGTGTCTAGTTTGAGTCTTTAATCTACCTAACTAATAAATTAAAGGAAAATAACAATAATAAAATTGAGGGTTTGGTTGCAGAAATTAAAAAAACAATAATAAAAACAATTAAAAGTGAGTTTCTAATAAATCTAAAAGAGTGAATCCTGGTTTACTATTTCTTCCTAGTTTATCAATTCCCTTCCTGAGTGTTTTCTAAATTCTAGATTGCAACCTCAGATCTAAAATTAATCTAAAACCGGTCTCCCGCAAGATAGATTCTTACTAGCAATTCCCAAATCCTAACTCTCATTATGAATTTACAAATTAACTAATAGCGTAATGATTCATCTGGTTTCTAGTCAGCTAATCCCCAGGAATTTCCATCTGTAGTTTCACTGGTAATATTTCTAAGGTCTAATGAACGTCACAGTTCTCACTTGTAAGCAATTCATACCAAAATAAACTCTAGCAATAATTAATCACAAGAGAATTCAATAATAAACTAGGAATAAAACTACAATCTGTATAGAATTTATATTTGACAACTCAGGAAGAAAAACAATAAACTAGTTGTCCATAGTAGAACTAGAATTCTAACAACTACTTAGACATTGGAGTCTGGAGACAAAGAAAATAATAATAATAATAAAGAGATTAGAAAACGTCATCTAATTGGAGAACGATGACGAATCCAGTCTCTGTCTTCTGCTCCGGTCTATCAGAATTGTCTGTTGTTTTACCTCCGACTGTCTTGAACGGCTGCGGCTGCTAGGGTTTGATTGCCGTCTTGTTCTATTCGTTTTCGTAATGTCCTTCCGATATCGTATCGTCCTCGAATATATACGGTATATTTATACCGTTTTAATTCCTTAATGATATATTCTCTTACACTTTAATATAGTGTCACATTATATCATTTAAACCTTATACTATATTCAGCCTAAGTTTCTAAAATTCCAAACTGCCCACTATAGTCTCGGAATTTTATACCTTCCCCACATACTTTCATTCAATTACATTATCAACCCAATTATTATATTTGTTATATTTCTATCCTTATTTAGTTTATAATCTAAGGTTTTCAACTTTGTAATATACCCACATACATATACATATACATATACATATATATATATATATATATATAAATTCCGAATATCAGCTTCCATTTTGTTCAGATTTTATCCTAATTCCCCACACTTTTTTTTATTACATATTACCCTCTTTATTTTATAAACTTACAATTTAATACCAAAACTTTATACTATACATATTAATTATTTAAATCACAATTCTAACCCAGGTTTTTCCTCAAATTGTGTACAACCCCTTAACTTAATTAATTCTCGAATTGCCACCAAACTTTCGGCAATTGTATTCTAGCCCCCTAAATTTTATAATTGTTATACTTTAATACTTAAACTATATATTACAACCCTTAATTAATCAAATCACTAAAATTAACCCAAAATTTTTCCAAATTACAAACAAACCTCTAGTGGTCAAATTAATCCCATTCTAGTCACTAAATTTTCGGAAATCACATAAACACCCCATATAGTTTTATAAATTTCATTTTGACTTAATACTTCATTAAATTACCAAATAAATTTATTTATTTTTCTAATTAGGTCAAATATCACATGTGGTCAAGGTTGACCACCCCAAATACCCCTTTTGACCAATATTTACCATAATTACAATAATACCCCTTAGTTTCTCTAGTTTTACATTTAACACTTTAATTTCATAAAATTGTATTTTATATTTTCTAAAATCCTTAGAAATAATCATTCTTGGTTTTAATTAGCTGTAGCACTTCATATATTTACTTAATTTTATTTTGACCCCATAAATGGTCGTTTATTTATTTATATACTTATAAAGTTTATTTAAATCCTATTATAACATTATATTTAATTTAAGTAACACCTAAATTCACTAATATTCCCCTAAAATATTCCTAAGTGATTACGTTCACTAAAATTACATCTTTGCACCAGAATTTTTATATAATTCATTTAATCACTCCAAATTTAATAATCAATATTTAAAGCTCTAAATAAGCATAATAAAAATGGTCAAAACACATGGCCTTAACATAACATAATGTTAACTATAAAATGACATTAAAATGTCTCCAACATATACATTAATTTTTTGTTTTTCTACAGATTGTTCTTAACATTTCCAAGTTTTTTTCTCTAATCATTAACTCATATAATTGACCTTAATAAGTCATTAATACCTAGTTTCACTAATCCTACATTTAACCATTAATTTCTACACACATTTAGGATTTATAATTTCATACACTACACCTATGTTTCTCGGCTGTACAGATTATGCATATTAACTTCTCAAGGTAATTTTCTTTCATTTTAACACATCAACTTGACTTAAACAATCCTTTAGCAGCTATGTTCATTCACCAAACGTGTGACCACCATTTTCCCCACATAATTAAGATTTGAACAGCCCCGTACTTATGCCTATTCTCGGTTCTATATTATTGTGCAAGATAATCAACTTCAAAGCATTAAAGTATGTTTAGAGTTCTTACCTTGTCTTGGTCACAAGGAAGCCACACAACACATGTAAACCCACAACACTACACATACATGCACCTTAGGTTAGTTTTTTTTGTTCATGCTTAAGCTTAAACCATGATTATTATACTTAGAGCCATGATTAGTGTTATTACCTCTTAATCTTTGTTTTTCCTCTTGGGACAAGCTCCTAAGCCTACGGTAGCTTAAGGATGAAAACAACCCAAGTCGGCCAGCATATATACAAGGAATAAGAGTTTGATTAGCAACTACTCCAAGTAATTATTTTAAGGAGTTTATAACATGATTTTTTTAAATCTTAAAGAGGGTGTCTTACCTTGGTATTTGGAGGGTTTTCAAGCAGTGGTTTTCGGCTATCTATAGCAAGGAAAGGGAGCCTCAGTTTGGTGCATAAAAACAAGGGAGAATAAGGCTCAAACAACCAAGAGAAAGTCACGTTAATTACCTTCACTTAGAGCTCCCTACTAGTGTGTTCTTGGAGGAACGTTAGTTCAACGAGAAGGGCTGGAGCAGCTTCATATGTGTGCAGAAAAAGGAATAGGAGAAGGTGTAAGGTTGATGGATTTTCGGAAATATATGTAACAAAGAAGAAGATGTGTTTTTGTACATTTCTTTACCTTATTTTGTGCTAGCTTTCCTCCTTGTTGCTGCAAGATCCTAGTGGCCCATGCCCATGGAAATTTTCGGTCTATATGTAAGAAATAAGAAGGGTGATGTTTCTATGCAAGGGAAGTGGTGTTTGGTGGTGAAAAAAAATGGTGAGAGTACTAAGCTTCCATGGCTGTTTTGTGTTGTTGCATGCGGCTGGAAAAGGAGAAAGGAGATGATGTCTCTTTTTTTTTTTGCTGTCTGGTTGGAAGGAGGGAAAGATTGCCGAGAGAAGGGGCATGGGTAGAGGAGAAATGTTGCTAGGTAAGGGTATTAGTAGAGTAGAAAGTCTTCCAATGATATCTAGGTTTTACTTAGCTAGCTTCCTTATTCCTAGTTTATTTTTGGTTCTCCCTTCCCAAGTAAGGTACTCGAGTGGATTAGATAGAATGGTGGCTGAGTTCCATCGGTTGTGTAAGAGGGAAGCGGAAAGAAGAGTGAGGCAAGGTACTAACTAGCCATCATCCTATGTGACTAAGTGTACTTGTTCCTTTATTTTATGTCTACTCTTGTTTTCTTTTCTTCCTTTTTTGTTTGTAGCAGCTGGATGCAATGGAGGCTGGAGGGAAGTTGTTTATTCGAGAGAAGATAAAGGAATGATGGAAAGTAGCAAGGTAAGTACAAGTGACATCTTATTTTTATGCTTTAACTTTGTGGCTGCGTTTGGTATGGTTGTCTTGTGGTTGTTTTGGTCTGGCTGTTTTATCTGTGGTAGTATATTATTGGAGTAGAACGTAGGACCCACGTGGAGACCACCCCAAAACTATCAACTATATGCGCTCTCTGAACGCAGCCATGTACTTGTTTATCTTCCCCATGTTTGCTTTTCTAACCCTTCTTTTCCTTATATCACATGTGTGCCGAATGTATACTTGAATGGAGGGATGTTTTTATTTTTATTTTTGTACATTAATGTTATACATTAATGTGTGTAATTGAGTTGTTTATGTATTAGGTGGTAACATATTTTATTTAATGCTTTAGTGTGTATATGTGAGTGGTTGTTGTAATTATGATCTAGGTTTGGTTATATAAATTATTCATGTAATTATATAACTTATTTTGTGAAATTTATATGCATTAAGGTATTACATGTTGTGTTAGTTTTATGAGTTTATTTCTCCTTAAAAATGTTCTCTCTTTGATTAGAGATTTAATGTATAGTTTTGTGTCCATTTTGGACTATATATTTATACCATAATATTTGTTGTGAGTATTACACATGAAATGAATAATTATTAATTATTCTCTTTATTTTAAATTAATCCCTTATTAATTAAGGTAAAATAAATGTTTGAGGTATTTCACTACTAGAATATAGATTATTGGTAGCAACAAAAAATAGTTACCAAAAATCAAAATCATTATTAATCCAATTTATTGTAACGACAATGACGTAACCAAAATTAAATTTTATTTGTTATTAAAAGTTATATCATTACTAAAATATATTTTGTAACTGTTATATCATTATCGTAGTCACAACTTTTTCAAAAAAAAATTGATTTTTACTGGTTTCAAACATGTAATGCTTTTAGTAAATCATCTTATTAATCGTAATTTAAATATGATAATATATAAAAAATAGAAAATTATATATGAATTATAAAATAATTACATTAATTTAAATTATAAAAATTAAAATATTCTAAAATATTATAACAAAAATATTTTCTCATACTAAGAAAAATATTACGTTAAGTACCATACATTCTTAATTATCATTTTATATCCATTTAAAGTAAATTATTTTTTATTTTATAGATAAATTTTAAAACTAAAATTTCTAAATAGAAGTTAAAAAACACTAACTTACCTGGAGAGTCTTAGGCGAATGGGAAATAATTTCTTAATAACTTCTGATCCAACAATTACCTTGGAATTTAAAGTTATAATATCAGTTTTACAATCGAGTACCTAATCCTAATGTTAAGCTTGTATTAGATTTGAAGTTGTTCGAATTTTGGTCTAATCGGGAGTTGAATTTAATATCAAGTCACTTTTATTTTGAGTTAGTTTCACGTTTAACACAGATAAATTCGACTGAACTACAATGGGCTGGGCCGGGCCTAATCAAGATCAAAATGAAAGCGTTTAGACCAGTAATGTAAACATGAAAAATTCACCTTGGTCCATTCACTAGATTGACTCCTAACCCTATCTTGCAGTCACGGCCCATAACCAACTAAACAAAAAAGGGCCTAATCGTCAAAACAGGGCGTATATTCTCACACACGCCACAAGCTTCGTGTGCCATGGTTGCTTTCCCTGTTTGGATGAGATTACATATAGATATATTACTATAGCAGCAATCAGCAGGATCATTCCTCAAGCCCTGCAACATTCCTCAATGTCCACCCAACCGCATAAGCTACAGAAGCAGCTATAGCTCCATTGGAGACAGTCATTAGCGCAGACAACCAGTAGTTTTCACCAGCCAATTTGGCTTTTGCTAGGCCGAGGAAAGCGAGTGACAACAGCGAGAAGAAACACGCCCCGGCAAATCGGATGGAATCGTCACGTGTCAAAGGGATGAGTAACATAAAGGCGAGAAGTGGAGCGCTGCCGAATACAAGGAATGCGATGAATGTAACTAGACCATTCTTCCATGGCTTCTCTGTCTCGTCAGGAGGGAGTATTCCCTTCTGTGCTACTAAGGTTTGTTCCACCATTACTTTCTTGTACTTTGAGAATATCGACACCACCTACATTGAAGATGAATCAACAACCATTAGTCTTTATTACTTGGTCTCCTTGTCAAGGCCAAAAATACTCTCTCCGTTCAATAATATCTCTCATTTTAGGGATTTACACACAAATTTATGAAAATATTATAATTACTTTTGTGTTGAATGGTTGGATTAAAAATGGAATAAATTGTGTTAAAAAACTAGAATGAACAAAAATCACTTTCGTTTCGAAAGATATTAATTAGGGAACAGAACAATGAATCAAATAATTATAAACAGATGATGACTTACTGACCGTTGAAATGTCTTCTGAATCCATGCCGAGTTTAGTAAACCGACGCTTCAACTCCCGCTCCATTTTAGTACTACCTATAGTAGTCTTCCTCTTCCGCGTAGGAGATCCTTCGTCAATCAAATTAGCTTGATGATCACGCTCAACCTCCCAAGTGATGATATCCCTCTCTTTCTCAGACATATTTTTCTCGGTCTTACTCGACACGTAATCTCCAAACCCCATGGATATCCCATCAGCAACAAGGTTAGCAAACCCAAGCACCAGTACATCAGCCGAGGAGAGTCTCCCACCACCAGCGGAAGAGATGGAGGAGATTAGTGAAAAGCAAGTGACTATGGCGTCCATGCCACCATACACTATGCTCTTCGCATACTCCCCCACACTCCAATTTGGTAGTCTTGGAGGTGGAGCAGATGATCTGTGTTCAATAAAATTGGGGGAATGGAGTAGTGGGTTAGTGATGGAATTTTGGTCAAAGTTGTGACCATCTATCTCGTTCCTGGTTGGTGAGTTTGGGTCTGATAACTCTGCAGGCATCGGCATGTCGTGATTCCAAGATGTACTGCTGCTTCGTCGTCCTTGTTTGTTTGTTTTAATCGACTATATATGGTGGGCGGCCTGTGTTTGTTTTGCTGCTGGGTTTAGGAGGGAACCACTCAACTGGCTAATCGGCAACTTCTCCAAGCAAGTTAGATTGTAAAAGTAGGAGGAGAGGATTCTCGAGCCTTGATTGAGGTGGCACGACGCATGTAGGGAAGAAGATGAAACGTGTCAGCTTGAGATGATATACGAATAATGTGCTGTCTGGATGCCAAAAATAAACAAATGTGTCGGCACTTTTGGTGCTCTGTGACACTCACTCCAATATTCCCCTACTTCAAAAAAAATATTCCTCCTACTTCTAAAATAAGATAAAATCTGATTAAGAGCTCGTTTCGGGAACAGCTTCCAGCCAGAGAGTTTCTCAATTTCTAAAATCAGCAGGTTTCCACCAAACACCTAAAACCAACAGCTAACAGCTTCTGCAAAATCATCAGCAAACAACTTCTCAATTTTCAGCAGCAGAATCTAACAACTGCCTCTACTTTTTAAAACTATCAGCAGATGTTCCACCAAACACCAAAATCAATAGCTGACAGCTTCTATAAATTCATTAGCAGACAACTTCTCAATTTCCATCAACAGGACCCAACAACAGCCCCGAACAGCTGTCCCCAAACAAACGCACTCCAACAAATACTCTTTTCCTACATCTACTAGACGAAGAACAACTATAAAAAAAACTACTACCGGTTCAGTTCAGATACCCTAACAAAAAACAAAAACAACTAAAAACTCGAATATAAAGTAGAGAATCATTTCATTGATTAATTCACACCAACTGTCTACTCTCTTCATCCACCATCACTCCATCGTCCTTCTTCCTCGGTGCCGTGGGTAATTTCTTCTTTGGCCGTGGCGCATACGTGGTTCCAGATCTTTGTTTCGGGGTAAAATTTTTTTTTTTACACTATTTCTCTTTAAAATATTATATATTTTGTATTTTTTTTAATTTAAAAAAGTATTTAACAAATTTTTAAAAGTTTTAAGGGACCTTTGGATCCGCCACTGCACATCACCACCAGTACCATCTTCAATATAATCCCCATGGCAATCAAGATCAACCCTGTTCCATGCTGATCCGTCAACGGTTTCGTGAACAGCACATATGACAGAAGCAAAGTCACCGCCTTCCTCGCAGTTGTGATCATTGCTGTTGTCGCAGCTCCAAACAATGCATCAGTGACAAAACAGAGACTTGACCAACAAACATAGCGAATTTCGAATGATTCAAACACCAGAACACCGTACACATATGGATGCTCATAGCCTCATACCATGAGTTCCACGCAAGACTGTCTTGATGATTTCCAGAACCCTGCTAAAATCTAAAATACGTAGCACGAGTTCCACGCCTTGAAAAGCTCTCAGGCTACAATCATAGGTAGTAGTAGCATCATAGGTAGGAGTAGCATAGGTAAACCAACCACTGTTGAGCAGAACAACATCTCCATCTATTGAACAACACAACACAACAAAACAGAGTAAGTAATAACCAAACTAACATACTTACTGACTGTTAAACTGATCAGATGAGTAAATACCTGTGTTGTTTCGAAATTGACGGTGAAGATAGCTTCTTGTAAGTTCCCCATAAGAGAGTCCATAATTAAAGCCCCACTGATCATAACAACACCCACCATACTGAAATTCGGGAAGTATTCACATCAGCTAAGGTAAACAGGATAAGACCAACCACTAGGGATGAATGCTTCCATTATCATGACTGGTAATACCTTGGTGGATTTGAACATTATCTGAGCTGGGTAGTTTAGGAATGCTAGGGAACCTTTTGTGAGTCCATGGGAACCCATCAGGACTGCGGATAGTTTCACGTACACTTTCCATGGATTCACCATTTGTTTTGTTGAAAAACTGTTGAGGTAGATTAAGGCTATGTAGATGAATCCCTATACAAATGTGAAGTTTTGTTGAAAAACTGTTGAGGTAGATTAAGGCTATGTAGATGAATCCCTATACAAATGTGAAGTACCAGACATAGCTTTTTTTTTTTAGGTTTTTACCAGAGAAATTAATTAATTAATTAATGGTTGTTTTACTGTTGGAGAAAAATATTGATAGTTTGTTTTATGTAGCGATACAAAAAAGGAATGAATGAGAATTAATTAGGTACCTGAACAGCCTCTTGTAAACATACTCTGTCAAAAAAATTAACCAAAAAGGAACCACCAGAATAGCAAAAGCTCGATCAAAATGTGTAGTAATAGATATACGCAACAGAGTAACCACCAGAATTGCAAATTTCTGATCAATCATTTTTCTCTCATTATGAAGTGATGTTTTCTCAACGGAAGGAAAGATGTAAAGGAAACAGAGCAAAGTTAAATTTCATTGAACAGCCGGAAGAAAAATACATAAGCAACATCTACAAAAGAATAATATATAAAAGACTTCTGAATTTCACCTCACAGACACCATTGACAACGTATCCGAAGAAAAACCCAGAGGAGCATATGAGAAATTGTTGCCATTTCGGTATGCTAGTCAGAGATATCCCAAACAGAGACCTCGATTGCTCATCACCGGTCCTCATCCTTTCTTCCTAAAATTAATTTGCTCCTCTCTAAGAAACAACAACAACAAATATTCAAACTTATTAATTCAACGATAATCAATAATAAAACAAACAAGCGCGAGCGGGGGACGCGATGAGGACCTTGATCACGATAAACTGTTGACAATAATCAATCACTCACGGCCAAAACGCTTACCTTTTGGACCGAATTTTCTTGTGTAGTACGTAGTAGAGCAAGAAGTACAGGGGATTGATGAGTGTTGATGCAGTGTTTTGATCGGTAAACTCAGTCATATACTGAGCACCGTCGAGAGATCCGTTGAACTGACTACTGGAACCAAGTAAATATTTCTAGATCTTCTTAGAGATAAATATTCATTAGTGGGAGATATAGTTTTCTAGTTTGATAATTAAATACTTGTATACATAGAGAAAATTACGGAGATAATTAAAAGTTTATCTTTTATAGATAAATAGCCTAGATATCTATATATACACTCATAGGAAGAGAGAAGGGGTGGGCATAGGACAAAGATAAAAGATAAAAGTGAGATTGAGAGGCAATCAGAAGAGTGTTTAGCTGCTGGTTGTACTGTAGAACTCAAATTACGTGTGGGTTATGTCAAGATAGTGTTCTTAACGAGAGGATTTGTATTCGCATTGAATACGTGATTGTATAATAGTTGTTATACGTGATTATAATAAAGGTTCAACCTTTACTTTGTCTGGTCTTCCCTTCTTTCTGTTCTTCCTGAGTCATGGACTCAAATCACCGACACCTTCTGAGTCGCAGACTCAGATCGCCGACGTCTGGGATCTTTTAATTGGTATCAGAGCTGGTTTCCCTTACTACATAAGAGAAATCTTCAGGGGAGATCGAAGATGAATTCCTACTGTGTCAAACCCCCCAAGCTTACAAAATTCAACTACACTAGTTGGTGCGAGCAGATGGAAGATTAGTTGATCTCGATCGACTTGCAATTATGGGATGTAGTGATTGAAGGAGATCTTAAGCCTGAGATCAAAGAAAATGGAGTCTCTAAAGAAAAGCCAAGGGCCAGCTGGAACGAAAATGACAACAAGATGATCAGCAAAAATAGACTAGCTCGTAGAATCATCATGTCATCTTTGTCAGACTCAGATCAACAGAAGGTACTGGGGTTGCGCACTGCCAAGGAGGTATGGGATTTTCTTAAGACGGGATATGCTGGAACTGATTCTGTTAAAAAGGTGCAAGATAAAAACTCAAAAGACAATTTGACAATTTTAAGATGATGGAAGGAGAAACGATTTCACAAACACTCGAAAGGTTCGACAAGATACTTTGTGAGTTCAAGACTGTTGGAGAGGTTCTTTTAAACAATGTTGTTAATGAGAGATTTCTTGATAGTTTGTGTAAAGAGTGGTTAAACTTCACTACTCTCTTGGAATCTACAAAGGATTTATCAAAATTATCCTTTGAAGAACTGAGTTCAGA
>CM041777.1:143624703-143934795 GCA_023374045.1 Limonium bicolor
CATAAGGCCCACAAAAATGAACTTTGCAGATCAAGTTCTTCAAATCCATAAAAGAAGGCAATCTCTTACCTGAAAGACAAGAGAAACTAGACTTGTGCATCATAACCAATTGGAATTCCATTCACTTACGGAAAGTAGATAAAATGTTAAGTGACTCTAGTGAATATACATATACATGATGAGAGGTTTTAGTTTCTTGGTTTTGATTCAAAATATAAGATGTTTTAGATTCCCAATGCAATTTTTTAACCATTCTTTTCACTATGCCCATAACATCCATTAGAGAAATTAAAAAAAAAAAGAAAAGAAAAAACTAATACTTCAAATAGGAGTAACTTGTTAATCCTAACAACTTTCTTCATTCTTGAGGCAAAACCTACAAAGTCATTTATTTGGTAATGGAGGTCGTATATGGATGTGCCTATATCTTGGTTCCAATGCACACCCAACATGTCCCATAACAGGGACTCCAAAAGTAGCAAATAAAAATAGATGATATTCACATGGGAGTAAACAATGCATGTTCAGTGAACAATAACTGTTATTTCTCAATGTTATATGAAGATTAATCTTCTGCAACATATAGAAAGAGAGTAAGCAGGGACATTGTTCATGACTACCTTGTCTATTTCTATGTCGGAGACCTGATTTAAACCAACAATATAATGTTCATGAAAAGAGCTGCAATAATGGCCTGCAGAGTGAGATAAGTGATGGATCAGTTAGTAATCGATGATCTATAACTCAACTATCACAAAATAATTATTTACATATAAGATGAGAAAGCATTTCAGCCATCACCTCTAACACTCCAGTCAGAAACAATAGTGAAATATCAGAAGGCTTCTGAACTGCTAGTAGAGAAACTGAAACTATGCTCAGTGCCTGTCAAAAAGAAATGACAAGTTTCTATATCATATTACTTGGAGTAAAGAGGCAAAATATGAAGTATCAGAGGGAAACAATAGCCCGCAAAAGCTATGAAAACCTATTATATTAGATCAAAACTTAACTGTTCCAATGACAGTGTGAGGCCGTGAAAATCTGTAAAAAGCATCTAAAGCATCTCTTAGAGAATTCCAAATATTTTCAGGTCCGTAAGCTCCAGGATCGGATTCAAGAGACCGTCCAGCAGATGCCACTGCAAATTGCTTTCTACTTGTTGTTTGGAAGGGGACTGGATTATTCTTAATGGCCTTGAGGCGACTGAATGCATAGTGCTGTGGGAGAGTTGTGCAATGGCATTTTCCGGAAAACTTCAATGACACATGTCTTGCAGGAACTGGTAAAAACACCATATATATCAGAATGAAATTAAAGTGTGGATGCTATTGAACCTGGTACTTGGGCCCGGTGACATATGCAACGCAGAAGCAAATAACAATCAGTTACTTTCGTCAGCTTATAGAAACTAAGCGATTTTAATGCAGAAGAGAAGACACTATTATAAATGTTTATCTACAATAGATGCAACATAGAATTAGCCACAGCAGCTTTTGGTGGTGCCTTGCTCATGGATGAGAATTCAGTGTACCAAGCCTAATCTCCAGTAAAGTTTCTACTGCTTTCTCAAAAAATAAACAGAAAGGTACAGTTTCTACTGACTGAAAGTCTGATGATATGTTATAATTAACTTGTGCCCTCTGCACCGATAGATACCATTTTTTACATAGGATGTCAATCGACTGTAAGATATCTGAGATTTCTAATTACTCCCATTATTTTTCCTCCATGCCGGTGCTGTCTATACTGGACAAATTCAATTTTATAGCTTGTGGTATCTCGTTGTCTGCTAAGGATGGGACACCTTGCTTCAAGAGCAGCCTAATAAGCAGTGAAAACAAATGAAATGCGAGAAACCTTCTCATCAAAGAAACAAAAGAAGGTGCTATCGAATGTCTCGTTGCCGGTTAAGCTGATAATCCGTTGAAAAGACCAGTAAAAATGAGTTTAGTAAATGCACAAATACTCCGAAGCAGCTGTGAGAATATTTGATGAAAGTAAGAAATTAAACGGGTAGCCACATGTTGGGCTAAAAGAAGAAATCAATACGGACGGATCCTGACTTTCGAACTGTAAGAAAAGATAAATTCGCAGTCAGAAAAAACTGCAATTGAGAATCAATCTTGAACAAGCTACAATCCGATATTGATTTCCGGCGAGCTGGTCCAACCCTGATTATACCTTTCATATTTCGGGAAACGACAAAAGCAGCCGCAGACAGAAAGTCATGCTGGCAGTACCTAAGAGCCATCCCATCTGGTGGTATCGAAACTCACAAATTCCATGCCCAGAGTCGTCAAACAGTCGAAATGATACATACTGGAGAAAAAAACATTATGTACGAATACGAGCATTTGATGAAGCGAGTGAGGGAGGAGAGACTAAGGTCGCAGGAAGAAACCTTGAGTGAGGCGACAAATCTCAGCAGAAACCGACAATGTTGGCAAGGATGATTTAGGTGACGATCTAAGCAGAAGAGAATCCATTGGCTCCGAAACTCAACTGTAATATCCGCCGCCGATCAAATTTCTTTTATTGGTGTCGTCGCCGAATAGCAGAGAGACTGGCTGAGAATAAGGTGAAGGGAGAACGCAGTGAAGTCCGACTATCCTCCTCAGGTGTATGCAGGCCCAGACTGACACGGAGTAACAGGTCGTCTGTCTACTCTCCCGCTTTTTCCCTCGTGCATGTTGAAGGATTGGGATCCAGAGAAAGAGAAGAAAGCAAAATAAAAGTTGATATTACAGTAAATGATCAAATAAGTTTACGTTCTTTTAAAAAAAAAAGAATTTACGTTCTTATTATAGTGTCTCTGTCCCGTCCTGTTTGTTTTTTGACACGTTTTTTCACCTCAATATTAAACATATAAGATAAATAATTTTATAAAATAAATTTTATATATATAGTTTATCATGTAAGAATCTATATAAAATTTAAATTTTTAAAATTAATTTATCTTATATGTTGAAAATTGAAGTCAAACGATATATCCAAATAGTAAATAGGACGGTCAATGGGACGGGGAGTAAGTGAGAGTGAATACCTATTGTCTCATGTACCCGCCTATTGGGAGGATAGGTCCACTTCAAGCTCTGCTATCACTGGTATCCTAACTCCGTTCAGTAGATTGACATGTTTAATATTTGAGTATGTAATTTGATTTAAATATTTAATATTAATTTATGTAGTTAAATCACTACTTAATATACAATAACTTACCAATTCTATTTTTATAAAATTATCGTATTTTATATGTTAAATATCAATGTGAAAAATATGTCAAAAAAATAAATAGGACAATCCTGATAGACTGGAGGTATTTCCTATGATGTAAATCTGTCCCGGTTTTTATCCCCACTTGTGCGAGAAATATTCTTACAAGTTACAAGAGATGTATGCTACTTATAAGGGCGCGGAAGTTTTGGTGACGGAACATATTTTTCCGTCAGTGACAGAAAGAACCTACACCGTCAGATCATGAATTCCAAACACATCAACAACCAATAAAATAATAAAGAGAAAAGAGTCCAGAAACTTCATTCTCTGACGAACGAGTGCGGATGTAATTAAAGACTAGCTATCTTTATGTCGAACATCTAGCAATGTTTTTCCATCCATATTAGTTGTTAATATTTAGTGGGTCGTGTGGTGTGAAATAAATATATTTATTGGTTTCTCATGATTTGACATTAATAAAAAATGTTTTCTACTATATATATGGAGCTATATTTGGGACATTTATATTGCGATAGTTTATTACATAAATGTGGCATTGTTACTACATATACATAGTGGTTGTATAATTAGTATAATTGAATATTTCAATATTTATGAAATACATTTTTCTAGCATATAATAAGTATTTATAATTTCTCAGCATATTATTTAGGTTTGAAGTCAATGGTTTCATCATAATTTATAAATGTTAACCTAAATATATCATTAACCTTGAGTTTTTACGTATCCATGATAACGTATAAACGTTTTCACTGATCATTAGAAACATGTACACAACCTTCTATAATCGTTTCCATCATTTTTATAGAAAAGATGACACTAATTGTTATTTATCATTTTCTTGGTTGTTTTTATCGTTTCCTTGGTTGTCCTTACTATTTATCATTTAGAGCTTGACTGATTGATAAGTCTGAAGGCAATAAACATTTGGAAATGATAAACTGAGTTGTTGGAGTCGGTTTTACGTTTTCATATAACATTGGTTTTTATGTATTCACGATAATTTATAAACATTTTCACCGATGATTAGAAACATGTACACAACCTTTTATAACCGTTTCATCATTTTTATAGAGAAGATGACACTAGCTGTTATATATCATTTTCTCTGATTATTTTTATCGTTTCCTTTGGTTGTCCTTACTATTTATCAGTTTAGAGCTTGACTGATTGATAAACCTAAAGGCAATAAACATTTGGAAACGATAAACGGAGTTGTTGGAGTTGATTTTACGTATTCATATAACATTGGTTTTTACGTATCCATGAATTTATAAACATTTTCACCGATGATTAGAAACATGTCACATCCTTCTATAATTGTTTCCATCATTTTTATAGAAAAGATGACACTAGCTGTTATATATCATATTTGTTGTTGTTTTTATCGTTTCCTTTGGTTGTCCTTACTATTCATCAGTTTAGAACTTGACTGATTGATAAACCTGAAGGCAATTAAAATTTGGAAACGATAACTGAGTTGTTGGTCGATTTTACGTATTCATATAATATTGGTTTTTACGTATCCACGATAATTTATAACATTTCCTCCGATGATTAGAAACATGTACACATCCTTCTATAATCGTTTCTATCATTTTTTATAGAAAAGATGACACTAGCTATTATATATCATTTTTGTTGTTGTTTTTATCGTTTCCTTTGGTTGTCCTTACTATTTATCGGTTTAGAGCTTGACTGATTGATAAACCTGAAAGCATTAAATTTGCAAATGATAACTGAGTTGTTTGAGTCGATTTTACGTATTCATATATATTAGTTTTTTATGTATCCATGATAATTTATAAACATTTCCACCAATGATTAGAAACATGTACACATCCTTCTATAATCATTTCCATCATTTTTATATAAAAGATGACACTAGCTGTTATATATCATTTTGTTGTTGTTTTTAATCGTTTCCTTGGTTGTCCTTACTATTTATCAGTTAGAGCTTGACTGATTGATAAACCTGAAGGCAATTAAAATTTGGAAACAATAACTGAGTTGTTGGAGTCAATTTTGTGTATTCATATAATATTGGTTTTTACGTATCCACGATAATTTATAAACATTTCCACCGATGATTAGAAACATGTACACATCCTTCTATAATCGTTTCCATCATTTTTATAGAAAAGATGACACTAGCTGTTATATATCATTTTGTTGTTCTTTTATCTTTTCCTTTGGTTGTCCTTACTATTTATCAGTTTAGAGCTTGACTGATTGATAAATCTGAAGGCAATTAAAATTTGGAAACGATAACTGAGTTGTTGGAGTCGATTTTACGTATTCATATAATATTGGTTTTTACGTATCCACATAATTTATAAACATTTTCACCGATGATTAGAAACATGTACACAACCGTCTATAATCGTTTCCATCATTTTAATAGAAAAGATGACATTAGCTGTTATATATCATTTTTGTTGTTGTTTTTATCGTTTCCTTTGGTTGTCTTTACTATTTATCAGTTTAGAGCTTGACTGATTGATAAACCTGAAGGCAATTAAAATTTGGAAACGATAACGAGTTGTTGGAGTCGATTTTACGTATTCATATAATATTGCTTTTTACGTATCCACGATAATTTATAAACATTTCCACAGATGATTAGAAACATGTACACAACCTTCTATAATTGTTTTCATCACTATAATGGAAAATACGATCCTAACTGCTATATATATTTTTCTTTGGCTCTTCTTATCGAATCATAGTATATAAGAATGTTTTTTACCATTTATCAGTTTACAGAGCTTGAATAATTGATAAACGTGAGGACGATAAACATTTAGAAACTATAAACTAAGTTGTTGGATCTGATTTTACGTAGTAGTTAACCTTGGTTTTTGTGTATCCACGATAACTTGGAAATGTTTCCACCAATAATTATAAACATGTGCACAACCTTCTATATAATCGTTTCCTCCACTATTATAGAAAAAATGACACTAATTGGTATATATATTTTCTCTATTAACTGTTCTCATCAAATCATTGTGTATACAAATTTTCTTATCATTTATCAGTTTTTAGATCTTGACTGAGTGATAAACTTAAAGACTATAAACGTATATAAATAATATGCTGAGTTGTTTGAGTAAATCTTACGTATTTTTTTAATTTTATTTTTACGTATCCATAGTAATTTATAAATGTTCCACCAATAATTAGAAAAACATATACACAACCTTCTATAATCGTTTCCATCAGTATTATAAAAGATGACAGTACTAACTGTTATATTTTTTTATTGGCCATTCATATCAAACCATTGTGTATAGGAATATTTTATTAGTATTTTCCAGTTTACAGAGCTTGATTGATTGATAAACTATGAGTATATAAATGTTTGAAAACGATAAACTGAGTTGTTGGAGTCGATTTTACGTATTCAGTAACCTTTTGTTTTTATGTATGCACAATAATATATATAACATGAAGGTTAATAAGTTTACGTTCAATATTAAAGCTTTATAGGTCAATTTTTAAATTTAGAAAAAATATAAATATTAGTTTAGTGTTTTTACATTAGATTTTTTTTAAAAAAATTATTCTATTCATTAAGTGATGTATTGTAATTGATATATGCTCCAGCTTCTTACATATATGTATAACCAACTAATATTATAAGATTAAAAACTACTCTTACTTATATATGTGTATATAATTATGTAAAAACTTTGTATAATTGATGAACTAATATCTTTGTAAAAGGAAAAGATACTATACTAATACTAGCACTGATATATCCGCTATGTACCTGTGCACATTTTCAAAAAAATAAAATGGAAAAAGGTTCCGTCGGGTGACGGAATTCTGCTTTCCGTCACATAATCCACGCCCCTTTGTGACCGTCCTTCTTCCTCTATTTGGAGTTTGTAAAGCCACTGCCCAATCTATAATAATAGCCTCATCCGAACATAATCCATGGGAGAATGTGTACAATCATTCCACTGCATCTTATCTCGTTTCCAAGGCGACAATCTTCTTCATTGTGCACGGTTAATCGGTAATAATGGCCATCATGAGTAACTTTTGGGGGTGGATTGTACCATGCAAAAAAGCCATCTCCTCATCTTCCATGCAAGGCCGGATGCTTGTTCCTTTAAAATTGAATTCTCAATTCCAACTCAAGCCTATCTTCGAATCAGGGTTAGGGTCTGGACACTTCATGTCCCTGATTTTTCTGGACTCAATTTAGTCCTTTAGATCTAATCTAATGGTCAAGATTTAAGTACTTATTTTTCTGTCATCTCCTTTTTTAAATGAAAAATAGTATTCATTAAAGTTCTGTAGACCTATATTATAGCCCATAATAACCCCTATATAGATTAAATTAATTACTAGACTTTTAAAATTCCCATACAGTTACCAAAATCAATTTATTTTATCTTCATTCTCTTCCCGGTCATCCTCTACCTCCTTCTCTCTCAATTTTTTTTGAAAGCAACCATTCCCTCTCAAATTAATTCACCAACCAACACATAATTCATTTACCTCAAATCCATTAACTCCTCATCCTTCAACTTCTACGATATTTGGGAAGGTCTCGAGTTCACTTTCTTCCTGCAACTTCTCTCTCTAGCAACTTCTACGATAGGGTTTCGCAGACACCTTCCTGTAACTTCTACGATTTGGGCTAGGGTCTGGCATTCTCCTCCTTCTCATTTACTTTATGTGGATCCTCATCTTCATCATCCGACGCACAGGTAAACCTTCTTCTCTTCCTAGATCGGAGCCGGCGGGGGTGAACCTACTGGTAGTCCTGGCAGTTCTCTCTACTTTTTTCATAGCGACAACGAAAACCACACAAAATCGACATCCCCTACACTCCAGAAAGTGAGAATGAAGTTGGACCAACACATTGCAAACGCCAAATCCAAAAGGAAGACAACGAGGAGTATTTTTGTGTACTCCACAGTGAGTAAGACAACACATTAGGCTTCACCCAACAAGAATAAGGTTTATAATTATTGTATAATAAGCATAGGTATCTGTAAAAAAATAGTGTTTGACTTATCAGAGCATTAGCATGAATTTGTGATAGTGGTATGTATATGAATGTTTATAAATTAAGTATTCGAATGTAATAGTGTGATGTATAAATGTAATAGTGTAAGGTACACAAATGTTTACAGATTAAGTATACGGATGTGACAGTATTAAGTACTCGAGTTTGTACAAATCAAGTATATCAATGTGATAGTGTTAAGTATTAGAATAGTTACAAATTAAATATATGAATGTGATAATGTTGAGTATTCGAATTCTATCAAATTAAGTATACGAATGTAATAGTGTGAACTATACGGATGTGATAGTGTTAAATATACAGATGGTTACAAATTAAGTATACGGATGTAATAGTGCGCAGTATACGAATGTTTACGAATTAAGTATATGGATGTGACAGTGTTAAGTACACGAATATTTACAAATCAAGTATACCAATGTAATAGTGCGAAGTATACGAATGTGATAGTGTTAAGTATATGAATGTAATAGTGCGAACTATACAAATGTTTACAAATTAAGTATACATCTTACGAATGTGATAGTGTTTACAAATTAGTATGTGAACATATATATATATATCATTTATTT
Organism: Limonium bicolor; assembly: GCA_023374045.1. NCBI lineage: Eukaryota > Viridiplantae > Streptophyta > Magnoliopsida > Caryophyllales > Plumbaginaceae > Limonium > Limonium bicolor. The sequence goes on from CM041777.1 coordinate 143,633,563, forward strand.
TTGTTTGACTATTCATCTACCCATTCCTAGTTCAGTTTTATGTCCAGTGGTAAATGAAGAAATACCGACTCTATTATAATACGTATACTATAAAAAGCCTTACTCGAATACTAGTCCGTGTTAAATTCATTTATTGGGTAAATATTAATACTACTCTTCGTTTCAAATACTAAGTGACTTCTACTTAAATTACCATGTACACTTATAATCATATACTAGATATGAGAAGTATTAAACTACCCCATAATTATTACTCTGCAACATTGAAAAACGTGAAAAGATGTAAATATATTAAAAATTTATAACAAAAATACATCTTAAGTTTCTCAAATCATACACACTCAAATACTAAATCAGTAGTATATCGAGTACTTATATCATTATATTCAAGTACTAACGTCTTCTACACTCATATTCCAGATATTACTTGACTATTAAGCTACCACATCATTATTACTTCTACAATATTGGAAAACGTGAAAATATGTAAATATATTAAAAAATTTATAACAAAAATACATCTTAACTTTCTCAAATCATACACACTCAAATACTAAATCAGTAGTATATCGAGTACTTATAACAATATATTCAAGTACTAACGTCTTCTACGCTCATATACCAGATATTACTTGACTATTAAGCTACTACATCATTATTACTTCTACAATATTGGAAAACATGAAAAAAATTAAATATAACAAAAAAATTATGTCAGAAGTGTCTTTTTTAGTTTTTCAAAACGTATACACTAAAATACTAAATCAGTACTAGTTCAAGTACTTATAACAATACTTTTAAACACTAACATGTTCTACACTCATATACTAGATATCGGGTGACTGTTAAGCTACCATATCATTATTTTCTACGATATTGGAAAATGTGAAAAATTTTAATTTAATAATTTTTTAATGTCAAAAATAACTTTTTAGTTTACTATACACTCAAATACTAAATCAGTAGTATATCAATTACATATAACAATATATTGAATTACTAATTTATCTTTACAATCGTATACCAAATATCACGTGACTATTAAACTACCCCATAATTATTACTTCTATACTATTGAAAAACGTGAAGAGATTTAAATATAGTAAAAAATTTATGACAGAATTACCTTTTTGATTTTCCAAGACACTAATCATTAACAAATAATTAAAACAACCAATTATTTTTATAATAAAAAAGCATTATACCAATCAGAATACATCCAGAAAAATCTGGATGGCTTGTGAGACCAGGTCTCAAGCCAAGCCCCCTATCTTCACTCCCTTCTGCTGCCCACGGTCTCTTAATCTGCCCTCACTTCACTGTTAGTCTCCTCTGTTCTTCTCGCATCATGCAACAAACCATCGGTGTTAATGGAGTCCAGCTGATGGTATACCGCTGCATCGTGGCTCAACTCTTCTCGGCCATTGCTGTAACACCCCACTCGGTAATCACGCCATAATCACCCACGTAGCATTAATTAATATCGTCTCGCAGTGGAAGTCTCACACTAAAAACATCTCACTCGGGTGTCACATGCCATTACTAGCCCATGCAAGTAAAGAAGCATAAATAGAAATAACGAAACAACACTGTCAAAACATACACTACCGCGGTGATGACGAGATACTAACCTTTATATCATTCTACATCCATAATCAAACTCTATGACAAGTGAGCATCTAACATCTCGACTGTATACTTCATCCATAGTATAGTAAACTAACAACTGTCCTGTTACAAAATGAACTTCCGTGCAGTAAAATAAAACTCTACTACCCGGCCCCCGCACTTCGGCTTCAACGGAAATCGTCACCTGCAGCAATGCCATAAAGGCTCAGCGATAAACGCTGAGTATGCCGAGCCTGGACCCTATTGGTCACTTAATAGTCATGGTCACCATTATAAAGTTCGTTACATGCATTACCGGTGTACAGGTATGATAAGCAGTAAACTCGTGAATGGCTGTAATTTAAACAATTAAAGCAACCACTACAATCCACACTCAACAATCATTTCAATTATACAAGCACCATAACAATACAACAAACTATTCAACAAAGGCGTTAATTCACGCACGTTATTAATTATCTCACACCACATCGGTCGGCCCCCCAGGCCCCCACATAACTCCTTAATTGGTTAGTACTGTCGGGCGTCGGTTAGGAACAACCCGTAATAAACTCACTTGGACGGTAGTCCCATATGCACATGGGGTGCCCATTCACTTTGCCTTTTTAAAAGCATCAATATTTTCCTTTTTAAAGGCACCCATGTTATCACCATACTTGTCGATCTATCTAGGCTCGATCAGGTTAAACCAGAGTAAACCCGATCCGGGTTAACTCAAGAGATCTCAATGCGCGACCAGTAGCCAATGACTAACTAGATTAAGGTAAACCATCCACTCATACACTCTCCAACATTTGACTTAGTCAGTCAGTTACCCAGTTACAGTTTTAGGTATGGAGAATATTATTTATTTGTTGGCTGCCCTATAGGTCTTACGCATGCCTAGAAGTCATCTAGGTAGTGTTCATGTTAGAGCCGTGCTCTAGAGACCGACAATGTCGTGTCCCATACCTAAGTAATTTACTTAGGTTAATACATGTATATCCCATCATAATATTTGGTGTGTTATATCAATTAACCACAATCACATCACGTTAAACGTATATGTGTTTTATATAAGTCGATCTAGAGTCGACGTAGTATTAGTCCCGAAGGACGTTCGCGCACAATTAATGATGCGGGAATTTAAACAACTACCATCACATAACACACATCCATACATGCATCACACTCGTTATACAACACACATATCCGAGCCCGAGGAAGTCCTCAGGACATCTCGGATCAGACCCCTTTACATACCGTTCACCAATGACCGAGGTTGCTCAGTAGACCACTAGCTCGTCATGAGCCTTCGCCAGTGATACGGTCTAAATATCAAACACAACATAAGTCAATCCACATGACTTATTTAAGCTTGGTAAACCCGAACAACACAAATAATCCCGACCTTTCATCCCCGGATTTCAACTGTTATTTGTTAAAGTATCGTTATACGAGACTCGATACTCGTAGTACGCTTTAGTTATCAACACTCGGGTTTATTTAAATGAGTCGGTTTAAAGACGCTTTAGTTATAGCGTATTCCATATTAGGATTTATTCCTTGTACTTACGAGTATATGAATATATGTATTCACGGTTTATACTTATGTATTTATTTAACCGTTCCGGTTAGGAATACGAATATACATTTAATTATATAGTATATAGTTGCATGTGTGCATGCAATGTTATTTCACACAGCATTTAATGCTCATGCACTAACGTTATATGGTATTATTATTTAACCAATTAATATTGTACCATATATTACATATCTCATTATTCATTTTAATAAACTATACTTTAATATGTAGTTGTATGACTGATAGTATATATATTTATACTAATGTCATAACACTTGTCATTTATCATTTCATGGCATTAAAACCTTATTGTATATACTTATATATACTCGGTTCTTACATATATATATATATATATATATATATATAATATATATTAATATATATATATATATATGTTTTTATTGATTTATCATATATATATAGTTGCATGTATCATGCACTATATTATATAGTTTCAACTATACCATGATTTAATATGCATATATTTTAATATATGCTTGCGCAACCCCTTATATATACTTGTACATTAATACTTCATAAATTCTAGACTTATATTATATGTTATTTATCATCTTATGTAAGATGATTATCTTCATTTGTTGCATTATTTTATGCAACTTATATTAAGAACTTTATCTTAATATTATGTAACATTTCATTACATGTATTATAGTTTCCTAAGGTTTATTTAAATGCTAACCTTAGTTTATAATTTCCATTTCTCATTAGTTGTCACATTATTTCATGTGAATATTATTAATGATAATTGTTTCATTTAATCACGTTAATACTATATAATATCTGTAGTACTCATATCATTAATAACCATAGTTTAAAATTTAATCCCAAACTTTATTATTTAAGCAACAGCTCTAGTATTTTTTTTATTAATTACGTTTTGACCACACAATTTATGCAATGTTGCATTAATATCATTATATCATATAGCATGATATTTCATATAGCATTAAACATTATATTATATAGTTTTTGCAACTATATTTAATTACCGAAGGTACCACATATAATATACTTATTATTTATTCATTTCCCTTAGTTTCCATTTATTACAATATGACCACATATTATATACCATTTGTAAATACCATATTTTAAACATTAAAACTTTATAACCAAAATATAACCTATGGTTATGTTTGCAAAAATTCCGAACAGCACTTATTTATTTTCCAGCACATCATGTTTTCCTTATTTACACATTTACCACATTTATCATAGCAAGTTACATATAGGTTATATCATATGGTATTAATGTTATAATTTTGTATAACCTATAGTTTATACCACCTTATTTCCGAACAGACTCATTACTAGTTTTAATTTCTTTTTCTGCCCCCATTCTTCCCTTATTTGCATATTAGCCACACTTTATACCTTATACTCTCTATGTCACAAAAACTATATTATACACTCTTATCACTATAGTCATTTATATAACTCCAAAATTCCTAAACTTTATATTAATAAACTAATATTAACCATATTAACCCATTATTTTCGGTATTTACAATTTATACCCCATAAATTTTATAACTTCCATTTCAAACTTATGATATTATTATATAACCTTAGTTTAATTACTTATGTCATTAAGTTTTGGTCAAGGCTTTTAACTTGGTCAATGTTGACCTATAATATACTAGTTTGACCATAGATTTATGTATTTGCGGTTTTGACCACAACTTCCTCAAAAATTACAATTTGCCCCCCATATTTTATAAAACTTTATAAAATTCATTTTAATAGTTTTTTAATATATAGTTTTTGGCTATGTTTAATAGTTAGCCTCTATAATTCATTATAATTACAAAATGACCCCAACATTCATTTTGGTAATAATTATCAAATTCTAAACTTTGTTTAAACTTAATAAAACTTAAAATTAAATAGCTTAAAATACATGGCTTGTTACAAACCTAACATATGATATAAATTACTTACAAATGTCATAAAAGACATAGTTGCCCACGGTTTTGGTATATATTTGTACAATGTTTTATCTGTAACACCCCCGAATCACAACCAACAATTAAACGACGCGCCTAAGTTAGCAGTAGAAGTCTACGCAGCGGTTTCGAACTCTATTCGGGTGCTACAGACGCCAACCACCCACGTGGTTGACAGACCACATTACTAACACCAAGTTACGGTCTGAATGACTGGAAGTCCAACCTTAACGAAATCCAAATACAATATAAAGTACAACCCAAGTACCGAGCATCTACAGTTTAGTTAACAACTTAAACAACATAACTCATACATAAGAAAGCATACTACTTAAAGTCTTGCCATGTGGACTACCCCTATGATAGTCACCCTTGCCTACTCTCCGTTATCGTCTGGCACAAGACCTGAAAAAAATTGGGTGTGAAGGACTCAGCAAACTACGCTGAGTATGAACGTGTGAAGCCCGCATGTTACCGGGCCACACGACTAATTGGTCGAATATTATTAAGTCCATTTTACATGCTATGATAAAGCAGTAAAGCACACATCAGTACATCATGATATCTTACACACTCATCGGTAGCATAGCAATATCAGCAAGCAACCAAGCACATCTTGCAAGTAGCACAGCAATATCAATAAGCAACCAAGCACGTAACTCATCACAACAAGCTGCTAATGTAGCAGCAACAGTCAAGTACATAATACAAAGTGTGCGTAGGTATATTATACCGTCGATCCTCACTATGGGATCATTCAAGAGATTTCGTACTGTTTTCTTGTTCTCATTCCACATGTTTTCCTTTCTTTCCTTGCACCGAGTCAGGGGATATAAGTTAGATCCCGAGACTTTGCTATGTAGGTGCTATTAATTCCTTGTTTCTTAAAGGATCACATTTGTGACTTTCTCTTGTTTGTTTGGTCTCATTACACAAGTTTTCCTTTATTCTCTGGCACCGAGTCAGGGGATATAGATTAGATCCCGAGACATCATTATGTAGGTGCTAATCGTTCCTTGTTTCTTTAAGGATTATTTGTGAATTCTTTTATCACCGCACGTTGGAGGACGTCTCCTCCATAGCTAGTCCCCCATTCCCGACACCCCAGGGTCAAGGAAGCGGAAGTCACCTCTAGACTCCAGGATAAGCTTCACCAATTTGTCACTCCCCCATTCCCGACACCCAGGGTCAAGGAAGCGGAAGTCACCTCTAGACTCCGGGATGTGCTTCACCAACTTGTCACTCCCCCATTCCCGACACCCAGGGTCAAGGAAGCGGAAGTCACCTCTGGACTCCGGGATGTGCTTCACCAACTTGTCACTCCCCCATTCCCGACACCCAGGGTCAAGGAAGCGGAAGTCACCTCTGGACTCCGGGATGTGCTTCACCAAAATATATTCCATCATAGACGGTCGAAGGATCTGATGCAGATACCAACTCCCGATCATCCATACCGCGCGGCCCGAGCTGTTGTCTTCCCGGGTTATTCTCATGTTTCACAGTTGATACTTTTCGTTTCATTATCATTATAATCTCGACACCATAGTGGGTGTCATTAGCGGTCCTCTAAAGTTAGAGAGGATTCGTCTCTTTGTATAGTTCTTTTGTTTTGTTTACGTGGTTCGTCATGTCTCACCAAAGGAGACTTGCTCTTCATTAACATTAATAAATAGACACCATAGTGGGTGTCATGGTAGTCCTCAATGGTTTAGAGAGGAGTTCCCCTTATAGCGTTTTTCTTTGTTTTCATAGTTCGTTGTGGTTCTCGTATAGTTTTCCCTTTATGTAGTTTCTTTGTTTACATAGTTCGTTGAGTCTCATCTCAAAGTTCCATAACGCGAAAGGGACTAAACTACTGTGTGCGCGCAATGATATATTCAACAATGATATAGAAATCATACAACATGATAAACAAGCAATCCAATTTCATGCTTTGATCTTATGTCAGTTTCGTACACAAGCCACACAGCACACAAGCCGTGTAACACGGCAACATACGAACCACACATGTCCATACCTTTTTGAAAGTACGAGCCGTCTCACACTCGGAGTCCCGGTCGGAGCTCGCTACGGCCCTAGCGTTAATTAAACAATGGGTCAGTTTATTATTTTATGTGACGACATTTTATATCGTACGTTTTTCCCCTGGTATGTTGTTACATGCTTAGTTTAGATTGACTCTTAGAATTTCACATGCACTAATCCTAGGCTTAACTTACTCCTAGGATAGTTCATATCTTTATTTACATGTTAACTAAGCCCTTTTCCCTTAGGTAATGTTTTAGGGCGTTTTAAAAAGCAATTATGTAACGAGTTGTATAATATAGATATGACTTATCCAATGGGTATTCTTTCCTTGGATAAGTAGGTGAGTAACATTTTAACCTTTGTCTAATGATACTATAGATCATATAATACTCCTAACACCCATTTATACAGCAGCCCAAGAATTCACAAATCTGAAACACAATTCCCATGTGATACCTTATCTAACTTCACTTTTAATGTAGTAATTGGTGTTTAACCTTCTCCACATGTTTCGCTACCCTAACTATATCCATTAGCTATGATTTGGGTTTATTATTAAGCTAACAGCACACTCATAATACCCCCGGTAACCAGTTATACAGAAACACAACTCAGAGGAAACCGAACACCAACTTCAAGCATTCTCTCTTAGTTTTCTCGTTGCACCGCAGTAAGTTGTTTCTCCCAAAATGTTATCACACTTAGTTAGATGAATGGGTGGGACTTTAAGCTCCTCAAGCTCTCAGTATAACCCCTTTAAAGCTCTCTGCAACAAGTTCAGACTGAACATAACAGAGACAGAAAAATTGAAAACAAACCTATGCAGTTCTCTTCTATCTCATTTATTAAGTGGTGTGATCGGACTTAGATTTTTTTTTTTTTTTTTCCTAAGCCCTTGTACTTACTTAAGTGTTCTAGCCATCCTTTAGACTCAAAGAATATCCCCAAGTAACCCTATGAAACTCACAGCTGCATTCTATCCCGAAACACAACACTTGCAGAACCTGACTAAATTGGTATAAACTCTTCTTATTGTTTTCTATTCACTGGCCAGCCTTTCTATATTTTTCCCCAACTTAGCTACACCCTGGCGTATGTGTTAACAAGGTTTCAACCTCAAGACTAATCCCAAAACAACATTGATAACAGGTCTGGAAGTTCATTTTACAGGGAACAGACACTGGAAAAAAAACTGAAACATCAGTTTGTGAAATCTCTTCTTCACTTGTTTCATAAACAATCCGATTGGCTCTTAAACCTTCCCCAAGATGTTTACGGACTTGGTTAAGTGTGTTATCTAGATCTTAAGTTTATTGGCAAGCCATTACAACTCCCTTACCCTTCTGTAAGGTAGTTACACAGAAGCATCTTCCTGTTGACAATCTGGAAACAGAACTGGTATATATATTTCTTCTTGATTTCTTCTACTAGGTGGCGAGACTGATTTTTTAATTCTTCCCCCCTAAGGATCTTATAAACTCACTTACATGTATTTGAAGTGTTTCAGGTTCCTCAATAACCAACACAGTATACGTATTCCACCGAAATCAAGTTTATACAGAAACATACTTTCTGAAAACTATGAACTGAAGCAACACACTCTGGTGTGTTTCCTTCTTTTCTCTTCTGTTTTGTTTTTCTGATTTGGTTTTCTAGATTCTCCAGCCTCATTTACTCACATGATTAAGTGTTCTATTAATATCTTAAATCTCAACCAATCTTGTGAATCTTACAGAATCATCCATACACTGAAACAAAGAAATTCTAGAAACCGAAACAACTGAAATTCTGAAACAGTAGTCTAAGATTTTGATCGGTTCTATTCCTTGTTTGTGTTCATGAATTGGTTTCTAATTCCTCCCCAGTTGCTAACTCAATGGTTTAAGTGTTCTAGGAAGTTTCCAGACCCAAGGTGACATAGATCCCAACAGATAGCAATCTGAAACTGGAACTCAACAAACCTGTAACTGGGTTTCTTTTTCTTCCACTCTTTTTTTCTGATTGTCTACTAATCAGGTTTTTTTCTTACTCTCCCTAATGATCCAGATACTTGGTTCAATGTTTACTAAGGCTTGAAACTTTAGATGAAACCCCAGTCTCATTGTACAAACTGAACCAAGAACTCAGAAGTTCAAAATTGAAACTGAAAACAGAAACACACTGAAACATGACTAGGTCTCCTTTTCTTGCTGTTATTTAATCAGTTTTCTAGTTTTCCCCAGCCATTTATCTCCCTAGTTAGAAGTCTTATCATACTTTTAAACTCTAATTTAGCCCAGCACAATCAAGGCAATCATCTCTCAAACTCCTCTGAGTGTTTACCATACAGAAACGTGAATTTCAGAATCTGAAACAGAAACTGCAACTAACTGATATAACCTCTTTGCTTGTTTACAGATTTGCTTAAAGCTTCTTTTTTTTTTCTTTCAACGTGGCTAGGTAAGTTTTAGATCCATCAATCACTTAGTACTCCAAGATCTATTGGCTGTTGTTCTAGTACAGTTTCATACAAGCCTGACGCTAGGAAACCACCCATTAAATTTTCTGCTGTTACTAAAGCAGTTCACGAACTGTTTTTTTTTTTTGTTTTCTGTTTGAGTTATAACCTGACTCAATTTCTCCTACCTTGATTTCCCACATAGTTAGGTGCCTTATCAAGATGCTAAACCAGAAGCAGTAATGTCTACACCTCTACAACTTCTTTACAGAAAATCTACAACTGAAACTGACTTTTGAAATCGGTACAGGGCGGTTTACTACCTTGGGTTTTGCTTTTGTTTTAAGGCTGGTTCTTCCTGGCCAACTCTCGGTACAATGCAGCTCTTTCAGGGCTTCATACTTCTGGCCTCAACTGGAATAATCACCCAGTTGTTAGTCTTTGACAAACCAGACACAACAAGATAGTGGGTTGAAAAATAGAGAAAGCTGTTTGAAGTTGCTACCTTCTGTTTGTACTTCAGAGAGGTACTGAGCAGCTTTTACCCATGAGATTTTCCAACAGAGCCAAGAGGACTACATGAGAGATTCATGCATGAGGAAGGTTAAATACGAGGGAGTTAACACCCAACTTCCAGGCATCAAAAAGAAACAGAATTGGAAGAAGAAAGGAGGAGAACATTGCAAACCGCATTGTTTACCTTGTGCACAGAAGAGACACAGAGGGGGACGATGGAGCTTCTGTATGTGTGGAACTGGTGCATGCAGAAGAAGGAAGAGGATGATCTGGTTTCCTCTGAACCGACTGGCACAAGGCCGAGGGGTTAAAACGCAGAGAACCAAATGACCGTGAGTGGGATACGTTTCCAATGAAAGTTTCTCGTGGGAGTTTGGAAAAAAAAAAGGACTGTCTCTGATGTGTTTTTACTGAAATCAGGAATGGGACAGAACTTGTTTTTGGCTCCAGTTTTCTTTTATTGTCTGTTTACACTGATTTTGAAGACTAACGTGGAGCACACAGCCATTACTCTCTGTCTGATTGTCTAATACTGGAATCGACATTGAACATGGCTTTGTTTATTGATTGCAGGGATTGAAGGAGTATATGCGTGGTTCTGGCGCATAAAATTTTGAGACCAGAACAGACCTTGTCTGTCTACTGCAACCATGACTTTACTGAGAATGGGAGTGGAGAGTGGGAAATGATTACTAGATATGGGATGTGGGTTCCAGGCTACACCGACTGGCGTGGGAAATTTCACGCAGAGCATAAGATTGTCCTCAGTTTTTTTTTGATTCCCACGCATTGCAGAGGGACTGAGGAGGCGGGAGATTTAGGAGGGACAAGACAACAGGATGCGCAAGTTACAAGAGGTATGGGTTCTTGAATTAAACAACGTCTATTGCTTCTGGGTTTGATTCCTCTGGTCTCTCTACATATTTTTTTCTTCGATCTGGTTCTGAACGAGGAAGAAGAAGGAAGGAACCGGCTGTTACCGTTGGTTCTCCTTTTTTTTTGTAGTTGCTTAGATACTAGTTTCAATTCGCGTGAATCAGATACCGAAAATGAGCTTAGCTCAACCGGTTACAGCGTCTATAAGGTATGCAAGAGGTCTCGGGTTTGAGCCTCATCGGGAGCGTCTTTGCTCCCTTTTTTTTTTCTTTCTTTTAATTTGAATAAGTTATGTATGTGTACTTATATATATGTGACTATATTATTTCATGTTATTATTATTATTATTATTATTTTGTTACGAGGTTACGTAACGACATCGTTACTTATTCACGACGTCTTAATTTCGTAACGTAACGTTACGCATACGTTCTTTCGTGCTCGTACATATATATATGTACTAGATTTAATTGTTCGTACCTTATTTTAGGTCCATATTATAAAACGTGTTATGATTTTATACGTTTAATATTTAGGGGTATTTCATTTATAAATTATATTCTCACAATTTAGTTAATTCCATGACATTATATGTCACATAAATATTAGGTAAACCTACTAAAAATGTTATACAACATTTTAATTCATAGTTTGGTCATAACACTCCTTATAAACCCACGACACCCACAATTCATACCCAAATTATTTTATAAATTGTATTTTGCCACCTATATCATTTCCTATGACATTATAAGTCATTCCTAAGCTAACTAAACTAGCCAAAAGTGTTAATTAATATTTTAATACATAGTTAGGTCCTTTAGACCATCCCTCCCCCACGAATACATTTAATATGTAACAGAATAATATACAAACTTTATATTATATACATTTGGTATACTTACTTGATTTTGAAGCATTTAAATCAGCCAAGCACCCTTCCATGCTCTCGGCTGTGCACATACATACCCTTAATTTAGTTTTTTTTATTATACCACATATACATCTATTTAGCATTTAATTAAGGTAGCAACTAGCTTACTTGTTAGGCTTATGCTTGGATTTAATCCCCATAATTTGTGCAGAACTTTTCCAAAGCTCCAGCTCGTGCGCCACATTGTTTTTATGCAGAGAAAACTCTTGCATTAGTCTCATGATATTTATAGCTAGTTTAGGTACAACATTAGCTTAAATTAGGCATGACCTTAACTTAAAAAAGAGAGGCTGTTTAAACGCCTGGAAATGAAGTCAATAAGGATGTTGAAACATCATTTCCAACAACAATTGGAACCGGTAGCACAAGGTAGATGAGAAGTTGGTATTTACCTTGTATAAATGACTTTAATTAGTTTTTAAACACCATCTAAAGCAGCTCACCATGGGGTTGGTATCTCCACTGTAAACACATTGCAAAACAAATAGAGAATGAGCTGTAGAAGGTCAAGACAAAACCGGTAATGAGAGTAGTAGTAACAGCATGTTACATGCATGATTTACCATGAAAAGCTTGGTTTAGAGCCACCCTCCTCCTTCATTGGACTCAGTCGAGAGAACCTCTCTTTTTATCGGCCAACACAAGCTAAAATGGTGGGTGAAGAGAGGGTTAAATTACAGCAAGGAAAGGAGAAGGAAGGAGGAAGAAAATGGTAGTTTTAATGCTTTAAAACCCTTACCTAAGTCAAGAGCTTCCATCCTTTGAAGCTGGTTTGAGCTTACGGTGAAGGAGCAGGAGATGAGGGGTTTTGCTGAAGTAGAAGACGGCTGGAAGGAAAGGCAAATGAAAGAAGAGGAAGTAACTTAGCCTTTTAAGAAGATAAGACCACACTTTATGAATTAGTCAAAGATGACTCACCAAGGGTATTTAGATGGGTTTATTCAGGCGGTGGAAAGCTCATGGGCTGTCGGTTGGGTAAGATCAAAGTGGGAGACCATTTGTTTTGCTTTACATATGTTAGGTATGAATATGTTATAGAACTTATATTTTATGTGTAGTATTCGGTACCTTTTTTTTTGCAGGTATTGAGTCTGTAAATGGATAGGGACAACCCACCAAAATAGATGGAAGGATGAGGCCAGGTGGAAAGAAGAAAGAATTTGGCTAATTAAGTTAATATAAGTACTTATCCTTACTTTTCTAAAAGTGACTTTGGATTCATATGTTCATACGTGAGTGGCCGGTTATTGGCTGAGAAAAATACACCAATTAAGCAGAAATGGATAGTCAAGATCAAAGGAAGGGTTTGACCATTGACTAAATTAAAGAATTATATGTTATAAAAGTACTATTCACAATCAAGGCACATATTTCTGTTTTTTTGAAAAACTTTGAATTATACATTCTAATGTGATAAATTATGTCACATTAGTATATTTAATGGTATTCAAGACCCTAAAGTCAAACGAAACTCATTTTGAAAACTATCTCACAAAAATGTGCTTTAAGGAAGCTTAGTGCACATTTTGTGTTAAGACTTGTTTTTGAGCTTGGTTTTCATTGGTAATTGATTAAATACATCCATTTCGTTATTACTAAGCTTAGGAGTTTGATTTGGAATCAAACGGAGGTCACATGACCCATAAAGCTTGTTTAGAGCACATTTTGCTCTAAGTGACTTTTAAGCATGTTAATGTTGGTTCTTGATGTTGGAGTACTGTCCAACAGCTTCATTACGTTTATTAATGTGTTAATATGCTTAGGACAAAATTTTAGGTCCTAAGGAATTCATTTGGGTATTTATTTACCCTAAACGGTCAAAGGGTGCAATATCTACTTTGTGTTAACCTTTTGTTGTTTTTAAATTGATTTTAAGGAATTTTTAGGCCTTAATTTAATCGATTAAACATTTAATCAATGTTTAATTTAATTAGGGGTATTTCAGTCTACCCCCCTTAAAAAGACTTCGTCCCGAAGTCGTCTTTCTTAAACAGGTTTATAATGTATATCTACCCATGAATCCCATAATGTTCATCTATGTGATGTAACATTCACGCATATATGTTGTGCTAATATTGCACATAGCCCTCAAGTGTGGCGTTAATTCAAATATATGGATATAGGTGATCCATCAGCACCATCGTTTCCTATCAGTTCTAACCATCTTGACAACCTCCCCGAGGTGTCCATAACATTCAACATTCCACATTTCATTGTTCCGTGGCCATGATCCATTCGGTATCTAGGCGATACTATACGAAGGATTGTAAAAACATAACATAAACATATGTATATCACGTGTATCTTTCAGATACTTCCTCACATCATCATATAAGTATCTCGTGGATACGTACAACATGTACATTCACAAGTGTGAAATGCAAAAATAATCAAACAACGCATGCCCCGCATGACAAACAAACAACCAAAAACCACAACAAACAGCATTTTATTGTATGCCTCGCATACAAACACACAAAAAATTAGTGCACAACCAAGAGGCTCTACCCCCCTTAAAAAGGGTTACGCCCCCGTACCCCACAAGTATACAACAGCCGCTAACCAAAGAGCGCTGGATACTTGGGTCTCATGGAATTCTCATATTAAGAGACGGGTTGATTTTTAGACATTCGATTCTAAAAGAGGTTATGAGAAAGGAAAGGCGCGTACATTTCCAGCCATAGGCATGGAGTACTTGGTGCGCTGTCTCAACCACGTTTTATTGGGCCCACTCGCTCCGTATGGCGGTGCAGACCCACGAATATGGGCTAATACGCCCTTCGTTCTATTGTTATCTTAGATGGTTTATTGGCAGCAGTTTATTGCTGACGTCGTCCCATTATTACGGTGTCATTCACAGTCTTTGTTAATTGGAACAGAGATATCTTAGTCGATGCGGTAACATTAGTTGTATGTGCACATGACTGGATCGAAATCGTATTCGGGATTTGTTTTAGGACATTGTTATCTTCACACTTTGATATAGTGTTGAGATGAAACATTGTACTAATTATTGTTTGTAGTCAGTGCTGTTTGCACCAGTTTCTATTGTTTGGTAAAGACACATAGTTATAACTGCACGAGGATAATTTTTGTAATCCTGTGCCTCCCGGTGATTTGTTCCGGTGTAAAGTATTTAATTGCAATATTTGTTATGTATTTCTCGTTGGTGTTTGTTGTGCTTCCCGTGTGTCGATTTCGCAACAACTCTTGCATGGTTCGCCCCGTTTATTAGGAGAATCCATGGTTACTATCATATTATGTTCTGCATTGTTCAACATCCTTTACGGTATGTTCTTGGCAGTTGAGGTACTTCCTCAGTTGTATTTTATATCTTTATAATCACACGTCTTTCACAAGGAGTATCATTATATATTTGTGAATTTATATTTGAGTTATGGTTTGAACTCAGTAGTTATTCTGGAACATGTTCCTTTAACTGTTCAGGTTATTGTACAACCTGCCATTAAAACTTGCTTCGCATTATTGTGTTTTGTGCGAGTTTTACTCATTCGTTTTTGTGAATGTATTCATTCATATTGTAGTTTGTAATGGTCGCTTTCGCGTGCACCATATTTCAGTCAATTAGACGGTTGTATATTTATCGTGGTATTCTGTTTAAAGTTCAGGGCATCCGCTAGTGTACTAGCTTCGCCTTTACTGTATAATAAATAATGATGTACCTGTGTTCATCTTTTTTCTGGTTAAGAACGCACCATTGCCCTAATTTGGACTTACATAATTATTATACCATTTGGTATCATTGTATATATTATATTTGAAGAGGAATTCTCTCTTTGTCCCCTTTTTCGGGTAATGATTTTAGTCATTAAGCGGTTTCTTTTGTGTATTTCAAATTATTAGTTAAAACGGCTATTGAGCCTCTTAGGGTATCATGTTCTCATTTGCCCGTTTATTGGGCCTTCTTGTATGTCGTTTAATATACTATCGATTTTTTTACTCCATTGTCGGGAGGTTTACATTTCTGACCTTCGTGTGGAGTTGACTACTCCTAGTGTTCCTTTCACAACATGTCTACGTGTATGGGGTACCGTACTGATACATTGCTACTTACTCGACTAACTCATGAATAAGTCTGTCGAGCCCACAAGCTCCCGTGGAGTGTGGTCGTCCCATAACTCGTTTATAAACTCGTAGTTTCCGTCACACGTTCGTGAAGTATTCTGTTGTCAATCTCCTTCCTTGTTAATATTGGGGGTCTCCCGTGGGAATGTTCGGTACCCTGGGTTCCCTGCCCAATGGATATGGGTTCATGAATTAGTATCGGCAAATGTTAGTTATTATTATTTTTTTCCTAAAGTTATGGATCGTACTGTAATAATGGGAGATGGTTTTTTTCCTCCTCATTGTTGTTGAGTATATTGTTGATATCGGTTCATTAATTCCTTTTAGAGAATCTTTAAGTTCTCGTATTGTAAATTTGTTATTTTTTTATTGTTTAGTGATTTCTTCATTGGGGTTACTTATATATTGGGTCAACTGTTATTAGCCAAGTCTCATGTGCGCGGTTTGGCGCTTAGTAATTAATTAGCATATTATTTATGTTGTTTACGATATGTATCATAGTCCCCTTAACTTCATTATATTTTCTGGATCATATCATTTAACGTAGTACCGAACTCCATTTTATGGAAGTCTTATGGTAATTATTTCTAAACATTCCTTGTTAGTCATTATATTGATTTAGACCTCGTTTTCTTGGTAATCTACATTTAAAGGTAACCGGATGCGGTGTCCCCGTCCTCCCGGGCTTACGCCCATTTATTAGTACATTAAGTACTTACTTTAACTTACGCTATTTAGCGTCTAGTTTAGTTTTTTTTGTATCATTGGTTACACCTGGGTATTCGTATTATTGTTTAGGCGATTAGCCGTTGTTTAATCCACATATTCCATACCACTGACAGTCGTACTAATAGTAGACGACGTGCCTTTTACATAAACACATAATTATCACTTTTTACAACGGTGGAACGCCAATGGCGGTAGTCACTCTTATACTTGGAACTTGACCAATGATCAGTATGAACATGATATTAAACATAAGATTTAATCTTGATGTTCGTTCATTCATAATGGTACATAAGCGTACATGGCACTCCTTGGTTAAGGTAGTGCCCAGGGTGGTAATTTTGTTGCGTTAATCATTAATTCGCATTTATCGTTGTGAATGGTATGGGTAATAACCGGGTTACGGTAGAATTGTTTCTTTCAATCTTGGTCCACTGTGGACTGTTATGTTTTACGAATTTCCTGGTACTTCACAAGTTGGTATTGATCGTAATGTGATCGTATTTCCTCTATAATTTCCTGTATGTTTTAACATATACTAGTGTGAGCTGTCAGTCACAAGCATTCTTATTACTGTTAGCTGTTTGTTGTTAGGATACCGCAGTTTGCATTTATTCTTACGGTAATTAATGGTGGAAACTTGTGAAGAGTCTCAGGAGTCACTCGATTCTGATGTGATCAGCACCAGTGCCGAGCTATCCTTCCACCCCAATTTGTGTTCAGCTTCCCTTGACCTGTACCGGATCAAGTTCCACTTCCCACGTCCATATCAAGCCATTAAATATTTTACAATCTGTCGTAGTACTGGGCTCGTAAGCCGTTGTTATTGATTCATCACTGTTTAACGAAGGTAGTTTGTCATGGGCTGATAAATGCCCCTTTGTTATAATTAGTCGGACTCATCGGGTCCTTCTGAGGTTATAGGCCTCGTACCTTAGCGGTTTATTGCGACAAGTACAATTGCTTGGTGATTATTGGTGGCTATGGTGTCGTACCATTGGTCTACATATTTTACAGGACTTGTTTGTAACGTTATTAGTAATTGTACTACAGTCATAGTTGTCTGCAGCACTTGCAGTAGCAAGTGCGCGGGGTAGACGGAATTATTAGTACATGTTTTAGCTTAGCGCTTGCAGTGGCAAGCGCGCCATGCAAGTGGAATCGTCGGTTTGGGACTTGTTCGTCTCATTACCGTGTTGATTGCTCAAGTACCATTAGAACGATTGTTCCTAAAAAGACGGTATTTGAATTGGAAAATTTTCCCAACCACATTGTTATTAGGATATTCAAGTTCTACCTCACATTAAATTTATAGTAACATAAACGCTCGGAATTTTTTTGTTTCTCCATAGGTGTCGTCACGACAATATTCTAGTGTTACAATATTGTTTGTACACAAGATTTGGACTGGAATTGAAAATTACAGGGCGAGCGAACTTACAAAATTCTCCACACTCTCAATATTTTCTCAGTTTACAGTTTGGTATTACAATACAATGGTATGGTGGTTAAAGGTCCCACTTATGGCGACGGCCTCACAGAGGTCAAAATGCTCCCGGTCCGCTTGCCCTGATGTCTTGGGTGATCCTTTCCACAACGTTTACCGTAGCAATGGCGCTCGCCCCCGGCGGTGCCTATCATTGACGCTTGGCCATTTGTAAGGAAGGTAGGGTATTGAATTTTTGTTAACGCTATAAGAGTAAAATTTTATACATTCAGTATGAAGTCGCTTAGACGGTCTTTCGGGCTTAGTTTCTCTCCTCCCCATACTCGAGGATTGTATTTTTCAGTGGTATTTAAATTCATTGGGTTGTGGCGGGAGGGGTACTGTCGGCGGTAGTCCATACTGGACTTCCACATGGAGGTGGATTGTCGCCAATGTACTCACGACATTCGTATGTCTCCTCCTGACTGAGCTCTCAGCTGGTCCATAGCAGGGGTAATATTCCGGGCCTTTGTGCCCTTGGCCAGCTTCTTGGCCCACACCACCGCTAGACATCGGTATTACCGTTCCTCTTCTCGTTACTCGATAACTCATCATATTACAGTCAACTCGTTTGTGCGCCTCGAGGCTAACACTTGTAAGCCCAAAGGCTTTGCTAACACATAAATTCACTTAAACGAAGATGTTTCGTACCTCACAAACGTTTCCCGTATTCCCAAGTCCTAGGCTCACTGTGTTAAATCCTATTATCTCGTCATCAGAGCGGTACTCCGCTCTGATACCACTTTTTGTAACACCCCACTCGGTAATCACGCCATAATCACCCACGTAGCATTAATTAATATCGTCTCGCAGCGGAAGTCTCACACTAAAAACATCTCACTCGGGTGTCACATGCCATTACTCGCCCATGCAAGTAAAGAAGCAGAAATAAAAATAACGAAACAACACTGTCAAAACATACACTACCGCGGTGATAACGAGATACTAACGGTTACATCATTCTACATCCATAATCAAACTCTATGACAAGTGAGCATCTAACATCCCGACTGTATACTTCATCCATAGTATAGTAAACTAACAACTGTCCTGCTACAAATTGAACTTCCGTGCAGTAAATAAAACTCTACTACCCGGCCCCCGCACTTCGGCTTCAACGGAAATCGTCACCTGCAGCGATGCCATAAAGGCTCAGCGATAAACGCTGAGTATGCCGAGCCTGGTCCCTATTGGTCACTTAATAGTCATGGTCACCATTATTAAGTTCGTTACATGCATTACCGGTGTACAGGTATGATAAGCAATAAACTCGTGAATGGCTGTAATTTAAACAATTAAAGCAACCACTACAATCCACACTCAACAATCATTTCAATTATACAAGCACCATAACAATACAACAAACTATTCAACAAAGGCGTTAATTCACGCACGTTATTAATTATCTCACACCACATCGGTCGGCCCCCCGGGCCCCCACATAACTCCTTAATTGGTTAGCACTGTCGGGCGTCAGTTAGGAACAACCCGTAATAAACTCACTTGGACGGTAGTCCCATATGCACACGGGGTGCCTATTCACTTTGCCTTTTTAAAAGCGTCAATATTTTGCCTTTTTAAAGGCACCCATGTTATCACCATACCTGTCGATCTATCTAGGCTCGATCAGGTTAAACCAGAGTAAGCCCGATCCGGGTTAACTCAAGAGATCTCAATGCGCGACCAGTAGCCAATGACTAACTGGATTAAAGTAAACCATCCACTCATACACTCTCTAACATTTGACTTAGTCAGTCAGTTACCCAATTACAGTTTTAGGTATGGAGAATATTATTTAATTGTTGGCTGCCCTATGGGTCTTAGGCATGCCTAGAAGTCATCTAGGTAGTGTTCATGTTAGAGCCGTGCTCTAGAGACCGACAATGTCGTGTCCCATACCTAAGTAATTTACTTAGGTTAATACATGTATATCCCGTCATAATATTTGGTATGTTATATCAATTAACCACAATCAATCACGTTAAACGTATACGTGTTTTATATAAGTCGATCTATAGTCGACGTAGTATTAGTCCCGAAGGACGTTCACGCACAATTAATGATGCGAGAATTTAAACAACTACCATCACATAACACACATCCATACATGCATCACACTCGTTATACAACACACATATCCGAGCCAGAGGAAGTCCTCAGGACATCTCGGATCAGACCCCTTTACATACCGTTCACCAACGACCGAGGTTGCGCAGTAGACCACTAGCTCGTCGTGCGCCTTCGCCAGTGATACGGTCTAAATATCAAACACAACATAAGTCAATCCACATGACTTATTTAAGCTCGGTAAACCCGAACAACACAAATAATCCCGACCTTTCATCCCCGAATTTCAACTGTTATTTGTTAAAGTATCGTTATACGAGATTCGTTACTCGTAGTACGCTTTAGTTATCAACACTCGGGTTTATTTAAATGAGTCGGTTTAAAGACGCTTTATTTATAGCGTATTCCATATTAGGATTTATTCCTTGTACTTACGAGTATATGAAGATATGTATTCACATTTTATACTTATGTATTTATTTAACCGTTCCGGTTAGGAATACGAATATACATTTATATTATATAGTTGCATGTGTGCATGCAACGTTATTTCACACAGCAGTTAATGCTCATGCACTAACATTATATGGTATTATTATTTAACCAATTAATATTGTACCATATATTACATATCTCATTATTCATTTTAATAAACTATACTTTAATATGTAGTTGTATGACTTATAGTATATATATTCATACTAATGTCATAACACTTGTCATTTATCATTTCATGGCATTAAAACCTTATTGTATATACTTATATATACTCTCGGTTCTTACATATATATTTATATATGTTTTTTTATTTGATTTAATCATATAATATATAGTTGCATATATTCATGCACTATATTATATAGTTTCAACTATACCATGATTTAATATGCATATATTTTAATATATGCTTGCGCTACCCCTTATATACACTTGTACATTAATACTTCATAAATTCTAGACTTATATTATATGTTACATTATTATCATCTTATGTAATATGATTATCTTCATTGTTGCATTATTTTATGCAACTTATATTAAGAACTTTATCTTAATATTATGTAACATTTCATTACATGTATTATTTTTCTAAGGTTTATTTAAATACTAACCTTAGTTTATAATTTCCATTTCTCATTAGTTGTCACATTATTTCATGTGAATATTATTAATGATAATTGTTTCATTTAATCACGTTAATACTATATAATATCTACAGTACTCATATCATTAATAACCATAGTTTAAAATTTAATCCCAAACTTTATTATTTAAGCAACAACTATAGTATTTTTTTTATTAATTACGTTTTGACCACACAATTTATGCAATGTTGCATTAATGTCATATAATATATCATATAGCATTAAACATTATATTATATAGTTTTTGCAACTATATTTAATTACCGAAGGTACCACATATAATATACTTATTATTTATTCATTTCCCTTAGTTTCCATTTATTACAATATGACCACATATTTTATACCATGTTGTAAATACCATATTTTTATAACATTAAAACTTTATAACCAAAATATAACCTATGGTTATGTTTGCAAAAATTCCGAACAACACTTATTTATTTTCCAACACATCATGTTTTCCTTATTTACACATTTACCACATTTGTCATAGCAAGTTACATATAGGTTATATCATATGGTATTAATGTTTATAATTTTGTATAACCTATAGTTTATACCACCTTATTTCCGAACAAACTCATTACTAGTTTTAATTTCTTTTTCTGCCCCCATTCTTCCCTTATTTGCATATTAGCCACACTTTATACCTTATACTCTCTATATGTCACAAAAACTATATGTTATACACTCTTATCACTATAGTCATTTATATAACTCCAAAAATTCCTAAACTTTATATTTATGATATAAACTATAATATTAACCATATTAACCCATTATTTTCGGTATTTACCATTTATACCCCATAAATTTTATAACTTCCATTTCAAACTTATGATATTATTATATAACCTTAGTTTAATTACTTATGTCATTAAGTTTTGGTCAAGGCTTTTAACTTGGTCAATGTTGACCTATAATATACTAGTTTGACCATAGATTTATGTATTTGCGGTTTTGACCACAACTTCCTCAAAAATTACAATTTGCCCCCCATATTTTATAAAACTTTATAAAATTCATTTTAATAGTTTTTTAATATATAGTTTTGGTTGTTTAATAGTTAGCCTCTATAATTCATTATAATTACAAAATGACCCCAACATTCATTTCGGTAATAATTATCAAATTTTAAACTTTGTTTTAAACTTAATAAAACTTAAAATTAAATAGCTTAAAATACATGGCTTGTTACAAACCTTAACATATGATATAAATTACTTACAAATGTCATAAAAGACATAGTTGCCCACGGTTTTGGTATATATATATTTGTACAATGTTTTATAAATTATATTCTCACAATTTAATTAATTCCATGACATTATATGTCACATAACCTACTAAAAATGTTATACAACATTTTAATTCATAGTTTGGTCATAACACTCCTTATAAACCCACGACAGCCACAATTCATACCCAAATTATTTTATAAATTGTATTTTGCCACCTATATCATTTCCTATGACATTATAAGTCATTCCTAAGCTAACTAAACTAGCCCAAAGTGTTAATTAATATTTTAATACATAGTTATAAGGTCCTTTAGACCATCCCTTCCCCACGGATACATTTAATATGTAACAGAATAATATACAAACTTTATATTATATACATTTGGTATACTTGCTTGATTTTGAAGCATTTAAATCAGCCAAGCACCCTTCCATGCTCTCGGCTGTGCACATACATACCCTTAATTCAGTTTTTTTTATTATACCACATATACATCTATTTAGCATTTAATTAAGGTAGCAACTAGCTTACTTGTTAGGTTTATGCTTGGATTTAATCCCCATAATTTGTGCAAACCTTTTCCAAAGCTCCAGCTCGTGCGCCACATTGTTTTTATGCAGAGAAAACTCTTGCATTAGTCCCATGATATTTATAGCTAGTTTAGGTACAACATTAGCTTAAATTAGGCATGACCTTAACTTAAAAAATAAGGATGTTTAGGCTGTTTTAACGCCTGGAAATGAAGTCAATAAGGATGTTGAAACATCATTTCCAACAGCAATTGGAACCGGTAACACAAGGTAGATGAGAAGTTGGTATTTACCTTGTATAAATGACTTTAATTAGTTTTTAAACACCATCTAAAGCAGCTCACCATGGGGTTGGTATCTCCACCATAAACACATTGCAAAACAAATAGAGAATGAGCTGTAGAAGGTCAAGACAAAACCGGTAATGAGAGTAGTAGTAACAGCATGTTACATGCATGATTTACCATGAAAAGCTTGGTTTAGAGCCACCCTCCTCCTTCATTGGACTCAGTCGAGAGAACCTCTCTTTTTATCAGCCAACACAAGCTAAAATGGTGCGTGAAGAGAGGGTTAAATTACAGCAAGGAAAGGAGAAGGAAGGAGGAAGAAAATGGTAGTTTTAATGCTTTAAAACCCTTACCTAAGTCAAGAGCTTCCATCCTTTGAAACTGGTTTGAGCTTACGGTGAAGGAGCAGGAGATGAGGGGTTTTGCTGAAGTAGAAGACGGCTGGAAGGAAGGGCAAATGAAAGAAGAGGAAGTAACTTAGCCTTTTAAGAAGATAAGACCACACTTTATGAATTAGTCAAAGATGACTCACCAAGGGTATTTAGATGGGTTTATTCAGGCGGTGGAAAGCTCATGGGCTGTCGGCTGGGTAAGATCAAAGTGGGAGACCATTTGTTTTGCTTTACATATGTTAGGTATGATTATGTTATAGAACTTATATTTTATGTGTAGTATTCGGTACCTTTTTTTTGCAGGTATTGAGTCTGCAAATTGATAAGGACAACCCACCAAAATAGACGGAAGGATGAGGCCAGGTGGAAAGAAGAAAGAATTTGGCTAATTAAGTTAATATAAGTACTTATCCTTACTTTTCTAAAAGTGACTTTGGATTCATATGTTCATACATGAGTGGCCGGTTATTGGCTGAGAAAAATACACCAATTAAGCGGCAATGGAAAGTCAAGGTCAAAGGAAGGGTTTGACCATTGACGAAATTAAAGAATTATATGTTATAAAAGTACTATTAACAATCAAGGCACATATTTCTGTTTTTTTGAAAAACTTTGAATTATACATTCTAATGTGGTAAATTATGTCACATTAGTATATTTAAGGGTATTCAAGATCCTAAAGTAAAACAAAACTCATTTTGAAGACTGTCTCACAAAAATGTGCTTTAAGGAAGCTTAGTGCACATTTTGTGTTAAGACTTGTTTTTGAGCTTGGTTTTCTTTGGTAATTGATTAAATACATCCATTTCGTTATTACTAAGCTTAGGAATTTGATTTGGAATCAAACGGAGGTCACATGACCCATAAAGCTTGTTTAGAGCACATTTTGCTCTAAGTGACTTTTAAGCATGTTAATGTTGGTTCTTGATGTTGGAGTACTTTCCAACAGCTTCATTACGTTTATTAATGTGTTAATATGCTTAGGATAAAATTTTAGGTCCTAAGGAATTCATTTGGGTATTTATTTACCCTAAACGGTCAAAGGGTGCAATATTTGCTTTGTGTTGACCTTTTGTTGTTTTTAAATTGATTTTAAGGAATGTTTAGGCCTTAATTTAATCGATTAAATATTTAATCAATGTTTAATTTAATTAGGGGTATTTCAATTTCCCATTTGTGCCTCTACCCTGTCGGCAATCCTTAAAGAGGGCCAGATTGAATTTGGAAGCTTTAGGTTTACTAAAGTCGGACAGAACATGTTCGTGTTTGAGTTTGAGACTACCAACGCCATGTATGCTATACTCGGGAGGGAACCTTGGACAATCAGCAACAAACTGCTTGCACTACAAGCTATGGATCCCACGAAGGAGATCGCCCAACACAATTTCACTTAGATCCCATTCTGGGTGCGGATCTTCAATGTTCCAAGGTGCCTGCTCTTGATTTCGCATATAGGACAGGTCAAAAATTGGGTAGGTTCTCCGGTTTTTAGGAGGATGGAGTGACGGTGGGGTTTAAGTATCTCTGACTCAAGGTCGACATGAATATTCATGTCCCTGTCCATCGAACGTTGTCGATGTTCTTGAATGGCCAGTTTCATGTTTTTAAGCTTTCCTATGATCATATGCCCGCAATTTGCTCAACTTGCGGTTTATTCCTCTACTCCTCGGATGCATGTCCTCATGTCCATCTTGGATAGAACATCAATCAACCTTTTGGAATATGGCATATCTTGGAGGCACAAATGGAGAACAACAACGCAAAAGAGATCCATTCTTCGACCGATGCTTGGGAGAAGCCATAAAGATCAAGTATTGCTACATCCTCATGGCCACAAAACAAGGGTGTGGTTTAAGGTTGTGATATTAATCATGCACACCCCGATGTTGAGATAGCTGATCTCTTCACAATCTCAAAGAAGCAAAAGTTCAATGAAATTCTTCTTGAAGCTTCATGATCTGAACTTTGGGACTTGCATAAGGCAGGCAATGCATGGGTTTAGGTGGTGGTCAAGATAGGTCGGATTCAAGTGGATGTTCAGGCAAGGGAAAGGTGACTCTAGGTAAGGACCAAGATCACTAGAAGAATTAGATCATCTTCATCTAGCTGTATTAAGGGGGACACACTTAATGCAACTAGTTCTTTTACTAATGTGTCCCACTTGTTGTTGTTGGTTGCTTAGTTTATGAGTCTCTTATGTTAGGTTTGGTTGTTTAGGTTATGGTCTATAGTTTGTCATCATGTTTGTTGTCTGTCATCATATTGTTCAATCTTGGGTAGCTCTATGAGTTAGTGATGCAGATGCATCATATTCCTCACCCTCAACTTGAAACACCAACTTCCCTTGGAGGTTCAATGCGTTGTGTTGAAGGGAATTTGTTTATTGCTCCCCTTGATGATGAGCTAGGTGGTGTTATTTTGGGGTCTTTGGGTCTTCGCTCTAGATACTTGATTTTAGTTGGTGTCGTTGTGTTAATCTTGGTGTCTTAGGTTGTAATCTTATGTTGACCAGTTAAATGTATCTTTAGTCTTCAAAAAAATGTTGGATTAGTTCAAACACTTACATAATTTTTAATCAAGCAACTTTTTTATTAAGCATAATGATCAAAGAATTAACTTACCCCAAGTGCTTTAATAGTCACTACAATTTCTTTAAAATAAAGTCACTACAATAAAAATAAGATATATAATTAAATAGATAGATCATTATGCATCTATACTTATAGGTCACACATTCAATATTCACATCCCTCGTAAATAATAGGGAATCATGATATGTAAAAAATGTGCGCAATTAATAAAATACTATGGTGTATACGTTACTAAAAATAAGTGAATTCGTAATACGTCTCACATTTTTGATATATATTAACTCTGGCTTTACATGGACATCTGTGTGGACGGGGATAAAAAAGTTTACAATTTGTTATGAAAATGTTTTGATGGCTAATTTACTGACTAATGCTCTCAAATTTAAATGTTCAAATATGTTTTTTTATCGGGATATATGTAACTACTAGTTTAAAAATTCACAATAGAGTACCAATATTTTAGTTTTTCTTTTACAATTCACAATATACAATCAAATTTATGTTACTCTTTCAAAAGCTATATTATCGCTCAAGTGGCTATTTTAATGCCTAATGACTAGTTAATTATTATTATATTATATAACACCTCTCTTTGTCAAACTAACCTGAGATATGTGTGTCATTCCATTCGAATTAGTTCAGTTCAGGTGGCTTTAGATTGTCTAACTTTCGATTCAGGTTGGATCGTGTTAGTGAATTTGGTTATTTAGGTTAAGTTGGGTGTTCCAAAATTAGTGGTTAGACCAGGTTAGACCAGTTTGAGTGTTTTTTGGTTTGGATGAGACTTTGATTTAGGTAACGTTTGATTTTAGTTAACTTCTGGATTATTCAATTTTCCTCAGTTTAGGTCTAATTCAGACTAATTAGTTGGATTAATTCAGATGGTAATACTGAATCAAACAACTTTCCTATTGAGATGTTTTAAATATGACTCCAATCAATCTCAATATCTTGTATGTCAAACCCTCATACTTGGTCGATAGAGGAGTGTTATCCTCGAACCAAAAGGTCATGGTTCAAAAACTTACCCCACTTATAAAAAAAATCTTAATATCCTGTGTATAGTTTGTAAAAAACAATGTTTCCTACCCTGAAAGCCTAGGTAGTAGGTACTCTTTTTAGATATGCGAAGATATTAACTAACGCAAGTATACATGCCTTCCTACGAGTGGTTCCAAATTACCTTCCCAATAAGCAAAGCAAACTGCGGGTATGCTAGACTCTAGCAAACTAGGATTGGTGCATCAAACTACACTATATTTGCTGTTGAAGAGAAATTAAGAATGTCAACATCACTATATCGTATCTTTATAATATAAATGTAATGCGTGTTGGACATGAACTCATGGTAATATATCTGGGTTAACTGACACATGTTTTGTCAATTTATTACAAATTTACATTCAAAATAATAGCATGCATTTGCAAAATATTGAGTAATATGTACTCTTTAAAGTGAAATATATAGTTATATGTACTACATATATGCTCATTTTACACAAAAAGTGAATAATTTGAAACCTACTTTATCAATGTAGTTTTTGTTGGTTTTAGTATATTTTTAGTTTTTTTTCATAAGAAAAAAACGCATGCATAATTCACATGTATCCAAAGAAGAACAATCCACAATACTATAGCTTGCTATAAAAAAATGACAAATGAGAACTTAATAATTAATTGAAAAAAAGAAAATAAAACAAGACAAACCTGATCCACTTATCTCAACTTCTAATTAAGAATAAGATGATTTGAGCTAACCTCGGCCATCGCGACACGAAATGATAAATTAACCACATATGAATTATGACATGACTGGGTCTAATTAGTTCTGTCGGGTTATCCTTTCGGGTTTTGGGTCATATTTTTTTGTCAATATCGTTCGGGTCATATAATTTTCGGGTCAAATCGGGATTGGGTTGTAATAGTGTCTGATAGAATTGGGGTTGGGTTATTTCAGATTATGGTTAATTTTTTGACAGAACTTTAAATAAATATATACCTAATTTCTATAAGAATATACTACATATAAATTACAGAAAAGTCAATACAATGCCTATTTTGAATTTCATTCGGATATAATAAGTTTGAATCAAGTTTTTTGTCATATTTATTTAGGTCATTCAGATTTGGGACAAATTATGATCAATATTATTTCATGTTATTCGAGTTTGACTAATTTTTAATTACTATTATCTCGCGTCATTTCAGGTTATAAATTTGTTGGGTCATTTTAGGTTTTGGTCATTTGGGTTTTACCCAATGGGTCTCGGGTTTATTATATTTAAATATTTTCGGGTTTCAATAAGGTTTTAGGTTCGGATAAAATGTGCGGATATTTATATTGGGTCAAATTTTGAAACTCTGGGTCTAATGTAATGGTTGCAAAAGTTGACCGATGTCACAACTGAGAACCCTACTAATGATTTTATAAATTATGCACACCATCAACCATGCCAAATTAATTAATATGCCATCAGACTAATAAAAAAAAGTTGGCAATAGGCAATAGACAATGTTTTGTATTAATAATGAGGTAATGTTGATTGAGCTGACTGCTGAACTTACCTCTTTGAAGTTACAGTGGTCCCTTTACGACCTAATTTAACATCTTAAGATTTTATTCTGTGACACGGAATAGAAAAGTAATTAAGGGTCTCTCCCAGAAGATGAATTCATTTGTTTGTTTATTTTGAGGGAGCTAGGCCGGCCGAAGAGAGGATTATTTGTTTGTTTAGTCACGGTTATATATGAAATGTAATCTGCATATATAACCACATTTTTCACAATGTAAAGGAAGGTGTTCATATGGGTACGTAAGAGCGTTGCGATGATGTACACATATATGTATCTACTACTTGACTACCAAATAAATAATGATCTACTTACTATCCAAGGACAACGAGTTGAAAGAGAAATTCATCGAGCAACTCATTCAACAACACAATCTCTATGTCCACCGTCAACTGATCCCTTTCCTCATCTATTATACCCTTGTTCCAGTGTTCCCCTAATTCCTTGATCTCCATGCATTCTTTACTCAACTGGTTATACTTATAAGAACCCTTGAGCATTCCACATTGTGCTGCTCCTCTGTCACAATTACGGTCAATTTTAGCCTTGATATTCTTCATTCCACCATGAATGATGAGCCGGTTCGATCACATGTATTATTATGGTATCCATCCGGTTCGAAGAACATTCTCGAGTCTTGATCATTAATATTGTACAGTAGTAGTGCGTCATCAGATTGGAGTTCCATGACTACTTGATCAGCTTTTTCTCCTTCATCATCAATAATGGATGATGATGACTCTAGTTCTTCCGTGATTTCTTCATCCTGCTCATCGGTTTGTTGTTGATCCACTCCTCCTGCTGCTGCAAGACTCTCAAACCATTTCAGATTTTCCAGGAGTCTTTGCTTTGTCCCTGCATTTATTTATTTTTTGGGGTAATTAATTAGTATTGCTTAGCATATTAATTATATAACCAATTAAGTTATGGTTATGAACCAATTCAATTAAAGATCATAAGCAGATATGTAGTTGTAGTGTAGGTTCCAGATCCAAGTGGTAGTTTCATCAGATACATACTCTCAATATTTGTCAGGGTTTGATCCAAGGATGTAAATGAATTCTCCTCATCATAATAAGATTCATTGTCCTCGTCCCTGTAATTGAATGGTGAATCGAGAACTGAAACAGGAGTGCCATGATCATCTTCTTCACTATTAATAATCGGTCCCAGCAGACGACTCTGTAAAGTAACCCAATTTCAGTATATCAAACCAAAATCAAAAGGTTAGTTACAAGTTCGATCGAACAGCCATCATTTAAAATGAAAATGTATACTGCGCATTTTTGTTTGTCGTATTTACCTTAGGAATATGTTGTGGTGGGCCCATTTTCACCCCGTCTAATAATAATTCATCTTCTTCTGTTCCCGCCGCTAGATTCCCGCTGCTGCTGCTACCACAATACTCACCGACGACCAAACGCGTTAACTCCTCCTCATCATCTTTCACCTCCACCTGCTCTGCTGCAAGACGCGAAGAGGAGACAATAATACTATTCCCTGATACAGACTCTGTATCGGTATCCAACGTACACGGTTCCAACTGCTTTGATGGTCGTTCATCCTGACCGTCAATCAAGTCCCTGAATGATTTCCACCGCAAGATGTCCTTGACTCTTACCCGGTTTACAACAACACCATCCGTGTTCTTCTCCGACGACTTGCGCGATATTCGAGACGGAGGCTTCATGACAGCGTTGAGTAGCTTGTGGAGGAGTGACACTGTGGCTTCAGCTGCCGCACGTGAGCGAGACCTGCTCCGTTTAAACGAAGGGGTTGGTTGCTGTTCTTGTGGCGGTGGTTTTTTGGTGTGTGTCGTTAGTGTGTGGGGTTGAAGTCGAAGGTTTGATTCGGAGGATGGGAATCGCGGGAGAGATTTGAACCCTGATGAAGAGCAGGATGAGTTATTGCAGCATGAGTCTTGTCGGAGCAAATCTCTTAAAAGTTGTGGCGGGCGACGCTCGATTGGGTACGGACGTGAACGTTTCTGTTGCATTGTTGCCATTGAATTGAATTATCGATCAGATGAACACAAATAGTTACAAATTAATTTGATTAGCATGGGATCGATCGAGGGATATATATATATAATTCAGATGGATTTTAAGGTGCAATATATAGATGAGATGAGAGACAACGGAAGGTCGACTATCAGTGAGTACGTAGTTTCCGTGAAAGTCAAGAAAAATGTAGTACAATGTTTTTGTCCAGGTAAGTGTGCGTCCATGAGGATGAAATTAATGAAGCATAAATACAAACAAGATTCGGAGAGAGAGTGGGTGCGGTGCGATGCGATGGATGCGATGCTTCTTCTACATTTGGACTGTTGTGTTTATGAAGGGAACAGGCGACCGTACGTAGTAGCAGAAAGAGTGTTTGCATTTTTTAAAATTTAATTTTAGTAAAAAAATAGAGTACTTAACTAATTAATTATAGTAGTTAAAAAAAAACTAAATTAATTAGTAGTTTTCAATGGGTTGGTAAATATAAAGGGGGACAAAGATATTAATGATTAGATACTGCACATCTTCAACCTTTTTGTTTGGATGTATGGTCGAGTGGAGAGTAAACAAAAGTATCGACTTTGATACTCATGGTCATGGTCGGTCGGTTATAAAATGGAGATCAAATCTTAGCTACCATGCATCTATCATTATCAATTTGAAGCTTAGTCACAGTTTGATTCAATTTTTCAAATGATCAAGCGGCTGCAAACTTGTTCATAATCAAAGCTACAACTATATGTCACTTATGCATTTGCACAATCTGGTCAAGTGTGTCGTTTTGGAGTTAAACCTTTGCTGCGTTTACTTCTCTTATAACCTCTAGATGGGCTCAAATTCAATTTGGCCGGTCACCTGACGCAAAAAAGAACAAAAAATTGGACTTTAAAAAAAATTCGAACAAGTTGGAAAAAAAAAACTAATGCTGAATACAAACATAAAATTTAGACCCAAACAAAACCCGTCCAATCTGAATTTAAATATATACTACTATTTAAAAATAAATATATGTAATCTTATATATATTATGTGTTTATTTAGAATTTATTAATAATTTAATTTTTATATTTTTTTCTAATTTATGTGAACTTTTATTTAGAAATTTGATCTTTATTCAAATGTTTATTAATTATTTACAATAAAATGAAAAGTGGACCCGGACGAATAACGGCAAACAAAAAAAAAATCTGGCCAGCCCAACAAGAAAAATAAAATAAAAAAATCAGGTATAGCCATTACATATAGACCGACCGGCCTCAAATTCTTTTCACAAACCCGACCCAAACCTGCCGCCCACCTTTTTTTTTATTATTATCAGCTAGTTACCACTCATTCTGAGAGAGCAAAAAGTAGTCCCTTCGACCAATTAAAGCAAGAGATCAATAAAATCATACTCCCTCCGTCCTGAATTGACCGTCTTGTTTACTATTTAGACATGTCGTTTGACTTCAATTTTTAACATATAATAAATTAATTTTGAAAATTTAAATTTTGCATATGATTTCCTTACATGATAAACTATATGTTACAAAATTTAGTTTTATAAATTATTTTATCTTATATGTTTAATATTGAAGTGGAAAAATGTGCCATAAAGCAAACAGGACGGTCAATTCAGGACGGAGGGAGTATTATATATATCTGTCCTTGAGGTATACGCAAAACTAAACTTTACACTCGATCAGAACTAAAATGCCGAGCAATTAGAGATTTACCTATTACTAGTATTAATTAAGGATTTCACATTTAATCAAAACATTATAAACTCCCAATTACAGTCAAACTTCTTCTTTTCAAGACCAGGAGCTTCTTTTACTTGGTGAAATTAATAATCCTGATACATAACTGTCGATCAAAGCAGATACCCAGCAAGAGCATCATTACATTATTCTGATACCAATATGGCTTCCTTTCAGTACCAGGCTACAGCCAGAAAGGTATCATCTACAAACAGGACGATCTGTACATGTATCTAAATAAAACCAACAACAAAATACATGCTTCTTTGTCTCTGTATAAATAAATATCCTCGCATTGGTCTGGTACACGCTTTCAATAGAAACTTAGAAAAGCAAACTGGCCCATGCTCCTATGAATGCAAACCCGCCAAATGGAGCTAATCTTGAGTACTTTCTGTCTTCTAGATATGCCACAACATAACACCTGCATTACAAACACACCATTTCATCATGTAACCACAAACTACTAAGGGTGTTTTCACTTCACGCGACGGAAACGGAATGGAATCAGGAAAGGGAATGGAGGGGAAAGGAAAGGAATTCCCTTTGATTAAAAGTTTGTTTGGTTTTAACAGAGAAACGGAATAGAATTATGCATCATTCCCTTTGTTGTTGTTTGGTTTTGAATATAAGGGAATCACAATTTTCTTCAAAAAAAATTTATACTTAGTAATAATTTTAGTTTCCAAATCTCAAAATGATCATCCATGTTCATTCATTTCATAACATATTGATAATTAAACAATATAATTAGAATAATCTTAATTATATATTCAATAAAATATAAACCCTTTAATCAAAATAAAATTATTAATTAATATATCAAAATTATGTTATAATTCAAAAATATTTGCAATATATTATAGATATTTATCTAATACATACATACATAATGTTTAATATTTAAGAATAAGTTTATATGTTAATATCTTGTTTTATATTTCTCAATATCTTTTGGTATTGCGTAAATATTTTAGTTCACATTTAATTAAGTAATATTTTGTTTACTTATTAATATTTTCAATATATAGGTTATTAAATAAAATAATAACATTTTTACTAAAGTGAACTGTTTATGATAATGAAATAATTAATAATGACTATACTAATTTTTAGTACTTACTACCTCCGTCCCATTTTGACCTTCTTGTTTACTTTTTGGCACGTTTTTCCACTTCAATATTAACATATAAAATACATTAATTTTATGAAATTAATTAAGTTTTGCATTATGTAGTTTATCACATAAAGAATCAATAATACTTAGATTTGTGAAATTTTATTATCTTATATGTTTAATATTGAAGTCAAACGACATGCTCAAATAGTAAATAAGACGGTCAACAAGGGACAGAGGGAGTATAATATAGTCATTTATTTCATATTAGTAAGTTTTTTAAAGTTTTATGGTATAATTTTTAAATCCAAATTTTTAAAAAGTTGTTTTCGAATATTATTATATGTAGTATTTAATATATATATATATTAAATAGAAATATTTAGTATATAAGAAAAATAACTAAATGAATCATTGTAAATATTTTATTAGATACACCATCTAACATATTTGCTCATACATAAATTGTTTTACTTTTGATTTTTATTTAAGTACATGTAAGCATACTTAATTTGTAGATTAATATTTTATTATTATTTAATTATAATTGAAACTTGAATAAGGATCATATTTCATTTTATATTTTTTTAATTCTTAAAACATTTATTTAAATTAAACATTGCTTGAAATAACGATGATGAGTTACGTAGTGGGAGAAGAATGATGGAAAGGAAGGAAAGGGAATACTATTCCCCATGATTTTAGGGGGAATGGGAAAGAAGGGAATTGGGAGTTTTCAAAACTGAAAAGTGGGGAAAGGTAATCATTAAAAATTAAAACAAACCATCACAAAGAGAATGATTCCCTTTCCCTTTCCCAAATACCCCAAGTAAACACACCCTAAGTCTCATTTACACATCATGACTGAAGAAATTAAATCCTCACAAATAAGTCCAGCCTCCAAAATTGCCTACATTCATCACCCTCCTTATTTCCCACTCCAGTATTGACTTGCGTTTTTGCTTCACGTACACCATTTAAGTAACTTCAAACTATGATCCGGTACTACTTACCACCTTCATCAGCAGCTAGACTAGTCCAAGAACACAAACTTTACCCAACAGTTCAATAACTAATACCGCTTTTTGAGCAGCTAGCTTTAGATCGGTTCAGCTATGAGCTTGATTTCAATTGTTGGGAAAAATACAGCTGGAACGACAAAAATACTTCATTTCCATAAATGATTATATATACTAGTAGTTTGTATTTATTTTGAATAATATTTTTAGATTTAATAAATGGAAAGCTGGTTTTTTTATAAAATATTGAGTCGATTTTAGATAGTTATATCGTCTATGTTGAAAATATCAGTTATTTTAGCAAAGAAACTATTAGTTTCATACTGATTATTATAAGCATCAAATTAATAAACACTAACTATATAATTAAGTATTTTTTAAATTAAAATATAGATTTTACACCTTTATATAATAATATATTATTTTTGACATATATAGAGAAAACAAAATATAGCAAAACACGAAACAATACTCCCTCCGTCCCTTATTGACTGTCTGGTTTACTATTTGAACATGTCGTTTGACTTCAATATTTAACATATAAGATGATATAATTTTACAAATCTAATTTTTGTAATGGAATCCTCATGTAAAACTATATGTTATAAAAATTTATTTATAAAATTATTTTATCTTATATGTTTAATATTAAAGTGGAAAAGCGTGCCAAAAAGTAAACAGGAAGATGAAAATGGGACGGAGGTAGTAATACATTAGTATCTTCCATTAGACATATGAAAGTAATATGAGCCATAAAACTTTAAAATTTACCAAAAGAATTAAGGTCTCCTTTTTAGAATAACAGAACTATAACCAATATTAAATTATTTAATTTTCAAAAAAATATTACTATATAAAAAAAAGGCAAAACAGTTTTTATTAGAATCTCTTCACAATCAAATGCTATAAGTTACTTGCACATATACCTGAAGTGCATTACCAAACACTGTCATCTCAAATCTACAACTACATCGACTCCCACTTTCAATTCAATTTCACTTTACACTCCCTCCCTCACTTTGACAACCAATCCATATACTAAAGTAGACTCCCTTCTTCATAGGACCAAAAGTTCATAAATCAACAAACATAATGAAAGTTGAAACATCAGATAAGAGGATAATTAACTAATTATAATGCCTCAATCTGGACATATGCGTTAAAATTGGTATAGAGATGATTTCAAGAAAAAAATGAATGGGATTGGGACTTCAATACTGAGATACTGAAGTTCAGATCACGTCAGGTCTTGAGCTTCAGCAGAGATTTCCCAGATGGGTAGGGAGGTCACCGCATGACCAAATAATCTACTCAAGCAGTTTATAACAGAACAATTCACAAATTACAGGCACGGTAACGACAGAGACAGCAAAGCAAGGAAAAGCGACGACTTACGTTCCGGAAAATGCTACAATTCCAGTAGTCATTAGCCCTCCAAACTGTGCAAGCCGCAACACAAACAACATACAAGACTCAGTGACGGCAACAAAAACGAATTAACACTAACGAATCAGAATCAATCAACAAAGAGGTAGAGAAGCAAAAGGATGTTTCACAATATTGGGATATCTGGTGATGGGAGCAGCCAAGAGAGCCGCCGTGTGCACTAAATGGTACAGAGAAGCAGTCTGCCAAACCTGCAAAAATCAATCAACCCTGAAAATTTTACTAGACGCAAAAGGGACGGCTAAAAAGAGTAGAGAGACGAGAACCCCCCAAATTGTTATCAGTGAATGAAAAAAAAAACAGAAAGGGATGATCATGATCAATCCAGCTTGAAATCGAACTCTGCAGATAAAAGAGGGGGGGGGGGGGGTGTAGAATAGGCTGAGGAAGGGGAAGATTTGCCTGCTTGTAAGCGGCATCTGTGGGCTTGAATCCATGAGCGCCGTAAGTTCCCAACCCTAAAGCTGCTACGCCTGTTTGATTCCGACCAAGAAAATCCAGCTCCGATAAAAAGAAGAGCGTTGAATTGGGCAAAACGTAAATAAAAAAGAGCGAGCAAGCGAACAAACAATCTGAAAGATTACCGGAGAGAGCAGCCACTTTGTGCCAGAGCTGAGGGTTCATTGTGCTGTTCTTCTTTATCGTTGATGTTGCCGGTCAACACTTAAAATTGTAGAGTTCAGCAACTATCGCCGGGAATTTTCTTTTCTCCCCTTGTCACAAGTTTTGTGTTTTGTTCCCCCAAAAAAGTTTTTAGGAGCTTGGTTGGGGCAATTTTTATTGTAGAACCGGTTGTACGGTGAGTATCGTACAACCGTTCATTTTAAATTCAAATGTTGTTCAAGTTTTTGTATTGATTGTTCATATTGATATAAAAAGATTCATGTGTCATTGTAAAAGTTGTTCAACTTTATATGATGATTGTTCAAATTAATTGTGAAGAATGTTCGGGGATATACATAAACATCGTACAATCGGTTGTATGATAGTCGGATTGCTTTGTTGGTTTGCATTGTTGCCTTCGAGAGTAGAACCAGAATCAATTATTTTATTGTTTTTAATCTAAGTGTTAATACCTTATTTATAATATTAATATTTTTATAAATTATATGTAACATATACTAGTATTTATATATTTCCTCCGTCCCACCTTGACCGTCCTATTTACTATTTGGACATGTCGTTTGACTTCAATTTTTAACATATAAGATAAATTATTTTGAAAATTTAAGTTTTGCATATGATTCCTTACATGATAAACTATATAATATAAAATTTAGTTTTATAAAATTATTTTACATTATATGTTTAATATTGAGGTGGAAAAACGTGCCAAAAAGCAAACAAGACACTCATGACGGGACGGAGGACGGAGGTAGTAAGTTATATAGCTTATAATTCGACTTATAAATATAAAATATTTATATCATTACTATTTATATATTATATATAATATTTTATAAGAAAATAAATTGTTTTATAATTTTAAACTAACATTAACAAAAATTATTTAACAAAAATTATATTCTATTTTGCGATACCTTTATGACATAACTTTTGTTATCTACAATATTATATTATCTACAAAATAAAATATGAATCTTTAAAATATTTATTCTGAATACCGAATAAAAAATATAATAAAAATGACTGCATAAACAATGTATATTAGTAGAAAAAATATAATTTAAAATTATATGATAAAATTTATGATAACTAATTGGTAGAAATATTGGTATAAATTATGTGTTTAAAACTCTACATATTTTTATGCTATTGAATAATTTAAACAAAATCTAAAAACTATTTAGTTTTTTAATGTTTTATGTTATTTTTGAATTTTTGAATTTTTTAAATTTATATATCATATTTTTATTTTTTTAGTATTTTGAATTTTTTGGGAATTTTGGTGAACTTTGAAAACCTTTGAGACATATTGTTAACTTTAAAAATACATAATTAATAGGGTATTTTTTTCTTTATTCCTTTGGGTCACCGACTATAATGACATTTTATGTAATTTTATAAAAATATAGTGATATTATGTAACTTCATTTTTTAGGTATTTCATGAATTAATAAAAAATATAGTAGTATTTTATGAATTTTTCTTAATTATATTAAAATTCTACTAACTATTTCTTTTTATCTTCATTAATTTTTTTCTAAAATTTATTCTTATATAAAACCATTAATTAATCATAGCATAAGATTTAATTCAACTAAGAATTAAAGTTCTATAGTTCGTAAATGAATTATGCTACTGTACATTTTATGTTTTAGAAAAACCCAATTTCTTGGCTACAACCACATGTAGCTATAGATAGCTACATACATGTATATTTGGTCATTGAAAACTGTACATTTGATCATTCAAAACTGTACTGATGTATATGTATATGTATATGTATATGTATACGTGAATTGTGATATTTTCTGAATTTGTACTAAATGTACATACTAACTTTATAAACTGTACAACAAACTTATAAAACATGTACATTAACTTTACACACAACTGTACCATGAAAAATGTAGCCAAAGATGGCTACATATGGTTGTAGCTAAGACTCATTGTTAGAAAAATTTACTGTTTGTATATTAATTAATTTAATTTTGGTAGAATCGATTACACGGGAGGTTTGTACTGTTTGTGTGCGGTCTGTTTATGTGGCAGTCCAGTCAATAGCTGACTGGACTGTTTATGTGGCACATGAGTGAGAAGAAAAATTATATTAACTTTAAATGCTTATAACTTTTAATATATAAGTTCAAAATGAAAAAAAAATTATATCATTGTTCACCTAAATTCGAGCTCTTCAAAACAAGACCAGTCATGAATATGTTTTGACAACTTTGAAAAAAAATATTTTTAACATGTTATGATGATACACTAAAATGATGATATGATTCATTAATTTTGATATTGTGATTCATTAAAATTGATATTATGATTTACTAACTAATAAGTGGTGAATTAGATAAACACACTTTGGAACCGATAAAAATTATTATTATTTTGTAGTGTATTATTATTGTATGGTGCATTTTAAACCTTATATGGTGAATCATGTATTTTCCGTACATACCAATTTGTTTTGTGTTGTATTATTGTTTAATTTTTTATTTTTATATGTTTACGTTGATACACTAAAATGATGATATGATTCATTAATTTTGATATTATGATTCATTAAATTTGATATTATGATTCATAACTAATAAGTGGTGAGTTAGATAATAAAGTTTGGAACCGATAAAAATCATAATTGTTTTGTAGTGTATATTATTTATTGTATGGTGTAATTTAAATCTTCTATGGTGAATCATGTATTTTTCATACATACCAAATATTTTTTTGTATTGCATTGTTGTTTTTTTTATATATGTTTGCGATGATACACTAAAATGAAGATATGATTCATTAATTTTGATATTATGATTCATTAAAACTGATATTATGATTCATTAACTAACAAGTAGTGAATTAAATAACAAATTAACTTTGAAACTAATAATAGATCTTTATTGTAATGTATTATTATTATTGTTTTGTGGTGTATTATTATTATTTGTATGATATATTTTTAGTCTTATATAGTGAATCATATATTTTTTTAACATACCAATTTCAAAACAGATAATGAATCATTATTGTTTAGTAGTGTATTATTATTGTGCACGGTGTATTTTAAACTGTATATGGTGAATCAAGTATGGTTGATATGTATAAATATATACATATAAAAAATATAAAATTTTAAAGTTGTCAAAACATATCCATATCTGATCTTATTTTGAAGAGCTTGAATTTAGATGAATAATGATATAATTTTTTTTTCATTTTGGACTTATATTTTAAAAGTTATAACCAAGTGAAGTTAATATATAAAAGGTAGTCCAGTCAACAAAACAATCCACTCAACAGCTGACTGGACTGCCAAATGGATAGGCTGCACCGATCTGCACCCGCAGCATCCACGTCGTTAAAGGATATACAATGCTCAATATTTTTTGCATATTGTTAACCAACAAATACTATTCGAATAAGAAAATACTATTTAGTAGTCATTTTTAAAAATGTATAAGGCTTTTTAATGTATATAATTAGTGACTTACTCTATAATAAATATAAATAATTAAATATATAAAACAAAAATAAAAAGATATTATAAAATGGAAAGATCTAGTCATGTTTGTAACTGTGAGTGAATACTTAGGCCTCGTTCTCACATTAGCTTCCCCACATATTAGAAGCTGATGTGACTCTTGATTTATTTGAAATCCCCACACAAAACTGAAATTGGAGAAAGCTGTTTTAACTAGTTTTTTTAGATAATCTACCTATGTAACTAGCTTGAGAACGAGGCCTTAAAGGCTGCGTTCGGTATGGTTGTTTTGTGGTTGTTTTGGTCTGACTGTCTTATGGTTGTTTTATATGTGCAGTATATTATTAGAGTAGAACGTAGAACCCACGTGGGACCCACGCGGGGACCACCCCAAAACAACCCATTTATGCTCAAACCGAACGCAGCCAAAAGGTTTTCCAAAACAACAAAATACTTCCTTTTGGGACGGAGAATTGCTTGCGATTATTTTCAAAAAAAAAAAGAATTGCTTGCGATCCTTCACCAAAGCTGCGCCAATTGTCCGCCGAAAGAAAAATTGCACCAGCGACCTCGTTGGCTGTTTTGGCAGCATAAATGCAGTATATTTGGCAGTAGGAATGTGCTGGCATAAATACAACATATTTGCTGGTAGAAATGTACTAGTATAAATGCAGCTTTTTTTGAAAACTGCTGTTTAACAGTGCAGTATATATGCAGCATGTTTGGTTAAGTTAGTTATATGTAGTGCGTTTACCGTTTCGTATTACAATTATAATTTATTATATTACATTACGTAACTTTATTTTGTTAGTAAAAATAAATAAAAAAATTCACAAACGATAAAATTTTTATTTCTATTATTTAAGCAAAACTTGTAACTCCTAAATAATATATTTTTATTATCTAAATTTATAATTCTTACAAATATAAAAACATAAAAAAAGAGAACAAGCGTTTCAAATTTTCTGATAATG
Organism: Limonium bicolor; assembly: GCA_023374045.1. Taxonomy (NCBI): domain Eukaryota; kingdom Viridiplantae; phylum Streptophyta; class Magnoliopsida; order Caryophyllales; family Plumbaginaceae; genus Limonium; species Limonium bicolor. The sequence goes on from CM041777.1 coordinate 143,675,052, forward strand.
TTATGTAAATTTATTTAGTGAAATTATAACTTTTAATAATATATAATATTTTTGTAACTTTGTATGTTAATAAATTTATATGCATTCATATTTCTATATACTATTTTAATTTATATATCAACAAGTGTGTATATTTTGGTTTTTTTTTAATTTCATTAATCTGTGTGGTATTACAAATAATATATTGTAGATTTGTATTATAAATGTGATTTTTTTAAATTTGGCTAAAGATCTAGTACTTTTTTTTATAAATTATTTGAAGCATTATGTAATTTGTAACAAATAAAGTAACTTGTAAAAAATTTCTTTTTTTTTAAATCAATAGTCACAGTAATTGCATTATGAAGTGAGTAAAGAAACGGAAGTGAAAGCACGAAAACAAAAAAGTAGCATTTGTTGCGGATATTTATGCTCTTTTAGGTGAACAGTAAAAACAAATAAAGGAATCCCAAATAACATATGTTGTATATTTATGCTATCAATTTGTGGTGCATTTATGCCAAGCCGAACACATCCTTGCACTTTTTCTTAACTCCCGAGCGAAAGCTTGCCCCAGGCAAAATTTTGTCATATCTTCATTCCGTCTCATTTCACTCCTCCTCACCACTCCAACCTCTCTTCCTTTCTTTAGGTGAAATCGTCAATTTTTCACTTCAATGTACTTCCATATTGTCCGACTATGCTGTATTCTGCTCAAATCTGATCAAGTTTTTTTTTGCAACCTTTTTGTTTCCATTTTTTTTCTAATTCTTGATCTAGCGCATTCGCGATCGCCAGCCTTTCGAATTTGATTGTTATCAAAATATGAAATTTCGATCATTCAAAATTTTCCGGTTAGAACACGGTTCCCTTTGACATATGCTGATCTTTCTTTTTGGTCCATTGTCCGCATGCTTTTTGTAGGGTAATGAATTGGATGTGGGAATAAACAGTATCTCAAATCCCGGCAATTACAATACACCGCTTCTGACTCTTCATTGGTTTTACATCTGTGGCCTGGGGGTGATATGATACATGCTTATGAGTTTGTTTTAGGCCGGTGGTGTTGATCTTGGTTGTTTTTTTTTTTTGTAATTTAATTTTGACTCTCTGTTTATAGTATTACAAAATCTCACCAATTTCTAGCGTTATTAATTCTTGCTGGATGTTTTTTATGTGGGTACATTATATACATACTTATGGAGTGTTTATATGCTGGTGGTGAATTGCTCTTCCTGATTGAGAGCTGTTTTAGGGTACTATTAACTCTATTATCATGTTGTAACTGAATTGATTTAGAGCTTTGGATGATTTCTACATTTATCTGACTTTTCATTGTCAAGCTAGGGTTCACTGAATGGAGATGGTGACTCGGATGGTTGAAGCGCAGTGTGATTTTTTCGATTTTCTGCCACCTGACGTGGTAGCTAACATTCTGATGTGTTTGGATGATCCTGGTGATATCGTGCGAGCGAGTTCTGTGTCGCACTCCTGGCGCTATTTCAGTGAGTTTCATATGATTGTTAGTGCACCGAATTGTTTTTACTTTCTCCATTAATTGTGTATGAACCATCTACTTCTGTGTTGACAGATCCTATATTTGGTTTATGTGTTGGAAGCTTACTCGTTGTGTTGCTGTTGTCTATGTTTCTTCTATGTTCATTATGTCTCTTAGTTCAGTATTAATGACTTCTATAATGAGTTTGGGCCTCCTCACCATCATCCCTCCTTCGAGATAATGAAAGGAAGCATTTGGTTTAGTTTGTTTTGAACTCCAGTATGAGTAGGAGAATACCTTGTGTTAGGTAGACAACTTATAGTTTATTATTGTAGTCAGTTAATGTACTTTCAGCGTGTTTGAATTGAATAAATGTTAATTGGGATAAAAAAAGAACAAATATTAATAAAAATTAACAATTAGATGGGTAAGATAATCTGAAATTGAAAAAATCCATATAAAATTTCTTTTTATCACTTGAAAAATTTAAGGTTCCATGTAAATGTAAAATTTAGCTAAAAATTGTAGAAAGATGTTCCTATAGTTAACAATTTGTGCCCATGGATCATTCGTATTGTATGAAAAGGGACACTTTACATATAAAAAGTAGAACTAAACGGCGGCTACATACCTTGAGTAAACACTACGTAATATGGTAATATACCCATTTGCTTTTGGAGTGATATTATATCGAGGCACAAAAACTTGCTAAGGTACGTCAGCATCATAATCAAATAGTTTTTCTCGATCATCTATGTAATCAAATTTTGATCCACTTATGTATTTTTTCTTTTTGGATGCTTTAATCACCGCAATTCACATGTGCTATGAATAACTGAAAGGCTAACCTGGACTTTATCTCATGCGAAAATGTTTCTTTCTTGTCCCTTGCCCTTGCCCTTGCCCCTGTTGTGATAGGATAAGATGATAAGATTACACTACTTTTCCTTGTTTTCTTTAGCAACTAACCTTGCTGTTTACATCTGTGTAGTAATATCCAATGGAACATCCAAGCAACTTTGTCAAAGATTGTTCCCTCAATTGTCTAGTGTGTCTCGTACTTCTAAAGTTGGCAACAGCGGAGTGAACGATTGGAGTTTGGCAAAGATGGAACATGAGATATTTGCCTTATTAACTCAATATCTTCTATCCTTTGAGGGTGCTGCTGGTGGGTGCATCTCAAATGCTATTTTTGCTTCCAGCACAGATAGATATCCCGATGAGAGCATTTTGAATACTTTGGACCCAAGGCTCAGTATTGGAGGTAGACCCTTATACTGGTCAAGTTCAGGCAAGAAAGATCCCAATGTACCTGAAAAATTGACATATAAGTTGGTTTCTAATTTTTGTGTCATCAGTCAAATAGATGTACAACCTTTCCGAGGTAAACTACTTTTTTAACTTCTTTGTTGTCTAGGGTTGATAGATTTGTTGGTTAGTTACAATGATTAAAGTATATGTTGGTTTGTTGGCAGCTTACTTTCAGCGAAATTATCCTATATACTCAGCAAGAGCTGTGCGGTTTCGGATGGGTCACCAGAAACTACTACCAGATAATGCTACTAACAATGATATCTTTGATCCAGAAGAGATGCAATGTGGGGATGACAAGTTTGTTTGGACATACACATCGCACGAGTTTCCAATGACTCAGGTGAACATTTTATGGATATCCTATGAGTGTCATTGATATTACGTACTACTACGCTTTCTAAAATACATTATTTGTTGTTTATAATGCTATTCAAAATTTATCTCTTTGATGAGTGAAACTTGTCTGACTTGATTCACATTTTTGTGAGATGCATATTATACATCTCTAGTTATTTTCGTGTGAATTTTTCCCCTATTTTTTTATGTGGTTGCAAAAGAGGATGACACTTAGAGAAAACGGTCAAAGATGTGAACACTAACAACTCATTTTGTTATACAAAATTGTGGATATATCCTAAACAAACATCACAAAAGTATCATTTAATTATGGTATTAGGTTCCACTAAGCTGCTGCTAACGGGCATATTTGGTTGTAACTGATTTTCCTACTTTATATGAGAACAGGAGGGTACTTTACAAGCTTTCAAGTTTCCACATCCTATTCTATGCATTGGTGGCATTTTACAAATAGAGTTGATTGGAAGCGTCCAGAGACAAGAAGCAGATTCCCAGTTTTATATTTGGTAATGATTTATTCACCAACTTGAGATGTGAAATAACGATGAACCACATTTTGAACCTTCCTCACAAATTGTAATAATAATCCAATTATCAAATACGTTTTTTCTAAGCTGGCTTGCATTAAAGTTGATATCTATTAGTTAGAGTCATGTTTTGTAACATTTATTGCTACCACTTTGATACGATACTCTGAATTGTTAAGGAGATGATTCTGATCTAGTTTGTTTTGCTTGAATTTATCTTGTGTAGTGTGGCCTACGTTCAAGCAGTGGGGTATTCACTGTCACCTGTATTCTCACCTGAAATCTTGGAACCCTCATCTGGAATATTCTCATTAGAATACAATCCGAGGGCTCAATTCTGTGATACTAAGCCCATCGAGGTATCAGAGGAAAATTCTACCGTGTCTTGATCCTGCTGTAGTTGAAGCCGCATCCTTAGATTAAGGGACAATGGTGTATACATATGGTGTGGATGACTGACTTGCATTGAAAGATTTTGCAATCTAGTTTGTTATACTAACGTGTTGCTCACTGTTTTGGTTTTGTTTGTTTTCATGTCAATAATGATATAATATCGTGTGACTTTTTTTAAGTTTTGTTGAAAGAAAGATCTTGTTTGGTTTTGAGTGCACGGGGAAGAGAGAGTTTTGAATGTATTGTAGGTATAACAAGTTTGGTTGGACATACACATCACCCGAGTTTTTTGACTCAGGTGAACACTATATGGTTGTCCTATGAGTGTTTTCGACATTATGTATTACATTAAGAATGCTAGTAAAAATTTAGCTCCTTGGTGAGTAGACAGTTGCCAGCTTCTGTTCACATATTTGTCAGATGCATATTATACATCTCAAATTATTTTGTATGAATCTTTTCCCAATTTTCTTTTTGTGTGGTTGCAAAAGAGGATGATAACTAAAAAAAATGGTAAAAGATGTGAACACTAACACAAAACAATTTGTTATGTAAAATTGTTGATATATCCTAAACAAACGGTACAAAATTTCATTTCATTTATGGTATTAGGTTTCACTAAACTGCTAAGGGGCATATTTGTTTGTAATTGATTTTCCTATTATATGTGAGCATAAGGGTACTCTAGAAGCTTTCAAGTTTCCACAGTCTTTTCCATGCATTAGAGGCTTTTACAAATAGAGTTTCTTAGGAGAGTCAGAGATAAGAAGAAGATTCACAGTTTTATATTTGGTAATGATTCTTCACCAACTTGACATATGCAATCACGATGGACCACACTTTAAACCGCTCTCGCAAATTGTTATAACCCAATTTCTTGGCTACAACCACAGATAGCTACATACATGTACATTTGGTAATTGAAAACTGTACATTTAAGCATTCAAAACTGTACTGATGTATATGTACATGTATACAATGAATTGTGATATTTCTGAATTTGTACAAAATGTACATACTAACTTTATAAACTGTACAACAAACTTATAAAACATGTACATTTACTCTATACAAACTGTACCATGAAAAATGTAGCCAAAGATGGCTACATATGGTTGTAGCTAAGACTCATTGTTGTTATAATGATCCAATCATCAAATACGTTTTCTTCATTGTGTTATTTTTGTGATTATCTGTTGGCTTTCATTAAAGGTCATATCCATTAGTGAGAGTCATGTTTTGTAACATTTATTGTTATTACTTTTATATGACACTCTAAATTGTTGAGAAGGGTATTATGATCTTGTTTGTTTTATTTGAATTTATCCTTGATTTTGTTGTAGTTGCAGCCACATCCGGAGATTAAGGGACGAGGGTGTACACATCTATCGTTGATTGTTGACTTGCACTGAACAGAACGGGGAAGGTGTCCACACCACTTCTCGTTTTCACCTTTCCTTTATACTTACCCCTCTCTCTCTCTATATATATATATACATCAAATTATCAATTTTATGTAATTAAAATTTATAACTCCGGTTATATATTAAGTTAACCCTATTATTACTCAAGACAACAACACACTCCAAAAATAACAACCACAACTATTACACGCCTCTAGATATATCAGTTCTCAGCAGTATATAACAAAAATTATCAGACAAAGACCCACAAATTGAAACCGTCATTTGTAATTTTCAGAACTTAAAAAGTTAGGGTTTTGAAACACTTACCTAATTTAGGAAGTAAAGAAAATTGGCGTAGAAGAAACCTTGATGGTCACGGTCACCGGTGGGGAGCTTGTGATGACCGGAAACACCTACAAATGTCGAATCTCCTGAGGTTAGAGTCAGGTATCGTCGTTGCTTCATTGTTGCTGTTGTGAAAGAGAAAGAAGAGAATGAAGGAGGAGAAGAATCGGGTGCGGCTTGATAAATATAATAGAATTAGCGACGGACAATCAAGTCTCTCATATAACAAAACGACGTCGTTTGATTAAGTTATATCTTCCAGGCACAAAGAACAATTAGGACAAAACAATGTCGTATTTATTTTGGTTAGCGATGTGCGGTCCATTAAATCCGTCATCTGCTGTAAAACAAAACAACATCATTTTATAGATTTAAATTTACCGGGTGCGGTCAGATGAGACGACAACGTTTTGATAAATATTGGCAATGGCGCGCAATCTGATATTATCCTCCGGTCCACCGGGTTTACCCTCGGGGTTTCCCATTCCGATATCTCGGTATCCCAATCACTGTTAGGAAGCAAAAAACTGCCGATTTTAGCCCCCACATCGACAACATTCACAAGGCCATATCCTCATGGGGCAATAAATCCCTTTCTTTTGTGGGCCGTCTGTCTCTCATCCAAAGTGTCCTCTTAGGTATCATTGGCTTTTGGGTGTCTTGCATTGCAATTCCAAAAAATGTCATCAAAAGCGTTACCAAAAACCTCCGCTCCCTCTAGTCTGGTGAAATACCCCGAACTTAAAAACAGTGATTAATTAGGCTAATGAGAATTTTAGAAGCTTAATTATGTCCAAATAAATATGTGGGAACAATTCCCGAAGAAAACGGATCCATAAAATGGGTTTAAAACGTAAACGAGCCTCAATGCACGTTTTTCGAGATAACCAGGAAAACGCTACTTTAAGCGGATTTGAGAGACTCATAAAAATTATAGTCAATCAAATAGCTATAATTAAATGTTAGTAAAGGTCTAGAGCCATTAAAATTAATTAAACGAGAAAATTCCGGAAAACGGGTGCCGGATAGTGAATAGTGTAAAAACGAGAACTTGTGGGGTGTTAGTTGTAATAAGAGCAAAATAACCTCCCCATTGTAAATAAAAATCAGAAACCCATTTGTGTGTGTGTGTGGGACAATTTTTCCAGCCTCCCCCCTCTTCTTTAGTATCTCTTATGCACTAAAGGACAAACAAATAAAGGGGAAAAGTAAAAAGCAAGATGGAGTCTCTCTCCTCCCCGTTCCCCTCATTTCTCACGTTTTCTCCTCCCCATTCAGACCTTCTTCTTCCTCCCTCTCTTTCAATGGCGATTTGAACTCTCCCACCAGCTCAAGCATTTCTCTTCCATTTTTGAAGGCTCAAATCACCTCCAAATACTACAAAAATTATACCACTTGCTAACAGGAAAATTGCAGGGGTAAAACTATGTACAAAAGAATAAAATAATGAAAGAAATATAAAATAAACCCTACAACTCGGGTAGCAAACAAAACCCGGTCGGAGTACAGCGTGAGCCGATTACGACCGAGAGTATCGAACCCAAGGGACTTATAAAAAACTAGTCCTAATCCCGGTAATTACCTATTCTATAATAAAAGGGGGAAAATGAAACATTTCCTAAAACTAACTAATAATCCTAACTAAGTAATAATTTGTCCTAGATTTGGGATTACATCAACCAAGAATCAATATGATGACGCAATGAACTTCAAAACTCGAACTTAACCAACCAACTTGAAGGCGCCGGACATCCTGCCGGACACCAGATGCACGACACATTCAAAGACGTTGAATGTGCCGGACACAGGAGACCCGACAGTAAACCCGGCACGTTCAAATTGTAAAAACCACTCTCTTGCTTCGAAACCGATAACAAGAAACTCATCGCCTATTAACAAATCGAGGATATGTCATGCCTCGAAATGAACTAGGTAATGGGGGAAGATGGGTTAATTCGTAATCTTTTATGCTAACTCCTAAATCATAGAAGAAAACACTAAAGACCATTAAATCTCCTCAACCGATCTACTCTTGGGCTTTTCCTCCTAAGTAGATTTTGAAAGAAGAGGACAAAGTGGCCAACACCGTTCTCTTGCGAGAAGAACAAAGACTTAATGAATGCTTGAATTATTATTGAAGTAATCATATTGTTACAAGGAAGAGTTCATCCTAACCAAGAACTAACAAGGATTTCTACTTCACCATCCACTAAAATAAAGAAGAAATACATAAGGGAGAAGGAGATTGGTCATAGCCTTAACCCTGACAAAGATCTTCTCTTCTTCTTCGTGGATGGATCCGTAGAAATGCCTTGGAGACCAACAATGGAATGTGGGCGGAAATGAAGTGTGGATGGAGTGTATAGGTATGTTGGAATGTGTGAATTGATGCAGACTCTCGGCCTATTTATAAGCCTCAATCTTGAAGTTTGTCGGGCGTCGTGCCGGATCAGGAGTAGCCGGCACATGTGAAAAACGTGTCAACTGCTCAACGGTCGAAACCGCCAAATCTGTGTGAAACGGTGCATATGCTGGACAAGAGATGCGTGACATCATACCCGGCACCAGCCAAATTACCAACGGTCAATAACTGCCATCGTTTGGTCAACCGTGGCGACTCTTCACTTATGCCGGATGGGATGTACCCGGCATCGTGTCCGGCAAAGCCTCTTTTCTGCGCTATGCTTGTGCCGCACAGGATTCATCCGACATCGAGTCCGACATCAATGGAACTTTTGCCACGAGATTCGTTCCTTGCATAGAAAACATATAAAAACATAAGACTGAACAAATAATACACTTTAATACATAATATAGCATAAATAACATCTATATAACCTTATTTAGATAAATATAATCCTAAATCTAGTACATAAAATATGATAAGTCTGTGGCTTATCAAGGCCCTACACTTACCTTTTGCTGGTCCTCGAGCAAAACTAGACTAGAAAGGAGTAATTGCTTATGCACACAAACAGATAGACTTTAGAATGACAATTAGATAAATATTCCCAACTACCTGACTCTATTTCACAAGTATCACTTAATCTTCCTTATCTATCAAAACATACTAAGGGCTATAAAATAAATAAATCCAAAACCGATCAAAAACTTTTGGGCTATTTTACATAAGGGAATTTGTAATCTCTCATTTTTCGGTTTCCACCATTCAGCTCTATTCAAGAGTTTTTGTTTCTGAATGTGGCCAAGACTCTCATTGATGATTTTTATGGTTCAGCCCTATTTTGCAAGGGTTTCTGAATCAACCATTTTTTTTGCATTGAAGAACAAGGAATTTAGGAGAAAAACAAAAAGAAAAACTCTCGTTTCTTGCTTTTATTCTGAGGCACTTTATGCAACCTCAAGGAATATAATGCTTTTCCTTTGGAAGAAGATTTTTCTTCATTCTTTTTTTTTCTTTTTTTTCTTCTTTCTTTTTTCACAAAAAACACTTTTTAAGATTTTCACCCAAAAGATTTTTCACAGTTTGAAAACGGAAAGAAAATAATATCCAGAAGTAAATAAAGGAAAGAATCAGGAGAAAGATCATATACTCATGTTAATAAAGAGAATCAAGAAGTTAAAAACAGGAATCTACAAGTCATTAGAATGCTTACCTCTTTAGAGAACAAGCATTTATTCATTCCTAATCTCATCTCAGTAAAAAACATGCAAAAAGTTTAGTAAAACATTGAATAAACTCACAACTTATGCATATTATAAACAAAAACTTATTTTTAATAATAATTTTTTAAGCGGGATCCCTGCCCTACACTTGGCAGGAACACTGTCCCCAGTGTTCAAAATGAAAAGAAAAATTGAGGTTTTTTTTAATGAACCTAAAAACAACGTAATAGGAACTAAATAAAAAGAAGACAACTAAAAGAAACAAAATCAAGTAAAAGGGAAAAATAAAGATAGAGGGACTCCCCTATGGTGAGAATTGCGTGAGGAGGAACCACCCTACACTTAGCCGTTTGGCTACTTGGCAGAATCTGAGATCTTGGACAGGATAGTACCGAATTCGCATGCTCCCTTGGATTAATTTGCGTTTGGGATGGGAGTTGACCTTGTTGTCGTGGTTGTGCCAGAAGTTGCTGCAACTGCAACGCTTTATGCTCCTTGCGAATGGTCGAGATCTCGTTGTGAGCGTCTTGGGTCTTGTTCATCAGGGCTGACATCATGTCTCGCAATTCAGCCATTTCACAGCCATGATTACGGATGGGATGGTCGGTATTGCCTCTGACCTCCCTGGTAGCCGGCTTGACTTTGAAAGTTGTGAGGGGATTGGTTCCCCTGTTGCCATGGCTGCCTGTACCCTTGGTTGCTCACATAGTTGACTTCCTCAGCATTCTGAAAGTCTGTCATGTCAGGGCCTTGAGCGTGTGGTCGTGCACTAACCACATTCGTTTGCTAAGGAAGTTTACTCATTTCTAATTGCTTCACCACCCTTTGTAGAGTGCTAACCTTCGTGGATGTTTGAACATTGCTCTCCAACAACTGCTCGTGACTTTGCATCAGTTTGTCAAATTTGGCGTCTCCCTCGCCCACTTGATATATACCAGCGGTACCGCCCCTAGATCCACCTGTGGCCCATCTCTAATCTCTTCGCAAAGAGATTCAACCCCACTAAGGAATTGATCTCCAGGCTTCTTCAGTATGTCTGCACCAATGGAGGATAGGATCATCGTCTTGCATTGGTTGACCAATCCTTTGTAGAACAACTGCGATAGTTGTTCTTTGGTGAGGCCGTGGTGAGGACACGTACAAAGCACCCCTTGAATCTGTCACAAGTCTCACAGATGTTCTCCGATCCAGGTTGTCTGAAGTTGTATATCTCGGTGATCATCTCCATGGTGCGACTTGGAGGCAGGAATTTGTCATAAAACTTGGTTGCCATGTCCTCCCATGTGGAAATAGTACTGGGGGTCAGACTATGGTACCATTTGCTGGCGTTTCCCGTAAGGCTATGGGGAAAGAGAGAAAGTCTGGCGTATTGGTGGACATTATTTGTGGAGGTTAGGCTGTTTGTGTATTGTAGGAATTTGGTGATGTGGAGCAAGGCATCGTCCGGATTCGTACTGTCAAACATACCCAACTCTTTGACACATCGCATATGATGATATGGCTTAAGTTTTTGCCATTCATCGTATTCATTTTGTGCAAGGGGAGGGAGGTCGATTGCTAGCTTTGGCCTTGGTTGGAAGGCCTATTTATGTTGCGGACGGTTGGTGCTGCCATGGGTGTAGGAATTGTGGTTTGTAGGGTTTGTTGTTGCCTTAAAGTACGAAGCAAGGTTTTCTCGATCTTAGGATCAAAGTTGAATAAATTATCTGGAAGAATGTTTGATCGGAGATGCATTCACCAAGATAACTTCAAGAGGAGCAAGAGAAAAATGTTATAATACTTTGTAACAATAAATAATAAGACAATTACATAATTCATATTACGAAAATAAAAGAAGAAATAGAATTCGATTATGCCAGGTACTGTGTCATGTATATCGTGTCCGGCGTTGGACTTCCACCAACTAGGTTGGATGTATCATACCCGGCATTAGGCCCGACCCATTCAATCCGAGAGTAAAATAAACGGATTAAAGCATAGGGAGTATTAAAAGGGAGAGATAAAACGAATGGCGCAAAAAACTAAGACAAATTATAAAGAACTTTAACATTTTACAAAATAATTAAAATTGAAAATAATTCGAACATGTCGAACGTGGTGCTGGGCGTTGCGTATCCGGCAATGGACTTCCTCCACTAATGCCGGGTTGAGTTTACCCGGCATATTGCCCGGCGTGTTCAAACTTGAAAAAGAAAAATAAATAAACGGGAAAAAGAAAGGAAAGTTAACATAAAAGAGCAAAAGGAAGGAATATTTACAAACAACTCTAAAAAATTTAAGAGAACTTGCAAAATAAAAGTTGAGACTGAATGCCGGGTTGTGCGCCGGGTGACTCTTATCCGGCTTAGGACTGGCTTATGACTTCCTCCAAAATGCCGGACGTGTAATACCCGGCGTCTTGCCCGGCTTCTTCGAAAATCAAATTAAAGAATCAAAGTATAGGGAATAAAGAATAAAGAATAGGAGTTTTACCGAATTTAGGACTTGGACTAATTCCAAGTCCCCGGCAACAGCGCCATTTTGCTAACAGGAAATTTGTAGGGGTAAAATTATGTACAAAAAAATAAAACAATGAAAGAAATATAAAATAAACCCTACAACTCTATACGGGTAGCAAACAAAACCCGGTCGGAGTACAGCGTGAGCAGATTACGACCGAGAGTATCGAACCCAAGGGACTTATAGAAAACTAGTCCTAATCCCGGTAATTATCTATTCTATAATAAAAGGGGGGAAAATGAAACATTTCCTAAAAATAACTAGTAATCCTAACTAAGTAATAATTTGTCCTAGATTTGGGATTACATCAACCAAGAATCAATATGATGACGCAATGAACTTCAAAACTCGAACTTAACCAACCAACTTGAAGGCGCTGGACATCCTGCCGGACACCAGATGCACGGCACATTCAAAGACGTTGAATGTGCCGGACACAGGAGACCCGACAGTAAACCCGACACGTTCAAATTGTAAAAACTACTCTCTTGCTTTGAAACCGATAACAAGAAACTCATCGCCTATTAACAAATCGAGCATATGTCATGCCACGAAATGAACTAGGTAATGGGGAAGATGGGTTAATTCGTAATCTTTTATGCTAACTCCTAAATCATAGAAGAAAACACTAAAGACCATTAAATCTCCTTAACTGATCTACTCTTGGGCTTTTCCTCCTTAAGTAGATTTTGAAAGAAGAGGACAAAGTGGCCAACACCGTTCTCTTGCGAGAAGAACAAAGACTTAATGAATGCTTGAATTATTATTGAAGTAATCATATTGTTACAAGGAAGAGTTCATCCTAACCAAGAACTAACAAGGATTCCTACTTCACCATCCACTAAAATAAAGAAGAAATACATAAGGGAGAAGGAGATTGGTCGTAGCCTTAACCCTGACAAAGATCTTCTCTTCTTTTTCGTGGATGGATCCGTAGAAATGCCTTGGACACCAACAATGGAATGTGTGGCGGAAATGAAGTGTGGATGGAGTGTATAGGTATGTTGGAATGTGTGAATTGATGCAGACTCTCGGCCTATTTATAAGTCTCAATCTTGAAGTTTGCCGGGCGTCGTGCCGGATCAGGAGTAGCCGGCACATGTGAAAAACGTGTCAACTGCTCAACGGTCGAAACCGCCAAATCTGCGTAAAGCGGTGCATATGCCGGACAAGAGATGCCCGACATCATACCCGACACCAGCCAAATTACCAACGGTCAATAACTGCCATCGTTTGGTCAACCGTGGCGAATCTTCACTTATACCGGAGGGATGTACCCGGCATCGTGTCCGGCAAAGCCTCTTTTCTGCGCTATGCTTGTGCCATGCAGGATTCATCCGACATCGAGTCCGGCATTAATGGAACTTTTGCCTAGAGATTCGTTCCTTACATAGAAAACATATAAAAACATAAGACTGAACAAATAATACACTTTAATACATAATATAGCATAAATAACATCTATATAACCTTATTTAGATAAATATAATCCTAAATCTAGTACATAAAATATGATAAGTCTTCGGCTTATCACCACTAAAATCCTCTCTCCTTGGGGATCATTTTCCACCCTTTAAAAACCCAAAAGCTTGAACTTCATCACCATGGCTGTAGCCCCATTTTGGAGCTTGAAGAAGAGCATCTTGAACTGAAATACCCCCCAAATTAAATATGGTGATTAGAATATTTTAATATAGTATTTAAGGGCCTAATAGTGCCTAAGTAATTTTTGGTAAAGAAAACAAATCCAAAGAAATGAGAAAAACGCTTAGAAAGCGGAAACCACTAAAATAAGCGTTAAATAACCATAGGAGGTACGAGACCTCAGTTATAGTATTGTAAGGATTCCTAAGGCTTGTTCATGCCTAATTAGTATACGGGAATGATTCCTGGAGGAAACGGATCCAAATAAGGTATTAAAACGCTAATAGAGTATTAGCGCACGTTTTTCGAGGAAACCCGAAAACGTGATTTTAAGTGGTCAAATGAACCCGTAAAAATTGTAAATCATTAAGTAACTGTTATTAAGCATTAGTGGGAGCTTAATAACCAATAAAAATAAAGAAAACGAGAAAATTCCGGAAACGGGCCCGGTTAGTGAATAGTACCTAAACCGGGTAAAATAACGAGCGTTTTCTGTAAAAGACGAAAAACGCTCCAGCTAGTATAACAGTGGGGGCCGGTTTTTACTGGTATAAACAGCCCTCTCACACACACACATGTAACTAGCTAATTAAATAAGGAGAGTCAAAAGCAAAAAGTAGAAAAGGTACTTTAACCTTTTCTCTCACCTCACTTCCCTATTTCTCTTTTCTCTTTCTTCTTTCTCCTTCCCCCATCGATTTCTCTCTCCTTCTCCATGGGGCTGGCAATTTTTGAGAAGCTCCAACACCTCTCATGGCTTCTCTTCTTTCTCTCCATGCTCTAGCTCCGTTTGAGCTCCAAATGTAAAATAAAATACATATTTGAACTCCTCTCTTCACGCTCTACATTTCTATCTTTTCAAAATCTGAAAATGAGCAACTTCATCTCCATGGGTTTTCCCCATTTGAAGAGAAAAGCACACCATTGTGAAGCTTGGAGTCTCCTCTTTCAAACAAGGTAAAAATCTCCATGAAAAACCTCACTTTTCTCCATCTCCTTGGTATGGCCGATTTTTGCCTCCCTCTCTTACCTTGTTTTTCCTCTTGTTTTGGAGCTTTGCTTCAACCCTCCAATGGTGGTGAGAACACCTTCTTGAACCAAGGGCTAAAACCCCTCCTAAAGCACTCCAAAGGTAAACCCTAGAATTTGTATTTTAAACACTTCAATGAATTAGTGTTAATATGAGGGTTAGTAGATTAATTATGCTTGTCTTTGTGTCTTGGGTGATGGGAATGGAGTTTGGCAACTCCATTCCCCACAAAACCGATTTGGACAAGAAAGAGAGCAAGATGAGAAATGGAAAGGAATTGAGGAAATGATAAGCTCAAGGTAAGAGCTTCTTCTTAATGCTTAATTTTAATGCATTAGAGTAATGGGAATGGGTGAACAAGTAAAGAACCTAAACTATTGTATTGGTATGGTAGCTTGTGGAAGTTTTAGTATTTGTGAGCAAGTATGTGAATGGTTGGCCTTGGAGCCAAGTGTAATGAGTATGTGTATTGGTATTGATGTATTAAGATTGCTTAGTATGTGTGCTGGTAGGACCCTTGTCGGGTGTGGCTAGCTTTAGGTTGAATTGGATGAGAGAATGTGTATTTGAGGATGTAAGGAAAGTAGGTGAACTATGGCAAAATTTTGGTAGGAATATGTACATGTGTGGATGACTTGGTGAATGGGAGAACCAAGTATGTATTGGGGATAATAGAGATGTTTAATGACCATGGAATGGTAATTGTGGTATGAGAGTACTAGGATGTAAAATCTGTAGCAAGAGAAACACCAAAATGCATTGTAGAACTAGGAAGAAATTGGTGTGCAGGATTTTTGTAAAATGAGAGTTGGAACTTGGTGTAGGTAGTGTAATGGCTTGGAAATGAATTGGCATGGTAAGATGAGGTATTTAGAACACTAGGATGGCATTGTTTGAGGAAGTATTGGATGGGAGAATTGAATTTTAAAATTTGTAGCATAAGTGTAACAAAAACTGTTGTAAGTGTTAAAAGGAAGTGAGGAAATTGTATAAATTGGTTGATGGATTTAGTAATGGGGTTGGTGAATGAATTGAGGTATTTTAGGAAGCCTAAATGGCACTAAAACATGTAGGGAACTTGTGGAAATGAGTAGGAAAAGATTGGGTGTGAATTGAGTAGAGTTTGGGGTTCAAAATAAGTAATTAAAATGGGTACTGGGCTGGACCGACCCTAGGACCGATCCTAGCAGGGTCGGTCGACCCAAGAATCTGCAATCTCGGAAGCTTCTGCATCGACCGACCAGGGGACCGACCCTGCCTGGGTCGGTCGAGTGGAAATTGTTAGTTGGATTGCTTCTGTAACGGACCGACCCTGGCTCGGTCGGGTCGGCGGACTGAAATTTTCTGTAATCGAAGTCTCTGCACCCGACCGACCGTGGGTCCGACCCAGGCTGGGTCGGTCGAGTCAAAACAAAAAAATAAAATAAATAATATATATGATTAGAGTTATCATATGTATATAAGTATATGCATATACACATAGGTATATGTAAATGTAGTAATACATCATTAATGGAAGAAAGGATGAGGAAATGCACATGTGAGTAAGGGAACAAGTTAAGGAAGTTGTAAGTATAAGAACATTACGTGTACCGGGATAACAGGGTAAGTAAGGGAGTAGTAATTACTTGTATATCGTATGAACATAGTATTAATAACAATGTTGGAAACATTATCAGTGGAACAAGTGTGATGAACCGAGGAACAGGGGAACACACGGTAAAGCTAACCCCGTTGAAAGGTATGATTTCTCATGCCCCGTATGCTAACCGGAGGTTACGTTGATTTGTGTGTTGTATGCCGCTAATCAAGACTAAAAGCATGAAAATGGTTTATTGCTTTCATTGTATGTCTTGATGTATGTTGTTGAGCTAACCCTTCTTGATTGATGTGTGGCTTCATTTAGTGCGTAGTACAACTCATAGATGAGTCTTGTTGTGTAGTGACCCGTAGTAAGAGTCACGCTGTGAACTAGAGGAAACGTATCAAAGCACTAAACTATCGAATCAATAAACGATAACACAACCCCCATGAACTCACTAGAATGTAGAGAGTGTACGGGAGTAACAACCTCCCGATAACGGTAGGAGACCAAAATGAATAATCCACAAATAACAAGTAGTGGAAGTATATAAGTAACCTCTAATAGAGGAATCAATCTTGGTGCAAGACCTGGACCATGAGAGTAGTAGAGAATGATGAGGGATCTCCAAACCCCTTAGCAATTAGTCGACCCATTATGAGAGGACCCGACTGATGTAAGTATGCCCCAATGAGAGAGTATTCGATATGTTGGGAAACCCTTAAATCTGAGGATACTAGACGGTGGTAATTCCCTAAGCTAGCAGAGGTTATCGAGAGAGATACTTCGAGGCTAATCCATGAGATTGTATTATACTCTGAGAGAAGAGTGTTGGGAAATTGAGTAGTCCGCAAAAACGGACATTTGAGTATTTGAGGAGCTAATCGTATAGCCCTCGTATTGTAGGTCCGGTGGCGAGTCTTGTGTATGACTCCGCCCAGAGGCCAAAGTAATGAGTAATGAGTATTGCGTATGTATGAGTAAATAATGAGTACTGAGTAAGAAGGAGTATGAGTATGTAATGAGTACCGAGCATTGAGTATGTATGAGTAAGCATTGAGAATTGAGTACGTATGAGTAAGTATGGAATATTGAGTGGCAAGTATACACAAGTGTAGTAACGAACACAGAGTAAGGATCGTGTACGAGTAGGATACCGAACATGGAGTGATGAGTATACAAGAGTAAGGAGCGAGTATGAGTAGAGTAACGAGTAACGCAACGAAAGAGTATTGAACAAATAACTAGTATGAACGGTTGACTATCGAATTGTCTTCCTTAGTAAGTATTGAACCTTGCATGTGTATGTAGGTATTGTGAATGTATTGTTGTAGCATGAGTATGTATGTATGCGTGTAAAATGAACTCCATGTATATCCGACCAAAAGTAGTCGGCGTACGCGGTTAGCACGCGGTATATGCGAATTTTATATGCAGCGTAAGCTGATCCCCTAGGGGGAACGTTTTTAGTGTGCAGGTACTCGAAGCTGACCACCGTTCGCGAGAGTAGGACGGGGACTGCTATGTAAGCATGGGTAGTTGAATTATGGGATTTGTATTTGTAATGTATTGTGAATTGGATGTCCAAACTGAATCGGTAAATTAAGGATTGTAGTAAACTCGGTATAGTATTGTATTGGAGTTGTACTTGAATTATGGTTTAGTATGCAAGGGGAAGTATTGTATTGTTTAGAGCACTCGGTATGTTCATATTCATCAGACCGATAGTATGTAGAATTGTAACTCGCCTTGTTAGTCACGTGGGTGACTAACGGCATTGTACACCCGCCGTTGAGTAAGTAATATCCGCTGCGAAGGTAAGCATGGTACGGTAATGACGGTATTTGTAGTAGGGGTGTTACATGAACTCCATCATCTCCTAGTTGTTCTAAGGTAAGAAGAGACTTAAAGTCCCTCTTTTTATAGCTCCTCCTTTGCAAATGAAAACTCAATGTTGAACTCCTCATGGTTCCCATTCCAGCCGGTTTTTGTCTTCATTCTTGGAGCTGGAATCTTGCCATTGTTGCTGTCCAAACTCTATCTAGACGCTGGCAAGGTAATGCCTCTCTTAAGCCCTAACATGTTCTTAAGTTCTAGGCTAATTAAGGGGTAGATTTTAAGTTAGTATTGTTATTTGTGGGTGGATGTAGCATTAAGGCAAACAAGTGCCCCTTGACCGGTTTTGTAAGTCAAGAACAAGAAGAAAGAAAAGGAGAAAGGAAGAAAGGAAAGAAAACTAGAAAATCCGAGGTAAATGAACTTACCTTTGAGCTAAACTTGTATGTCTTGTGAAACCGAATTTTAATGCTTGAGTATGAGAAATTTACATTGTTTAAGTGTTGTTTATGTTACAACATAGTAAGTAAGATATTGGGTTATTTTAGTGTTGTTTGAGTGATGATCAAAGCCTTGAGGCCTAGTTACTAAGTTGATAATGTGCTGGAAAATATGTGTTGTTAGTGCTTAGAATAATGTGGCTATTGGGATTGATTGGTGAGCTGAATTGTGTGTGGGCAATGTTAAAATTCTAGGGGAAACTCTGTCAAAATTGTCCTAGGAAACTAGGAGACTTAAGTGTTTTAAGGAGAGAAAATAACCTAGGATTAACTAGGTGTGTTTTAGGTTTAATGTGAGTAGTTAACCACCATGAAAACTAGAATTGGAAGAGTTGTGTAATTGAGTAGAACCATGGATGAACATAATGCAAGTGTATAGCTAGATGGCATTAGTTGAAGAACCATTAAGTGAGTGAAAAGAAAGAAAACAAAATCTGTAGCAAGAACTCAAGGAAGAAAATTAAGAGTGGGAAAGTTGTGTAAGGAAACCAAGAGATGAGTGATGAGTTTAGTGAATGAATTAGAAGAGTTTAGAGTGTCAATTAGTGTTAAAATATGCTAGCTTACATATGGGAAGATTGGGGATGAAATGGGTAGTAGAATGGAGTTGAAACAAAGTCAAAATGAGTAGTACTGACTCCGACCGACCCTAGGACCAACCTTGGGAGGGTCGGTCGAGCTGGAATTTCTAAACCGAGAAGTCTACTGACTTCAACCAACCCTAGGACCGACCTTGGGAGGGCCGGTTGAGTCGTAATTTGTAAACCCAGAAACCATCTGAGTTCGACCGACCCTAGGACCGACCTTGGGAGGGTCGGTCGAGCTGTAATTTTGAACCGAGAAGTCTACTGACTTAGACAGACCCTATGACCGACCTTGGTAGGGTCGGTCAAGTTGAATTTTTCTAGCCCATAACCTACTGACTTCAACTGACCCTGGGACCTACCTTGGCTGGGTCGGTCGAGTCAAACATATATATATATATATATATATATATATCTATATTATATATGTGTGTGTGTGTGTGTGTGTGTGTGTGTGTGTGGGTGTGTGTGTGTGTGTGTGTGTGTGTGTGTGTGTGTGTGTGTGTGTGTTGTGTGTGTGTGTGTGTGTGTGGTGTGTGTGTGTGTGTGTGGTGTGTGTGTGTGTGTGTGTGTGTGTGTGTGTGTGTGGTGTGTGTGTGTGTTGTGTGTGTGTGTGTGTGTGTGTGTGGGTGTGTGTGTGTTGTGTGTGTGTGTGTGTGTGTGGTGTGTGTGTGTGTGTGTGTGTGTGTGTGTGTGGCATTAGTAGTAAACCATCGAGAGAGTAATGATGGTGAGAAAAATATGCACATAAGAACCTAAGAAAACAAGCTTAAGAAATAATGAGAAGTAAATGACTTTGTGGGATTAAGGTGTGAATTGTAAGGAAATAGTAACTATAGTCGGGAACATTTAAAATGAAACAAGTTAGGTTAATTATAGATAATCAACCGTCCGATTCCATGAATGTTATAGGATTCGAATAGTTGATTCCGAAGAAGAGTCGGTGATCCGAAAGCGACGGTGAACGGTATGATTTTATCATGCCCTGTATGCTAGCGAGGCTACCTCGCTTGTGTGTTTGTGTGTTTGCTTGCTCTCACCTAATCAAGATAAAATGCACCAATACGGTTTATTGCAATTCCTTATATAAATGTGATTTGCTATCCTTGAATGAGTTGCGACTAACCTATGAAGTTTGTATAACTCATGAAATGCATAATTGATGATTGAAACTTAAAATGTTCAAAGATGCAAGTGTGCTAACATGACTTGGAATGAGACTTCTCGCTAACTCCCGAACTTTACAATCTTCCTAACTTTGAGAACTTGAGTAACTGGGGGGTGTGAGAAGTCCGATAGAGTTTCGGCCACGCATGAGAATGAGGAGGCAAGAGAGATTGTTTCCGAATTCTGGCCTAGCCTCCCCACCATGGTTTCGAACCGCATGGTCGCAACCCGGGAAGTAAGCCAACCTAAAGCCCGGTGGTGAGATTGTCTATCTCTGCCTGGAGGTCAACCGACTTGACTTAATGAGTATCCAAGAGTAAGAAATATTGAGAAAGCAATGATCATGACTAGTGTGAGTCATATGATCAAGAGATAAGAGTTAAGAACATCCGATTAACCTGGATGAGAAATTAACTAACTAAGAGATAAGGCTAGAACTTGAGAAGAGTATCTCAAGGCCTTAATGACTTGTGAATTATTTCTTGCTTGTGTTATGCCTTATATTGAGTGTTGCCTTGCATGTTGTATGTTGTTCTATCTAGCATGTTGTTTGAAATAAAACGAACTCCATGTATGCGACCAAATAGTCGGCGTACCCCCGTTAGCACGCGGGGTATGCGAATTTCATGCCAGCAGTTGTGCTGAGCCCCTTTGGGGCCAATGTTTATTTTTCAGGTACCCGAGACTGTTGATGGTTGAGATGTGACCGGGTTGTTAAGCTTTTTGATAGTTAGAGAATTTTGGTAGTGTACTGAGTTGTACACGGGCGTGCAGCCCTTTTTGTCTAGCCGTGTACTATGTAGTACACTTCTTTTTGGATTTGGGAATTATGTAAATCGTGTTGGTTCGAGAATTGATGTAATTAAACTACGCACTTAGATACTCGGTGATCCATTGTGATAGAAGTTGTTATGGAATGTATTTAAGTAAGCTTGGTAAGTTTATTCATCAGACCGTAACTGTTGTAGTTTTAGGCCTTGTTAGTCGCATGGGCGGCTAACGGTATTGTATCACCCCACCCGCCGTAGCTAGAGAATTCCCACTGCGATTAGACTAACGACCGAGAGGATTAGGCCATAATTAGAGGATTAGCGGTAGGGGTGTTACAAAAAAGTGGTATCAGAGCGTTACACGCTCTGATGTCTAGGAATTACCAAGCATAGTGATTACCGAGTTAGGATTGCAACCCGTTTCACAACGGAGAAGTAGAAACCTAACCTCGAATAACCGTTAATGATAACGAAAACTCTTTTTGCGTCTAAAAGACGATACAATCCCTTTTAACCCAAGACCTTGTGGTCTTAGTACCTAATGCGTATTAAATGCTTGTTCAGATGTCAGGCAGAGGACGCGGTCATGGCGGAGGCCGTGGAGGGTCTGCTGAGGGCCCGACACCTAGACGATAGCTGAAATTGTCGCCGCCACGGTAGCACAGATGCTGCCACAAGTAATAGTGGCTGTGCAGCAGACCCAGCAAGCCCAACAGAACCAGCAACAACAACAACAGCCCGACCCACCTCAACCCCGAGAACCAAATTGGGTAAAGGCCGTAGCTAATCTTCGACCTGCCTGCTTCAAGGGCGAGAGCGACCCGGCTAAGCTCGAGGCTTACATCTCCGAGATGGAGACAACCTTCGAGACCCTCGAGGCTCCTGCTGGAGTGAGGGTGAGGATAGCCGCCTATTATCTGAAGTGTGCTGCCATGGACTGGTGGAAGCTAGTCAAGGGCGAGCACGTCGCTGACCCCGCATTCGATTGGAATGCCTTTACGGCCCTCCTCCGATCTAAATACTACCCTGAGCATGTCAAGACAAAGAAGCGACTAGAGCTTGACACTTTGAAGATGACGGACAAGATGACTGTTGACAAGTACTACTCTACCTTCACTTCTATCCTTTGACTACTACCCGACCTAGGGTATACCGGCCAGGTCTTGGTCGACCGCTTCTATGGCGGCCTGAGCCATCACCTCCTCCGTATGGCATGGGTTATACCCGGTTTACCTCTCTCCAGGTAAACAATGATTTAAATCCTTAATGTCGTAGTCAATATCAATCAATACCATAATGTGTGCATAGAAAGCCATCTAACATCCAATTATCAGGAGTGTTACCATGTCGCATCGAGAGTTGAGATTACCGTCCAGCTGAGGGATGAGGAGAATGCGCTTAAGCGCAAGACTAGCGGCAAGGGTAACGGTTCTGATGAGCAGAATCAGAACAAGGGCTGGAAGAAGAAAAAGGGGAAGTACTCCCACCCACCACAAAGAGTACCCCCAGAGATAGTAGTGCCTATGCTGAGAAGGGCAAGGCGGCTGAGCCATTACAGCTCGCCTACACTGCGCCGGTGGCTGCAAAGCTACTGAGATCTCACCCGCCTAGGGTAAGACTCTGAATTTAAATCCATACTTAAATGAAATTAATGTTAGCACACCGAGCACTACTAACTCTGAAAGCTTTAGGTTCTGGTTCCGGCTCGGGTAGGATCAATGACGGCCGTGCCTACAGCTGCAAGTACTGCAAGAACGACCACCCCGGCTGTATAACACCCCTACCGGTAATCACACAATTAACTCCCAACCCGTCTCCATTACTAATACACAAGCAGCGGAAATTCCAATACAACCGGGGGTGAAAAATGCCGTTAGTCACTCACGTGACTAACAAGGCCAATCCAAACTCAAATACAACAACAATTACAATATCGGTCTGATGGGTCTTACACCGAGTACACTATACAACCGATACTTTCATTACTTATTCAGTTCCCAAACTAAATACAACTTCCATTCCACAATATACAATACACTCTCAATCTGTTCTATACCGAGTATCTACAACCCCGACTTATCAATGACAAAACTAAACTCCCACAATACAGCAAGTGCAATTTCTTAAACAACTACCCATGCTTAGTGTCAACCCTGTCCTACTCTCGAACGGTGATCGGCTCTAATGTTCATGTAAAAAAAAACAGCGCCCCAAGGGGCTCAGCAAAATTGCTGCATATGAAATTCGCATACCCCGCGTACTAGCAAGGGTACGCCGACTATTTGGTCGAGAGCATGCGATTCATTTTATTTCAAACAATCATGCTCAATAACTATGCATTTATCATGCACACATTCAAGATATACAACCAAGAAATACAATCCACACAGATATCTCATCCATCTCGGTAAATTCATTTACCTTATTCTTAAACCTTGAGAGACCGTATCTCAAGTGAGTTACATTCTCGTTAATCACCAACTTCCATCCCAACCGGGTCATTTACTTATCCCGTAGATCTTTAGGCACTCTCGGTCCCGATCCAGTTTTCTTAATTATTCTACTCTTGAATAATTTTAGGTTAAGCCTCATTGGCCTCCGGGCAGAGACATATATAGGTCTCACCACCGGGCTTTTATAATCTCAATACGGGATTAGTTACATTCTCTCATGTTCCCTCTTTCCTATCCCATAATACCCAGCTCACCTCTTTAGACGGGTAAGCTCTGCCAGTCTTACTCCAATCGAGCACCACTATGTGGCACACGGCCCCGTAGGGCACCACTATGTGGCACACGGACCGGTAACAAGGGAGTTTGACCACGGATTCAGAAACAAACGCTTTGTTGCTTCCTCTTCCTTGCACGCGTGACTCACAATCCCCCTAACCCAACTCTCGAGTTAGTAACAATAGGTACTCATATATAAATACATATATAGATATCAGTCAGCCGCATCTCTCTCGATGCTATCATACAACTTAGGAGATTTTCCTATTTCGTGGTATCCACCAATTTAAGGGTCGCCCCTACACTTCCATTACTTAGGAACTATGTTCGTTTTCTAACATTGGGTCACATCCTTGCATAGGAGGTCGACTATTGATATTAACGACGTTCACTAGTCTCGTGAGTCGCTTGTTCCCATTCCGAGTAAATTTATAAGTTTGATTTATCGTTGACCACTAATCGATGGTTATCGTGTGTTACCTCGTTTTCATTATTTCACAACTTGACTCTTTCTACGAGTCTCTACTCAAACAAGACTCAACTAAGAGTCGCACTACAGTGCTCATTCACACTCAAGCAATTCATCCACAAATACACATTTCATGAATCATACAAACTCCAAGTTTAATCAACAATCCAACAACAAGCAATGCCATACAAGCCCAAGAGAGTACAAACAATCTGATTCGTGCATTTATCTTGTTAGGTGATCACACAATCAAACAAGCACACAAATCAGAGTAACCAAGTTAGGATACAGGGCATGAGAAAATCATACCTTACACCATGGTTTATTTTTACTGGGTCACCTCTTGTTCCTCGGTTTACTCTTGGTCCACTGATAATATTACAAACATCTCCATTAATTTACGGTACTACGGTATGTAAGACTAGTACTCCCGTGATTAACCCCGTTATCCCATTATTCCTTAGTTTGTTTATATGCTCTTAAACTCACAACTTTCTCAATCAGTTCTTCAACTTGTTTACACTTCTTAGGACCTTTAAAAGTCACCAAACAACTCCTAAACATTATCTAAAACCAATACCATTCAATCCCCCATCATTAGAAGCCTTAAACAAATTTTTTCTCTCCTCTCTGGTCTGGACCGCCCCTCTGGGGGTCCCAGGGGCGGTCCACAACAAAAGCTCCATCGCCTGCAGGATTATACTGGACCTCCCCATAGGGGCGGTCCACAACAGACCTCATCTTTAAAAGTGTTTTTCTACACATTTTGAACTCCAAATTCACCCCCAATCTTTTCCCACTCATTCCACAATCTTTCCACATGTTTCCTACATGTTTAAACACCTTAAAACATGCTCTAAACCTCTTAAAATCATAGGTTTAATCCTTACTCAAAATTTTGCTCAAATTCACAAATTTCCATTCTTATCCTTGCATCTTGCACACTTGTGCATTTCCTAAACTTCTCTTGATTGCTTCTACCTCCTACCAACCTTACCAAATCTCTTAATGACCATCCCCAATCATTCCTAGACAAATGCATCTCTAAAACCCAAGTCCATCCTCCATTTCCAAGTTTTTGCACACTAACTCTGAAATACCCCAAACTTATTAAATATGTATTAAATATTTAATCACATTAATTAAGGCCTAACATGCCTTAAAAGTCAATTGAGATCAACAGCGGTCAACACAAAACAAGATGTTGCACCCTTTGACTGTTAAGGGTAAATAAATACCCAAATGAACTTCTTAGGACCTAAAAATTTGTCCTAAGTATATTAACATAAAATTAAACATATTATAACCGTTGGACAACACTCCAACACAAAGAAAAAGCATTTACATGCTTCAAGGTCAAAAAGGGCAAAAAGGTGCTCTAGGAAAACCTTAAAAATCAAATGACCTCTAAATGATATAAAATTGAATACCATGATCAAGTATCATGTAAGGAACACAACAAAACCGTTGTCAAAGGAAACAGAGCCCAGAAACACCTTGCGACACAAAATGTGCACTAAAACTCCTTAAAGCACGTTTTTGTGTAATCGCCTTTTAAATTGGTTTTAAATGGGCTAAAAGGTTATAATTACCTTTAAATATAATAAAATATCATATTATATGATATTAGGAATTTAATTCCAGAAATTTACGAATTTTTACAAATTTAATATTAAAATATTAATAAAACCCTAATGTGGGCCCGTTTGGGTCAACATTGACTAAGTTGGTCAATGTTGACCATTGACCACGAAATGGACTACATAAAATCAGATAATTAAGTCTCTTAACAGACCAAGAGACAAGAGACATGTGACAATTAAATATATGCTCTTACTTTTACATAAATTAACAAAAAAGGACAAACTTTACCTTATAAAAAACAAACAAGTGGGCTCCACTTACCTTACCCATGTGAGCCAACCGAAATGGAGCCTCCATTTGCTCCTCTCCCTCCTTGTATTTCGTGGCTCCAAGCTGGTACAAGACAAAACAAGATGAGTCACATGTTCATTAAATGACTAAAGTAACATATTACCTCATTTTCTATTCAAATTTGAATCAAATGATTCACCCACTCTCTCCACCATGGCCGGCTGCCCCATGCTGTTGTACCCTCTGATTAGCTTCAATTATTCAACAACAATAAGTCATTGATGAGTCATCAAACCAATAATGACCTAAAATATTCAAAAAAGTGCTTTAAGCTTAATAATAGGTCATTTCCTCTCATTTCTCCTCTTGAGCCGAGTTTTGCTCTGTCCATGAGCTCTCTCTGGCTCCCCTCCAACCGTGGGTAAGTTCCCAAGCACCATTGATGAGGTTTCAAGCTCTAGGTAAGCTCTTAAGGCATAAAAATGCCCATTTTCTTCATCTTTCTTTCCTTTTTCGATTGATCTACACTCCAACCTTTTCTATACATCTATGTAGAGTGATTTGGAGGTTAGAGGAAGTGTTGGTTTCGTACATAACCAGATCTAAGGAGGAAAGTTCAAGTCTTGACCATTTAAGGTAAAAATGTGCTTTAAGCTCATAACTTTTGATTCCCTTCAAGTTCGGCTGTGAAACTTTTCTCATAGCCTCATATTATTCTCCTTTTCATGTGGAATCTGTTGTTGAGCCATTTGGAGCAAGGGTGGCCGAGATCCAAAGGAAATACCCTCTTTTAAGGCATTTTTCCAAGGTAAAACCTAATAACAAGGTAGCTTGTTGAGATCTAGCTATTTCCTATGTCAATATGGTAGATCTAACACCTTGTGGTGTGCTTGATTCAGGTCGAAACCATCTTAAACTCTCCTTGCATTTTTAAGGTGATTTTTGCCTTAAATCTTACATTAAATTACTTCTTATGGTTAGATCTTTCTTGGAGACTAACTAGGCCTTGGTTTCTGTTGAAAACATGTAAAACAAGCTGTGGAGAATTTCTCCTTAAGGTGGCGAACTCAAACAAGGCTTTACCTAAGCTAAATCAAGGTATAAATCACTTAAAACCTTAACTTGATACATTAACACAAGTTTAAGTGTGTGTATATTAATTGCCGTGAGTGAAGGAGAAAAACAAGGTCTTGTTTGACCTTAAAATGTTTAAGGAATGGTTTAATAAATTTTATAACTAATTAAACAAGCATAATTGTCAAATTTAAGACATTATGTGGAAGTTTGGTAAATAAATAAAAGGTGTGTGGTGAGCCGAAATCTATATGTATTTTTGGGACATTTATGTGTAATTTATTTTGCAAGCCAATGATTGTAATAAGGCCATGTATTTTAGGCCATTTTATTTATGCATTTACAAGTTTTTATTTAAGTTTAGGTGATATTCTATTATTACCGAAAAGAAGTGGGTCTTAGGTGTAATTAAATTAAATTTGGGGGCTTTAGAATAATAAGGCTGAAAATTAGAGGTAAAAAGGAGTTAAAATAAAGTTTATAAGATTTTATAAAGTTTTGGGGTTAAATGGTGATTTCTAGAAAGTTTGGGTGCAAACCGTAATTATTAGGAATTAATGGTCAAGGAAATATTAAGGAGGTCAACATTGACCATATGCTAGGTTTTGACCAAAATAAATAAGTTAGATAACTTATTTAAGGTTTTATAATAAGTTATGTATTTAATGGTAATATTTTTATAACATATGTGGTAAATATGTTATTACCAAAAATAAAGGGTGTACAATGGTATTTTAACACCCATGGGCTATTAGGAATTTTTAGGAATTTATTTGGTGGATTTTGGAATTAAAATAAACTATATATGTATAATATATAGTTAATATGTCATTATGACACTTTGGAGAAAAATAGATGGTGGAATGGTAAATATCAAAAGTATATGGGTTAATAAGGATATTTATAACCTTTGGTGGAATTTGGTGATTTTTAGAATTATTAAGAGAATTTATTAAGATATGTGTATAAAATATGGTTTTAATGATATGGAAGAACTATACGTTATAAATAGGGCCAAATGGCAATTATAGAATAGCACAAGGGCTGTTCGGAATTTACAAAAAATAACCATAGGTTATACTCTTTTATAAGTTAGAAATGTTATATTAAATGGTATATATAACATGGTAAAAAGAAAGGGGTGATTTTGTAAATAAAGGAAACTATGGTTTATGGAAAAGAATAAGATTTTCTTATGGTGCCTAAGAGGCAATAGTAAATAGTTTTGTATAAAGACTATAGGTTATAAGTTAAAGGGAATAAAAATATCACATAGTATGGTATTAGTATATGGTATAAATTACATAATGTTATGTGGTCAAAACGGAATTTAAATTAAGTTAAGGGCTATACTGAGTTAATAAGAGTTGAGAGATGAATTTTAGACTAAGGTCTATAATGTTATAAATGTTATGACAATGATATGGTTTAGATGGAATTAATATAAGGAAGGGTACTCACATAAAATAATGTGACAAACTATAAATAAATGAGATTTATAAACTAAGGTGTTTATGGAATAAACCTTAGGGTTGTAATTATACAACATAAAATGCTACATGTTAGGATAATAATCTTAATATAAGTTGTACAATATGATACAACTAATGGGAATAATCATCTAACAAAAGATGATAAAAAGTAACATGAAATATAAGAGTTTATTAAACTCATGAAACTTACCTACGTGGTAAATATATACATACACAAGGATAATGTATATAAGGTGGACATATATTTTGGAAACCATATGATTTAATGGTGATGGTTATTTAAAAAAAAATATAGTTACAAACTATATGTTATGATTTTTGGGATGCAAATACTAATTGCTAAAGATAATGAATTATATAATACATGGTATGATAAGGAATGGTGGGAAAATAATACAATATGGAAAAAAATAATACAATATAAAATAATCATGCATGCATACATGCAACTATAAGTTATATACCTAAACTAGATGGTGGATAAGATTTAAAAGAAATACGACGAATTAAACTTAACAGTTGAAAAGTATGACGTATGAGTTTTACGTAACAAAGCCGTCTGTTTCAGAGAAACCCGTAACAACAACTGTAGAAAACAGGGGTGAACTGTCGGGGTTACTTATTATTCGGAAATACCGGATGTAGTTAGTCATGGAGACTGACTTATAGTTTTATTACCGTTTAGAGTATACTTCTGACAAGGACGCTTGGCGAGCTAACGGACTACACGGAGCGTAGGATCTTGCTGATTCATACTCCACCGTAATACAGTCAGGGTGAACGGTATGTAAAGGGGTTTGATCCGAGTTGTCCTAAGGCTGCTCCTTGGGCTCGGATTTGGTTGATATAACTTGTATGTTGTTATGTGTCTCTGATTGTCTCTGAGGGCTTCCTCAGTTCAGACTTCTGTGTGATCTGTGATAAGATCGTTTGTCTGAATGTGTTAATTAATATGCATGAATGGTATATTATAGCTGCTTATTATTTACTGTTGTTGAGTTAACAGTATTGGTTCGTATATATGAACCTATATATATAAAACGAACTAGCGGCTATGGTGCTATCTTATATGAGATATAAGGAACGTAAGTAAAGCGTTGTAGCACTATGATAATAACATATACATATTATCTGAGACTTTTGTACGGAGCATTGGCCTTTTCTATACGCCGCTCTCGTATCTAACACTGGATCCCGAGTTTACAGACTCCGGATTGGACTAATGACCTTAGTCTGCTGTGTTAGAAAATTTGGTAATGCGATGCGATGGTATAATTAATTAATTAATGGAATGGAAGTAAAGCCAAGAGGATGTGGCTCTTGGTGCGCGCTGTGATCACAAAAACGATACCAGGATGTCCGCGTACGGGTCCGTAAGTATCAAGAAAATTTCCCGTGAGCTAGAATGGCTCGTTGGTCGGAGACTCTACCGTTGGAGTGGCTACTGCCGTGGGTGACCCGCCATAATATATGGGTAACTAGAGACATGTCGTTTTAACGAGACATTGTCACTAGGTATAACTGAACAACTAAAACAATTGAGACTTATACAGTGGCGAACAATACCATGGACGAGACTAAATACTTGTTTATTATTCTCGTTGTTTCGCTTTGTTGTTCATTGGTTATACTTGTGGTTATTTTATTGTGTGTTGATGGTTGGATGGAGCCTACAAGGCCAAGGTAAATTAAATATGAACACTGTACGCTACGGCGAATGTACATTGGACATTATATTGTTATGGTTCGATACGTTCGATATATAGTTGTGGATTGTGTTATGAAATGATTGTAGATTGGATGGATGGTTGAATATCTATGAATATTTGGATGGATGAATGTGTATATTATACATGTTTATTTCAGTATTGTTATAACTGTAAAATGGTAAAGCATGAAACCAATCTAATAATAAGATGGTTAAAATGACAAGTGACCATTAGGGTCCAGGCCCGGCATACTCAGCGTCTATCGCTGATACTACACCATTACAGGTTGTTGATCATTGTCGGAGCTGAAGAGCAGGAACAGGGTAATTGGAGTGTTACTTTTGTCACCACACTTGGAGATGTTGTATAGCAATGAAGATGGTGAATTGTATTATGGTAAGGTTGTGTATTCAGGATTGGGTAGATGCTCACTTGTCGATGTTTATGGTTTATGGACTTAGTGTGATGTATAGGAGTTTCTCGTTATCACTGCGGTTAGCAGTTTATTTGTTTTGGAAGTTGGATGTAGTTTGGCTGCGTTGCTCGCATGGGCGAGTAACGGCCGGTGACACCCGAGTGAGTTTTGTAATGGTTATTTGTTTTTCCGCTGCGAGACGTTTTATTTATTGCTACGTGAGAGATTATATCGTGATTATTGAGAGGGGTGTTACAAACTCTTTCCTAGCATTTCTAAGATCCTCATATGCATATTGCTACAAAATTTTATCCTTTTCTAATCCAATCTCCATCTATCATTCCAAGGCTATTAACCCACTCAACTATACCCTAATGAACACTTAAGTTTCCCCCACTTACCAAGCCACCTAAAACACTCTTTTTCTACTAAAATTTTGTCATAACCTCCCCATAAATCTTACATCCTCAACTTCATCAATTCTCACCGATTTTCTTTCCTAATCTAGCCACACCCTTAAAGGGTCCTAGCAGCACACAATTATTTCCATCCAAAACATCATACAACGTTATAGCTCCAAAATCTCATCAAACCACAATATAATACCATAACTCAAAAGCTTGGCACCTAGGCCTTTAATTCAAACATTCATTCACAATTTCCTCTCCTCACTAACAAACACAATTTTCTCCAGATTTTATCTCATCTTTTATTTTCCCCAACCCAATTCTAAAACAATTAAAACAAGTTTCAAGGTAGATTTCTTACCTTATTTTCACAAGTTTCTCTTTTGAATTCACCTCTTGCTCTTGCTCTTCCTCTCCCCAATTCGGTCAAGTGGGGATGCAGTTTCCAAACTCCATCCCAACACCCAAGGAACACAAAAATGCATTCAATTAATCTTCTAAACCCATAGGAAATTCTAATTCAATAAAAGGGGCTTAGAGCATAAAGTTAGGGTTTTTACCTTTGGAGGCTTAGGAGGAGTTTTCACCCATGAATCAAAAGGAAGGTTCCACCACCATTTGAGAGTTGAATTAATGCTCATAAGAGAGAGAAAAACAAGGCATTACAAGAGGGGAAAATCGGTCACCAAAGGAGAAGGAAGAAAAATGAGTTTTTCTTGAATATTTTTACCTTAGGAGAGAGAGGAGACTCCAAGCTACACATTGATGCCATTTTCTCTTCAAATGGGGAAAAACCATGGAGATTAAGTTCATCATTTTCAGATTTTGAAAAGAGGGAAGTGTAGAGCTTGATGAGGAGAAGAAGAATATATAATTTTTTCTTGATTTGGAGCCTTGGTGTGGCTTGGGCAAGTTTGAGAAGGTGGGCTGCCACGGAGGAAGCTCAAAACTGGCTAGAACCAGAGGGGAGGAGAAAAAACGGTAAAGGAAGGAGAAAGAGAGGAAAGAGAAAAGGAAAAGAGAAAGTGAGGGAGGAGAGAGAGGGGAAAGTACTTTTCTACTTTTCTTTCTTTTATTTCTTTCTTTATAGCTTATTAGGTGTGTGAGGGAGCTGATTACCTATTAAAAACCGGCCCCATACAGTAATACATGCTGGAGCGTTTTTCGTTTTTTTACAGAAAACGCTCATTAATTTACCCAGTTTTTGCACTATTCACTAACCGGGCCCGTTTTCCGGAATTTTCTCGTTGCTTTAATTTTAATGGCTCTTAAGCTTCCATTAATGTTTATTTATAGTTATTTAATGAACTATAATTTTTACGGGTTCGTTTGACCACTCCAAGTCACGTTTTCGGGTTTTCTTGAAAAATGTGCGCTAAAGCTTTATTAGTGTTTTAACTCATTGTTTGGATCCGTTTTCTTCGGGAATTGTTCCCATATATTATTTAGGCCTTATTAATCCTTTAAAATCCATCCAATACCCTTTTCAAGGTTGTATTCCTCCTAGGGTCATTTAACGCTCAATTTAGCGTTTTTCGCTTTTTAAGCGTTTTTTCTTGTTTCTTTTGGATTTATTGTTTTTACCAAAACTCATTAGGCACTAATAGGCCCTCAATATCGTATTAGAGTAATTTAATCACCCTAATTAAGTTCGGGGTATTTCACCGGCACAGATTGTAAGGGTCGGGAAGTGAAATGCTTCACCTGTCAGAAGATGGGCCACCGATCCTATGAGTGCCCCAACAAATCCAAGGGTAGCCACCAGAGCTATAAGCAGTGAGAAGGCAAGGAGGTTGCATCTGGCGATGCTCAGGCCCAACAGACCTCGCAGGGACAGGGGTCCCGAGTGCTCAGAAGGCGCACCACAGAGGCAGCCAGCCTTGCACATCATAGACCGTGATGGGACTGGTACAAAGACCGGCTTAGGTACTAACTAATACCTTTAATCCTTGAGAGCATGCCTACTGTATGAATTGCCTGTTTGAGTGAACACATGAATAAATAGAATTTAAGGTATGAAATCAGCATGAATTGAGCTAGTAAGCCTAGAACTCATGTTAGATGAACCTTACAACCTTTGGAAAATTTGATATCTACTATCCAATACCGTCAAACAACCCGAACCTCGAAGAAACCGACATCACCACTCACCACTTCACCGATGAATAGTGTCAGGTCATCCGACCAGGTTTGATTTTATTAAAAGGATACCTGACACCCGAAGCACAAATTGCCATCATCCGACATTGCAGCCAGCTAGGAGTGGGTCCAGGAGGATTTTACACACCCAAATTTTCCGGAGGAGCGAAGATGAAGCTGAGAATGATGTGCTTGGGAAAGGACTGGAATCCTTATACCAAGACATACCAATGGACGCGAGCGGAAGACGGAGCAACACCACCAGAAATTCCCCAACAATTTCAGACGGTTATTACACAAGCCATAGAAATGGCTCAACAACTTGAAGCTGATCCAATACCTGCACTTGAAGCAGACCTTGGCATTATTAACTTCTATCAAGAAGGAGGATGACTTGGTTTACACCAAGATAAGGACGAGACAACAGAATCTCTCGAACATGGAGTGCCCATAGTGTCTTAGTCCATTGGCGACGATGCCCAATTCTTGTATGACGAGCAGAAGCGTGTGGACCTCACTGAAAAGATTGTGCTTAAGTCAGGAGATGTCTTGATCATGGGTGAAGAGTCGAGAATGTTGCATCACGATATCAAGAAGATTAAGTTGAATACGGCACCATCGACAATAATCAATGCCACGCACATTAAACCAGGATGTCTGGACCTTACCTTTAGAAAGTATTAGCCATGTAAAGGCCATGTAATACATTAGCAATGTGTAATAGAGGCACAAATGTATGATGGATGGTTTATTAATAAAAGCAGTGTTGGTTATCAGTTTTCCTACTTGCATTATACCATCAATACTTATGAGCTTATGAACAATTAGGTTGTGGACTCAGTACGGAAGGTGCCCTAAATATACTGACTGAAGCACAAGCCGATAGGAGTGGCACCATCCTCACGGGTACCTTTCCAGTAAATGGCACTGAAGCCTTCGTATTATTCGACTCCGGTGCCTCTCATACCTTTGTTTCGCCATCTTTTGCGAAGAGGTTGGGGCTAGACGCAGATGAGCTACTAGATTTTATGGTTACGCTCCCGTCGAAGGAGCGAGTGAGATGTACTAAGTACTACCGAGCTGCCACTATCTAAATCAAGGGTGAAGAATTTCCCATTTCCTTCATCAAATCCAATGGCTTGGGATTCAACTTGATAGTCGGGATGAATTGGTTGGAGCGGCATAAGGGGCGAATCCTCTGCGCCGAGCATAGATTGCTGCTCAGGAGTCCATCTGGGGTTACAGTTTCATACCGCCAGAGGCCTAGAGAGACTTCGAATAAGATCATCAGCGCCATGTCCATGTACCGGGAAATCAGGAAGAGACATGAAGTATACCTTTGTTATGTGCAAGACCTAGAGAGAGACCCAGAATTCAGCACCGACATACCGGTAGTGTCGGAGTTCCCAGATGTCTTCTCGAAGGAATATCCTGGCATGCCACCACAGAGAGGAGTCGAGTTTGAAATTGATCTTGTGCCAGGCACCGGTCCGATTGCTAGAGCACCGTACCGCTTAGCACCAACAGAAATGGCTGAATTGAAGGAGCAGTTGAGAGATCTACTCGACAAAGGGTTTATACGTCCGAGCGTATCACCCTAGGGAGCACCGGCCCTCTTTGTGAAGAAGAAGGACGGTAGCCTCCGCCTCTGCATCGACTACTGCGAGCTTAATGCGGTCACTGTGAAGAACAAATACCCATTACCCCGTTTTGACGATCTGTTCGATCAGCTGAAGGGAGCTTCTGTATTCTCCAAGATTGATCTCAGATCAGGGTACCATCAGATTGCCATCAGAGAGCCTGATATTGAGAAGACAACCTTCTGTACGAGATATGGCCACTTTGAGTTTACAGTGATGTCATTCGGCTGTCTAACGCACCAGCAAAGTTTATGGATTTGATGAATCGTTTATTCAGTGATCAGTTAAACACTTCAGTAGTAGTCTTCATCAACGACATACTTGTGTATTCGAAATCCAGAGATGAGCATGAGCGCTATTTGAGGTGAGTACTAGAGACACTGTACGAGAACCAACTGTACGCGAAGTTCTCCAAATGTGAGTTCTGGCTTGATCAGGTATCATTCCTTGGTCATGTGATCTCGAGCGCAGACATCTCAGTTGATCCGGCTAAGATAGAGGTAGTACAATCATGTCCTAGACCTAAGAATGTCACCGACATCTGGAGCTTTCTTGGTCTAGCCGGTTACTACCGACGCTTTGTGAAAAACTTCTCCAAAGTTGCGAAGCCCATGATGGCACTGATGAAGAAGGATGCATCATTTTTGTGGACAGATGATTGTGAGGATTCCTTTCAGAGCCTGAAAGACTCGTTGACCTCAGCGCCCGTTCTCATTCTTCCGGAGGGCATAGAGGGATTTGAGGTGTATTGTGATGCATCTGGTAAAGGCATGGGATGCGTACTCATGCAGCATGGCAAGGTGGTAGCTTACGCCTCCCGCCAGCTGAAGAAACATGAGGAGAATTACCCTACACACGACGTAGAGCTTGGAGCCATTGTCTTCGCATTGAAGATATGACGACATTATCTATATGGGGTTAGCATCACCATTTATTCAGATCATACGAGCCTACAGTACGTCTTCACACATTAAGAACTCAATCTGAGACAGAGAAGGTGGATGGAATTCTTATCTGATTATGACATCAACCTGTAGTATAAAGAAGGGAAGGCGAATGTCGTAGCCGACGCCTTGAGCCGCCAAGCACACTCACTCCATTCGCTACTCGCTTCTTCTAGCTTGGTTGATGAGGTGCGAGAGGCTCAGATGAGCGGCCCTTATATGAAGGAGATCAGACAGAAGATCACAGAGGGTACGTTTGAGAGCCGAAAGTACGACTTCAAACTACATGAAGATGGTTTGATCCGACTGAATGGAAGATTATGCGTTCCTCGAAGCAATGTTGAGCTGAGGGATCGCATTCTGTGAGAATTACACTGTTCGTTACTATCAGTCCACCCGGGAGCCTCTAAGATGTACAAAGACATGAAGAGATACTTCTGGTGGCCGGGAATGAAAGCTGATGTGACTGAGTATGTTCTGAGGTGTCTCACTTGCCAAAAAGTGAAGTTTGAGCACCGACGACCGGGCGGAATGGTACAATCTATGCTAGTTCCAGAGTGGAAATTCTATGATATCTCCATGGATTTTGTTGTTGGACTCCCACCTGTTAGGGGAGGACTCAACATGATCTGGGTAGTGGTCGATCGCCTCACCAAAGTTGCCCTTTTCATTCCGATGAGGGACACCTGGAAGGTAGCGAGCTTGCTGAGCTATTCGACCGGGAGATCATTCGACACCACAGAGTGCCCAAGACTATAGTTTCTGACCGGGATACCAGATTTCTTTTGAGATACTGGAGAGCTACACGGGAAGTGCTGGGTACTGAGTTGAAGCTTAGCACCGCGTTTCATCCACAGACTGACGGTCAGACAGAAAGGACCATCAAGACACTTGAGGACATGCTTAGAGCGTGTGCCTTAGACTTTCAGGGGAGTTGGATTGATAAGCTTCATCTAATCGAGTTTTCCTACAATAATAGCTATCACGCTTCGATTAAGATGTCGCCATTCCAAGCTTTGTATGGTAGACCTTGTCGTACCCCGTTGTGTTGGGATGAGTCGAGTGAAGCGGCCATTATTGGACCGGAGTATCTTGAGCAAGTGGAAGCTGAAGTTCAACAGATCCGAGCGAATATGAAAGTAGCCCGAGATAGACAGAAATCCTATGCGGATGAGCGACGACACGACCTTGAGTTCGCCGTGGGTGATCAGGTATTTCTGCGCGTTTCGTCTATGAAGGGCGTGTTTCAATTTGGCCATAAGGGCAAACTGAGCCCGAAGTTTGTAGGGCCGTATGCTATTACTGAGAGAGTTGGAGCTGTGGCTTACCGATTAGCATTACCTGAAGAGTTGGGGCATGTTCATGATGTCTTTCATGTGTCACAACTCAAGAAATACATAGTCAATCCTTCTCATGTTCTAGAGCCCAAACACCTGTCCCTTGAGCCGACAATGAGATATGTCGAGACTCCATTGAGAATCCTTGATACTAAGACTAGAGACACCCGCCATAAGTCAGTGCAAATGGTGAAAGTCTTGTGGTCTAACCACGACGTTAAGGAAGCGATTTGGGAATTAGAGGACGCCATGAAGGTGAAGTACCCACAGTTATTTGTAGACTAGATCGTCTAGTGCCTAGGGGGTATGGGGTGTACCCCTTTTTAAGGGGGGTAGAGCCGTTTTGTTTTTGCATTGCTTCGAGTTAGCTTTTGCAATATTTTGAGAAAAAGTATAACAACCAGAGTGTTGGTTGTAGAGTGTTGCTTGTGAAATTGTGCTTGCATTGTGTTATGCTTGCAGTGAATTGTGTGTGAACACCTTGTTGACAGAGCTGAGATTCCGTGAGGTGGTAATTAGAGGATTAGCGGTAGGGGTGTTACATCTGGGGATACCGACACCAACTCCTCCTCCTTGGTAGCCTGGGAGTCCATCTCGGCCACTAAGAAGAACGGCGGGCTAGGGCTCAAAGATATCCATAAATCGAACATGTGCTTCATGCTTAAAACTATCTCTACCATCCATACTAACCTGGAGCAAATGTGGATTAAGTGGATCCACAACCATTTCTTGACAAGCCATGACTTATGGACTACCACAGCCAAAGGTAACGACCCTTGGACATGGAAATTCATCATCCACGCTAGAGACTGGTGGATCAAATAGTGTGGGTCCATCTCGGACGCCTCGTCACTCCTCCTCTCCTACCCTCCCCACCCGAGTGTTAACCTATTTTACAAGGATGTTTCCATCCCCTCCAGTCCCTTTAGATGGTATAACATCTGCTGGAGAACGTGGTCCCTCCCAAAAGCCAAATTTATGTTATGGGTTACACTTCATGGTACACTTAAAACTTGTGATAGACTCCAATCCTGGGGCATCTGTCTTACTAACCGATGCTGGCTCTGTGAGCATGCTCTAGAGACTAGAAACTATCTCTTTTTCCAATGCAGGTACTGTAACAGAGTTTGGTGGAACATATGCGATTGGATGGGCATTCCTACAAACCAGATGAGCCTTTACAGCTGCTCGCTCTGGATAGGCCGCTACTGCAACCGGAACCGCCCGATCGACATGGTGAGGAAAGCAGCCATAGCCAACGTGATCTACTATCTATGGATCGAGAGATGCAAGCGTGCCATGGCCAACCTTGCCAGGGAACCCAAACTCATTATATCGGACATCAAAGCCGCTACGAAAGCTACAATTGGATTGAAGATGGGTCACTTCATAAAAGACCTCGACTGGCTAGACAGACTGCTATGCTCTTAGCTCTTCCATCCCCCTTCTTCTCACTCAGGGATTTTTGTATCTACCCCCTCATAGGACTTCTTTTTTGGCGC
Organism: Limonium bicolor; assembly: GCA_023374045.1. Taxonomy (NCBI): domain Eukaryota; kingdom Viridiplantae; phylum Streptophyta; class Magnoliopsida; order Caryophyllales; family Plumbaginaceae; genus Limonium; species Limonium bicolor. The sequence goes on from CM041777.1 coordinate 143,713,843, forward strand.
TCGAAAGCTTTTGACCTTTTTGTATGGTGCTAGGGAAGTTTTTGGTTTAGTAGTCTTCCCTCTAGCAGTCTTGTATATCCCTTAAAATCCGATATATAGGGCTTCCTATGTATCCCTTTTGTATAAACTCTCCCATATATATATATCATTACCCTTTTTCCAAAAACAAATATTGGCAATGGACATAATTCTGTCGCTAATGTTATTTTCTTTTAAAAAATAAATAGGTTTGACTAGTGACAAACACGTGTTCCTCACCAATGTTTGTGACAGATTGTCTATCGCTAGTTCCTCTCCAATCCTGGCGTCAGTTTACAATTTTTGCACAACCTCATTCTTGTCCTAGGTTCGTCTCCGATCCGGCGCCAGTGCGCCGCAAATCACGAACCTTATTGTCCGTCATTAGTCGTTCGCTATTCCGCCACTAATTAGCGACGAAAACCTGACCGTCTCAAATTTTGTCTCTAATTAGGTGTTTTCTAGTAGTATAGGTCTTGTTGCTTAGTGTCTTAGTAGTTAAGGTTTAGTGACGTTTATAGTCACTACTAAAAAACTCATTATTACTAACAAAAAATTAATGATGGATTAAAATCTGTTAGTAAAATTAATAATTAGTAATGAAATATTAACGAAATACTAATAATTAAATTTAGATTAAATTAACTTATGAAAATTACCGATAGATTTATATTCCGTTAGCAAAATTAACAACGGAATTAATAATCTCTAAGTAATTAGTAACATAAAATTAATCCCTAAGAAATTACTAATAAATAATAAAATTTTATTACTAGTTACCAAAGAATTTAATAGTCCATTACTAAATTAAATAAATCTTTTGCCATATTTATATCACTAATTATTAATAATTTTATTTTTATTAGCAATTACCAACAGATACAATCCTACATCAGCAATTACCATGAAATATAATCTTATGTCAGCAATTACCAACGAATACAACTTTACATCAGTAATTACCAACACTAATCCCTCATGTTTAAAATTTTCTAAACTTTAAATGGTACTCCTTCTTTCTTTATTTCTAGAATTTTTCATCTTAACCTTTTTGTTTTGTTTCCAACGTTGAACTCCGACGATCTCTCTCTCTTTCCTCGCATGATCTCCTCTTTCCCCGTATCACTTGTTCAACTCCGACGATTGATTTCTGATCTCCATCAATTTGTAACTCAATTCACTTTCTCTTCAACCGCACCTTTCTAGCTCTACATCCCGATTTATCAGTGGCCCAACAAGCAAATCAACGATGAGGAAGATGAGGAGGAGCTTGAAGCTGTCACTAGAGCCACTGACTCTGATTTTGGCGACGAAGATGTTGGTAACGACAGTAACAGGAACCAGCCGCGCGAGGAAGATGATGAGGTAGTGTGAAGCTGTTAGGGTTTTATTTCTATGTCCTTATTCATCGAGTAACCTAATCTCCAGATTTCTCATTCCTGATGAATCTTCAGTGGCATTTCTCTCATCAATGGTATTTCTCTCTTTCACTTGAACCCTAACTCTCTGTTCTTCGCCTCCGTATCTCGTGCGGCCTTCGCCACCAACATCGTGGTCGATTTTGCTCTTAAATGTGGTGAGTTCTTTCTTCTCAAATATACACTCTCCCTATTCCAGATTTTACCAACCTAACCTGAGTTCTTTTGTGTTATTTGGTGTGAATTTGACAAGAATCTACTGATGACTGTGTTTTTTTTTCTTTCTTTAGTGGATGTAGAATCGATCTGTGTAAAAATCGTTTGGACTTGCATTTTTCAAGAGCTCAGGTGCTTTTCTAATTTTGAAGCCTTGCGGTTCTCTGAGCATATACATACTCTTGCTGAACCCATGGTTGAAATGATGGTTCGTAACAGCTCCCAGAGTGGGGGAAGATATGTTTTAGTGCATCTTTGTTTTGAAGAGGTAACTACTTGTTGCTCCCCTGAACCAACCCAAAGTGAAGGATGAAGAATTATTTTGCATGTTCGTAGTTGTGCTTTTTATTATCAAAATTCTTCTTTAGTGTGGTTGAGTTGAAGTCTCCACTATCACTCATCTAGTGTCTTGCTTTAATTTTGCTTTAGTGGATGAAACTTGCTAATAAAATATCATTGATCAGGTGTTCAAGCTGCTGACTGGGATAAGCTTAATGAAGGAAGGATAACAGAAGTACAACTAATATTCTAATGCATCAGTTGATGAAGCTCTTGATTCTGGATTAGATGAGTCATTATGTGATTTAAATGGTTGAAATCTTAGGTCAATTTTCCAAACTACTTTAGGTTCTTTTACATATTGCAGAATGGATTTATCGTGAGTGATTTAGAGAGGTGTAGTTGTTAAAAGAAAGAAATTAATACTCAAAATATCCGTCGGGCTGCAAATTAAAACCCGGTCGTAGTAGTGTAGAAGACAGAAGCGGCCGGGGTCAAACCGTGGGACTTATAGCGAGCTAAAGTAGTTCCTAAGCTTGTCACAAAAGGGGGGAAGTTAATTGACTTGTTTTTTAGAGAATTAAAAGAGCAGATCAAATTACTGAGTGCAGATGAATTAAATGGAACTCCGGGTTCAGGTTTTATATAATCTGATTAATTATGCTATCTCTTCCGGTTTAATAAATTAGTTTGGCAAAATTCCTGTTTTTATCCTAAGGACTAAGTCATAGACCCTTAAGAACTCGTTTACCAGAAAATGCTCGGTCTAATCAAGGTTCGAGCAGCACTATGTAAACGGACGTTAAATTCGAGGAATTATAATTGCATCTGTAAATACTAACTTATTAAATCATAATAAGTTTTCTCCAGATTTACGGCTTAAATAACCTGTCTATTTATCACCTGGTCTGATCAAAATAGACTTTGGAAACATTTTAATAAATTCATGTAATTTATTAAAATGGTGAGAGAAATCCTTTAAGCGTAACAAACTGTATTTATTAAAACCGGTAGAAATATTGATTACATAATTAAACAAATCATAATTAAAAACCTTGCTCGGAGCAAATCCTCCTTAGCCAGACATATTAACTGGTAAAAAATCTGACAGAGGTTGGACGTAATAACAGCACGGAGACGTGATTAGTGAATGGAGAAATGGAGAGGTCGAAGAGTGAAACATGTACGTAGGTTATTATAAGTGAAGTGGGTGAATTTGAGAATTTAGAGAACTGGGTATGAGATGTACGTGAGTGTTAATGGAAGAGAATGAATGAGGTGAGAATGAGTGATTTTCTGGTTTTCTCCGTGCACTCGTACAAGGCTGTAGGGAATGGGTATTTATAGAAGAAAATGAAGAGTAGTGGTACGTAGATATTTGCTTCATTGATTGCTTCATTGATTGAAGCATTAATTGCAGGGGACAGGAGGCAGACTGCAGGAGCGATTTAAGGTAGGCGTCGGGTAGATAGATAAGACGATTCAAGTTGAAGACGACGACTGCGCGCGAAGAAGAAACTAGCCGGATTGCGATTTTAATCTTGTCCGCCTGTTAATACCGCCTGATAAGTGGCGGTAGTGTTAGTGTTGTCCGCCTCGCGGTTGCATGTGAGGAGACCGCCTCATAAGTGGCGGTAGTGGTAGAGGTGGAGACGACCGCCTCGCGGTTGGATCAGAGAGGACCGCCTCATAAGTGGCGGTAGAGGTGTCCGCCTGGCGGTTGGTGTGTGGTGTCCGCCTGGCGGTTGGTGTGGTGGTGTCCGCCTATAACAGGCGGTTGCACCATTGACCGTGGCCTATTTTCCTTCCAACTTTGACCGGCTCTAGATTCTTCGTTTGGACTCCGTTTTCTGAGCCGCTTGCGTCTACGCGTTCGTCTCTTTGACTACTTCACTCCCGGCTTGGTTTTCCTCATGTTAAACCAATAATTTTGTGAGATAAACAATAAAACATAAACTAGAGGAAAACTAACCGAAGTGGAGAAATGAGCAAGAAAAGTGCTAATATTAACATGAAATACACCTATAAAACATGCTCATTGTGACACTTATCACACCCCCACACTTATCTTTTTGCTTGTCCTCAAGTAAAACCATGTACCTAAGCAAGTAGGAAATGCTCAATACTAACAAATATTATTATGAAGGGTAGGATAAAAAAGTCAATAGTTCATGATCTCTAAAACTTATTGAGGAGTGTGAAAAATTATCTGCTGGTGGCATAGGTGTGCTCAAGGTGAAAACAAAATTAGATTTCGGGGTATGATCTAAGGTACTTCAATGTTTCTTTTGTTTTGGTGACTCCGAGAACTTTTACCATGGCCAACTTTCTCAAGAATGGGCATTGAGGAGAAAATAAAAGGAAGAAAAGATTTATGCATTTGCTTCACTTTTGCATGAGGATGAGAAAATGTAGGCATAATGCCTTTGTATTAAGAACACTCAACTCTCTTTTGTTGGTTACCAATGGTGTCTCGAAAGTCCCTTATTTTTTTATACTTCTTTTTTTTTTTAACAGAGAAATACCCCTTAGCAATCCCTAAGAGAGAAGACAGAAAGAAACCCTGAGCAATAAAATCCAACCAATTTGCAGATTATTTGGTCACACCGCATATAAAATGCTCCTCAAAAGTAATCAAATGTAAATTTTGAAAAATTTGTACCCTTTATCCTACAATTCATAATAGTATTAGTTTTTAAAGAGAACAACCTACATTAGCAAGGTACATAATTCAATTAGAACAAATGCGAGGTAAGCAGAAAAATAAGCAGAGAGACTTAACAATTTAAGCATTTAGATGACCTGAAAAGGCTCTTCCCCCACACTTAAGCTTAAGCAATGCCCTCATTGCGTAGATGAAATAAAATTAATAGGGCAAGCAAAGTAAAGGAAAGAGTGTACTCCCCAGATTTCGTAGAGTGTGTAGAGCTCCCCCACACTTGAGTGTTGCTGTGAATGTCATGAATTAACCTGTAAAGAATTTCTACACAGCGAGAAGAACTCAAGTGAAGCCTGCATTTTATTATAGCAAATAAAAGGGAAATATAGTACAAAAAGGAAAAACATATTAAATTAAAGGAAAGTTAAAGATAGATAGTGGGTTGCCTCCCACCGAGCTGCCCGGGTTTAACGTCTCTAGCTAGACGTATTTGACCAAGTTTTAGTTTGGAGAAGATTCTGAGGGCGAATTGTCCTGCTGTTCTTGGACAAAATAAGTTGCAGATAGGTTAGTTGAAATATTGGAATGAGAATTATACCTTTTAAGACGTGCCCCGTTGACCTTGAAAGTTTCGCCTTGTTTGTTCTGGAGTTCAAAGGCACCGTACGGGGTCACACTAACAATTTGAAAAGGGCCGGCCCAATGTGACTTGAGCTTCCCTGGGAAAATCCTTAATCTCGAGTTATATAAGAGAACCCAATCACCAACTTCGAATTCCTTCTTGAGGATCATCCTGTCGTGGAACTTTTTGGTGCGCTCTTTATAGATCTTTGCATTCTGATAAGCCTGATCTCGCAGCTCTTCTAATTCGGTAAGTTGGAATTTTCTTTCTCTCCTGCAGAAACCATGTCAAAGTTTAGGGCTTTGATTGCCCAATATGCTTTATGCTCCATCTCTACAGGAAGGTGGCATGCTTTTCCATAGACCAGCTTAAAAGGAGACATCCCGATGGGAGTCTTGAATGCAGTGCGGTAAGCCCAAAGCGCATCATCCAGTTTAAGTGCCCAATCCTTCCTGATGAGTTAACCGTCTTCTGAAGGATCCATTTTAACTCTCGGTTGGAAACTTCTGCTTGACCGTTTGTCTGGGGGTGATAAGGTAAAGCTACCTTGTGACGTACCCCGTATTTGACCATAAGTGCTTCGAATAAACGGTTGCAGAAGTGTGTTCCTCCATCACTAATAATAATTCTGGGCACGCCGAAACGGGTAAAAATGTGCTTTTGAGGAATCTTGTTACTGTCTTTGCATCGGCATGATGACACGGTACAGCTTCCACCCACTTTGACACATAATCAACTGCCACCAGAACATATTCGTGGCCCTGCGAGGAAGGGAACGGTCCCATGAAATCGATGCCCCAACAATCAAAGAGCTCTACTTCTAGTATCCCTTGTTGCGGCATCTCATGTCTCCTGGATGTGTTACCCATTTTCTGACAATTATCACATTGTCTGCAGAATTGGTACACATCTTTATGAAGGGTTGGCCAATAAAAACCTGAGGCCAGGATCTTAGCAGCGGTCCTCGTGGGTCCATGGTGACCTCCGGCTTCCCGAGAATGACAAAAGTGAATGACGCTCGAAACCTCTTCTTCCGGGAGACATCGTCGAATTAACCCATCAGCACTAACTCGGAACAAGTACGGGTCCTCCCAGAAATAATGCCTCGAGTCAGAAAGAATTTCTTCTTCTGGGAGTAGGAAAAATCGTAGGGTACTGTTCCTGAGACTAAATAATTGGCCAGGTCTGCGTACCATGGCTCCTGTACTTTGGTGATGGAGAAGACAGTCTCGTCGGGGAAGAATTCGTTGATGGGCACACTATCCGTAGGAGTCACCAACCTAGAGAGATGGTCGGCGACGACATTCAGTTTCCCGCTCTTATCTTTGACTTCGATGTCAAACTCTTGAAGTAGAAGAATCCAGCGCATAAGCGAGGCTTGGCTTCTTGTTTCGTGAATAAGTATTTGAGAGCGGAGTGGTCTGTATGCACGATGACTTGCTTCCCCATAAGTAAGATCTGAACTTATCGAGGGAGAAAACTATAGCCAAAAGTTTTTTTCGGTGGTCGTATAGTTTTTCTGCGCTCGTTCAGTGTTCTGCTAGCATAGGCGATCACTCTCAAGATTTTCTCTTTCTTTTGGAAGAGCTGCCCCACGGCATAGTCACTTGCGTCACACATGATCTCAAAAGGAAGAGACCAATCAGGTGGTATGACCACAGGTGCTGTCACCAATTTTGTGTTATTGTTTGGAATGCAGCTGAACATTTCTCATCAAAATGAAACGGGGCATCTTTCTGTAGCAGGTCGGTCAAAGGTTTGCTGATTTTGGAGAAGTCCTGAATAAACCGCCGATAAAATCCTGCATGCCCTAGAAATGCTCGTATATCTCGAACTGTAGTTGGTGCTGGTAACTTCTCGATAACCTCTACCTTGGCTTTATCCACCTCTATCCCTTTTGCTGATATTTTATGTCCAAGGACGATCCCGTCCTTGACCATAAAATGACACTTCTCCCAGTTTAAGACGAGATTCGTATCCTCACACCGTCTCAGGATCAAATCTAGTTGTGCCAAGCATTTGTCGAAACTAGAGCCATAGACTGAGAAATCGTCCATGAAGACTTCTATGCTCTGCTCGATGAAGTCAGCAAATATTGCTTGCATACATCTCTGGAAGGTAGCAGGGGCGTTGCATAGACCGAAAGGCATTCGTCGGTATGCAAAGGTACCGTAAGGACAAGTGAAGGTTGTCTTGTCCTGGTCCTCAGGTGCGATTGGTATTTGAAAATAACCCGAGAACCCATCTAGAAAACAGTAGTACTCTTGCCCTGCTAGTCGTTCCAACATCTGGTCGATGAAGGGGAGAGGGAAATGATCCTTCCTGGTGGCCAAGTTCAAACGCCGATAATCAACACATGCGCCATCCTGTGATCTTTCTTTGAGGGATAGTCTCTCCCTTTTCATTAATAACAGCTTCGATGCCCCCCTTCTTAGGGACAACTTGAACAGGACTGACCCATGGACTGTCAGAAATTGGATAGATGATGTCTGCGTCAAGGAGTTTCAGAACCTCCTTTCGAACTACCTCCTTGAGGTTAGGGTTTAGCCGGCGTTGAGGTTGTCGGATAGGGTTGAAGTTTCCTCCATGTAAATATGGTGCGTGCAATAGGAGGGATCAATTCCTTTGATATCAGCGATAGTCCACCCGATTGCTGTCTTGTGCTTCTTCAATACCTCAAGTACTTCGTTTCCTCTCCGGAATTCAGAGAAGAGGAAATAATGACAGGCAATGGTCATTTTCAGCTAGGAAAGCATACTTGAGGTTAGAGGGTATTTCTTTAAGCTCGAGTTCAGGTGGTTGTTCTACTGATGGAATTGATTTTTGAGGTTTTCTGTCGAGTTCTTCGATTGGTGGCCGGAACGATTGATAACCAGCCCTTCCTTTTCTACGTACGCCAGCATGGCGTTAACTTCTGGATCCTCCATCTTTTCTTCTAGAGAAGTAAGTAATACTTGCTCTAGGGGTTCAGTTTCAGCTTCCTGGATGGAAGATGGAAAATACGTGTCCTCCTCTGTAGCAAAATCGCCTTCCTCCTCCTCGTCATCTGTGAATCCCACCGTCTTAGCATGAGGAGAAAAGTTTGAGCTTTTCTTCATCATTTTCTGCATGTCGAATTCAATCGTCTCATCTTCGTACCGAAGAGTGATTTTCCCGTCGTGGACGTCAATGATAGCTTTGGCGGTACTTAGAAACGGTCGACCTAGAATCAGGGGAACCTCGACATCGTCATCCATTTCTAGAATGACGAAATCAGCTGGAAAGATGAAGCGAGACACTCCAACTACCAAATCTCGGACTATGCCCATGGGCTTGATCTCTGATCTGTCTGCTAGTTGGAGTTTAAAAGGAACCGGTTGCATTTCTCCTCCTTTAACTTTCAAAGGGTGGCGTATGGCATGATATTAATGCTGGCTCCTAGGTCGCATAGACCACTTCCACAATCCACCCCACCTATAAAGCACGGGATCACGGGATTTCCCGGATCTGTTTGTTTAGGGGGAGTGCTCGAAGAAGGGCTGCAGAACACTCCTCTGTCAGGTGCACTGTCTCTTTCCAGGTTTCTTTTTTTTTCGTCAAGAGATCCTTGAGGAATTTTGCATATTAGGCATCTCTTGCAAAGCATCGATCAGAGGTATGTCGAGGGTCAGCTTCTTGAAAATGCTCAAGAACTTGGAGAATTGCTCATCAAGATGTTTCTTTTTCATTCTGTTTGGGAACGGGAGTTCACTGTTTTTATGAGTGGAGGTTGGGATGTCGATGGTAATTCGAGATGGAGGTGGAGTAACAGGAGTAGGAATTTGAATTTCTGAGGGAGGTAAAGTTGGTTTGGTGGTTTCATCAACATTGATATAGGAATCTTCAAGATTTTCTTTTTCTTTTCCTTTGCTGGTGGCAAGTTCCCTTCCACTCCTTAAAGAGACTGCACACAAGTTTGTTGATTGTGATGTGCCATCGTCTATAAGGACTGAATTTGCTTGTTCCTTCGGATTGGGATTTGTCTGTGAAGGGAATTGACCAGGTGGTCTTTGTTGAGTGAGTAGCTGTTGGATTTGAGATTGCAAGGCTTTTTGGTCTTTGCGCAGAGCTGCGACCTCTTCTTGCGTATCTCGTGATTTACCCATCATCGCCTTAAACATCTCCTGCATCTGAGACATATCAGACTCAGGATTCGAAGGAGGTGGAGCTGGTCGGCTCGATGAAGCTTCATTGCCATAAGGCTGTTGTTGATATTGCCTTGGGCCTCCTTGGAAATTGGACTGAGGTCTGTAATTTTGGGATGTTTGTAGGGTATGTGGGTTTTGGATATTTCCGGTGTTTGAGTAGCTAAGGTTGGATTGCATGTTACGTTGCCATGGTTGTCGTATCCTGAATTGTTGGTGATGTAGTTTGCTTCCTCCGCTGCTTTCATTTCTTGTAGTTGGGGGCATTGATCATATCATGAGGCCCGCAACATTGCGTACAAGAAATTGTTGGTGACGTTGAGATTGAGGAGCATAGCCTGGAGGGGTAGTAGGTGGTCGGGAAATCATCGACTTAGCTTGCTGAGGGAAGGAATTCATAGCCATCTGTTCGACCACTTTCTGTAGAGTGCTCACTTTTGTTGCTTGCTGAGCATTGCTTTCCATGAGTTGCTCATGGCTTCTCATGAGCTGGTCGAATTTGTTATCACTCTCCCCAACATGATATAATCCTGGAGTACCGCTCCTTGATCCACCGGAGGCCCAGTCTCTAATTTCCTCACAGAGAGACTCCATGCTGTTCAGAAATTGTGCTCCCGGCTTTTTCAGAACGTCAGCCCCTAACGAAGATAACACCATTGTTCTGCACGGACCGATCAAGCCCTTGTAGAACAATTGTGATGTTCCTTCGTCAGACCGTGGTGAGGACAAGTGAGTAGTAGACCTTTGAAACGGTCCCAAGTTTCACAAATATTCTCCGACCCTGGTTGCTTAAATTATAAATTTCAGCAATCATCTCCAAAGTTCGGCTCGGAGGTAGGAATTTGTCATAGAACTTGGTGGCCATGTCGTCCCAGGTACAATGGTACTCGGTGTTAAGCTATGATACCACTTGCTCGCGTTTCCCGTCAGGCTGTGGGGAATAAGACAATCTTGCATATTGAAGTACTGCGTCGGTTGCAGTAAGGCTATTGGCATGTTGTAAGAATTTTGTAACATGTAACAGGGCTTCGTCTGGACTGGTGCCATCAAACATGCCCAACTCCTTCACACATCGAATCTGATGATATGGCTTCAGCTTTTGCCACTCGTATTCGGATGGGCTGAGGTGAGGAAGGACGATAGCAGGCTGTTGTCCTTGGTTAGACGGCCTGTTGATATTTCGAACCGTTGCTGGTGTAGCTGCCATGTTAGCTTCCGGGTCAGAATCTATCACTGTGTTGGTAATGTTTGTTGAGTTCGTCTCTGCCTGAGATTGCGCAGAAAGGTTCTCTCGATTTCTGGGATGTAACCAACCGTGTGATTAATATTCTCTGGGAGGCTCTGTGACCTGGTGAAAGGCATACACCACTCAAAACAGAGAAAAGAACTGGTTATACGTTAGAATAATAAAAATGTTAGGAATTAGTAGACAGAAATTTAAAGTTAGTAGTTAGTATACAATGGAACGAAATGACAAGGAACGAAATGACAATGGAACGAAATGACAGAAATAAATAACAATAATATTAACAAATGTCAGAAGTCCGAAGTCCAAAATTAGATGTCCAAGTCAGATCAGATGTCAGAAGTCCGATGTCCAAATCAGTTGTCCGAAATTGGATTCAGTTGTTTTTTTTTATTAGTTAATTATTAGATTAACAGATTATTGTAATTAAACAGGTGAATTAACCGGGGCTTAGGGACTAGATTAAATCAAGTCCCCGGCAACGGCGCCATTTTGCAGAATGGATTTATCGTGAGTGATTTAGAGAGGTGTAGTTGTTAAAAGAAAGAAATTAATACTCAAAATATCCGTCGGGCTGCAAATTAAAACCCGGTCGTAGTAGTGTAGAAGACAGAAGCGGCCGGGGTCAAACCGTGGGACTTATAGCGAGCTAAAGTAGTTCCTAAGCTTGTCACAAAAGGGGGGAAGTTAATTGACTTGTTTTTAGAGAATTAAAAGAGCAGATTAAATTACTGAGTGCAGATGAATTAAATGGAACTCCGGGTTCAGGTTTTATATAATCTGATTAATTATGCTATCTCTTCCGGTTTAATAAATTAGTTTGGCAAAATTCCTGTTTTATCCTAAGGACTAAGTCATAGACCCTTAAGAACTCGTTTACCAGAAAATGCTCGGTCTAATCAAGGTTCGAGCAGACTATGTAAACGGACGTTAAATTCGAGGAATTATAATTGCATCTGTAAATACTAACTTATTAAATCATAATAAGTTTTCTCCAGATTTACGGCTTAAATAACCTGTCTATTTATCACCTGGTCTGATCAAAATAGACTTAGGAAACATTTTAATAAATTCATGTAATTTATTAAAATGGTGAGAGAAATCCTTTAAGCGTAACAAACTGTATTTATTAAAACCGGTAAAAATATTGATTACATAATTAAACAAACCATAATTAAAAACCTTGCCCGGAGCAAATCCTCCTTAGCCAGACATATTAACTGGTAATAAATCTGACAGAGGTTGGACGTAATAACAGCACGGAGACGTGATTAGTGATTGGAGAAATGGAGAGGTCGAAGAGTGAAACATGTACGTAGGTTATTATAAGTGAAGTGGGTGAATTTGAGAATTTAGAGAACTGGGGTATGAGATGTACGTGAGTGTTAATGGAAGAGAATGAATGAGGTGAGAATGAGTGATTTTCTGGTTTTCTCCGTGCACTCGTACAAGGCTGTAGGGAATGGGTATTTATAGAAGAAAATGAAGAGTAGTGGTACGTAGATATTTGCTTCATTGATTGCTTCATTGATTGAAGCATTAATTGCAGGGGACAGGAGGCAGACTGCAGGAGCGATTTAAGGTAGGCGTCGGGGTAGATAGATAAGACGATTCAAGTTGAAGACGACGACTGCGCGCGAAGAAGAAACTAGCCGGATTGCGATTTTAATCTTGTCCGCCTGTTAATACCGCCTGATAAGTGGCGGTAGTGTTAGTGTTGTCCGCCTCGCGGTTGCATGTGAGGAGACCGCCTCATAAGTGGCGGTAGAGGTGGAGACGACCGCCTCGCGGTTGGATCAGAGAGGACCGCCTCATAAGTGGCGGTAATGCATGTGGTGTCCGCCTGGCGGTTGGTGTGGTGGTGTCCGCCTGGCGGTTGGTGTGGTGGTGTCCGCCTATAACAGGCGCGGTTGCACCATTGACCGTGGCCTATTTTCCTTCCAACTTTGACCGGCTCTAGATTCTTCGTTTGGACTCCGTTTTCTCAGCCGCTTGCGTCTACGCGTTCGTCTCTTTGACTACTTCACTCCCAGCTTGGTTTTCCTCATGTTAAACCAATAATTTTGTGAGATAAACAATAAAACATAAACTAGAGGAAAACTAACCGAAGTGGAGAAATGAGCAAGAAAAGTGCTAATATAAAACATGAAATACACCTATAAAACATGCTCATTGTGACACTTATCACATATGCATGACGCCTAAGCTGATGACATACTTCATTGTCTAGAGGCTAGAAAATCTTCCAACAGATGAGTCATTATGTTACTTTCTCAATAGTTTGGATTAAATAATGGTCATCTACTAAATGAATATTACTCATTCCTACTGATTCTTAGCTTACAACCTTTCATTCTGGCTTTTCAATTTTAGTCCAAGTACTGAATTTCTCATTGAACATTAAAAGAAACAGAGAAAGGAGAAAATTATTGGTGTCTTCAGCTTTTCCCAATATTATTGTCCTAAGAGTTGCACATCCTATCCTAATACTGCTACTATGTTTAGATGATCTCCTTGAACCAATTTTTCATAATTTCTACTATTACCGTTTCCCTACTTGAACTCATGTCGCCACACCGTGTTGTTGTGAAAGCCAGACTCTATTCTGTATTCAATTAGGATCCTATTCCTGTCTGTTTGTTTGGTACTCTTTGATTTCATTTGTTAACATTGAATCTGCGCTGGACAGAGCTGAAACGATCACTCTATTGCCCGTTCTCACAATATGGGAGAATACTTGACGTTGTTGCTCTGAAGACCACTAAGCTCCGTGGACAGGCATGGGTCGTGTTCAGTGAAGTTACAACTTCAAGTAATGCTGTTCGCCAAATGCAAAACTTCCCTTTCTATGATAAACCAATGGTATGTCGCTGTTTAAAATAGATTCTTTCTTACTGTTATGGTAGGGGGTTGGGATGGAAGAGGTCAGGTTCTTTAAGTTGAAAAGGCCACACTAACATCACCTCTAACTAAAAGAAAATGAAAATGTATTCTTATCAGTACTGGTTTGAACACTTCATGAAAGAGAAGACATGCCAATGTCAGCTTTCCTCAGATCAATGACTAATATTAGTAAAACATTCTTCATCTGTCAAGCTAATCAAGGGAAGGCTTTGTCAAAAGGAAGAAGAGTCATAGAACTACTATAGATACTTCATTTCGTTCCACGTGATAAGAAGAAGAAGCAAGAGGAGAAAGGCAGATGGCACTTTCGTTCCACGTGATAAGAAGAAGAAGCAAGAGGAGAAAGGTAGATAGATTTTTCTCATATAATGTCTGCTCTGTTGTTTTTTATGACTATCTATGGTCTTGTTTATGTTTTTTGTTGTACATTCTGAATAAATTTAAAGGTAGTAAGTATCTAGGGTTTGCTTAGTGGAAAAAAGAAGAAACTTTTTTTGAATGAACACCATCTCTGGGTGTAGGATATTGCACCGTGGCTAGCTACTACCATAGTAGTGAATTTGTATTATGTACGATTAGTAGTGTGATTGTGATGATGGAATATGGTTTGTGTGTGCAGAATACGCACGGTAGAGGTGACAAGGCGGTGGCATTGAGGGTAAAAGGTGACATGGTTACATTCTACACGTGCAAAATGCTCTCCTATCAGGACACATTATTGGTCGAAGTGGGAAGACAATTCTACAGCAACTGTTATATAGAAGGTGAAGTTGACTTCATTTTTGGCACTGCTGCCTCCATTTTCAAGGTATATATATACAATACAAAACATAATTTGCTCCTCATTCACCTTTATATGTGTATATATTTGTATTATTTTGCAACTGTTTAGGCTTGACTTATGTGAGCAGAGGAATCACTTAATTGGTAAGTTTTCGTCTGATGATTTGACCATATTCAATGACAAAGATGATGGATGAGTGAGCTCATACTTAAGTGAATTGTTGGTTTTTGTATCATGGAAATTTCTTCCAATTCTGTTGCTAAGATCAAATAATAATCTTCATTTGATTTTTCTGTATGTACCATGTTGACTCAGTCTAATCAATGTTGAGCAAATGGAAATTAGTACTATTGTTGGATCCTTCTTCGGGGCCAGATTGCAGCGTTGAAGAGATAAGGAGAATGGTAGTTGTTTGTATCATTTGATATAAATTGGAAATATCATTTGTATCTCAGATGTAAGAATGAAATTAGTGTTGTAAGAATTTTTTTTATTTGGATTACTACAAGTGTTACAGGAAATTTTATAGAATAAAGAACTTACATGAATGTATTTGAAATCTTATAATTTATATACATGCGTTTGTTAGGGGTATATTCCTTTGATTCTAGAATTAATACAATAAAATATAAGATCGACAGCAGAATAATATTTATCCTTTGTGAATTACTGATGGATTTTTTGTATTTTGTAATTCCTTGCTAATTGCTAACATATTAGTATATCTCTACCATCGCTAATTACCGATGGATTATCATTCGTCGATAATTACTAACGGATATGATCACTTATTGTACTTATGATAATTACTAATGGATTGTAATTTTCCATGATAATTAGTAATGAATTTTATTTATTCATTGATAATTTTAGCGACGAGTAAAACGCTTACGAATGTGTTTTATAGGTAATTCGTTAGTAAAAATAAATTACCAACGAATTTTCCTATTTTACTAACAGATTAACTCGTTGGTAATCACCAATTTTTTGGTAGTGATTCTCATAGAGTTTGGTGATGGCAGTCAGGCTCTCTAGCTACTCGTGCGATGCCCCATTAGAATCAACTTGCAATTAGTAGTTGCCTAAGTTGATATTGTCTTACTTTGGGTCAAAATCGGTTTCAGTTGTATCTCTACTTGAATCTTAATGGTTGTGGTCTCGAAAAAAAAAACAAAAAGATGTTCATCAACATACATTCGTAGAGCAAGTACAATATGTTGTAGATTACTGAACAATATTTGTAGCTAATCAATTAATCAAAGTATACTACTGATTAATCTTTTATTTCTTTAATTATCACATCGTAGTATTTATTCCTCGAATTTTTATTACATTAAAGTAACCATATTCGATTGTTGTATTTGACTTGAAGCTGAGTGAGGCAACTGTCCGTCCGTACGTTGTAATCATCAGTAGCGACCTCCAAAGCCATATCCAGGATACCTTCCACGACCACCACCAACCCCATATCCAGGGTATCTAGGGTACCCATATCCATATCCACCACGACCGCCACCACCGTATCTAGGATAGCCATACCAACCACCTCGTCTCCCGCCGACATATCCAGGGTATCGACCATATCCGTATTGACGATCATGGTCATCGTCGTCGTCATGATCATGGTATGCGTGTTGCATGTATCCATGATAGGCTGCTGTATCCTTGGATTCACTTACTGCTTGCATGATGCATAAGCATATTAGGATGAAAGGATTAGAAAATGTGTGTGTGCATGGGTCATTTCAGAAACACAACATAATATATAAGGATTGTATAATGTAAAGTTAACTGAAGCTAATCGAATGTAGTATATAATAACATGACTAAGTACTCACGTGGAGTCGATGTGGCGAAGGACATGAGAAGGGTGACAGTGTAAAGGAGCCCCAGGATGAGAAGGGAAACTTTGGAAAATGCGGCCATGCTGCTTACTTGTATCTATGATCACACAAAACAAGCAAGAACAAGTCAAAAACGTAAACTTTCTTCTTAAGGAGATGGATTTTGTTCTTGCGTAACGGATTACTGTTGTGAGGCTCGTTGAGTGGATGAGAAGTACAGCTCTGGGAAATGAACTCTATTTATAGGCAATGCGGGAAATATAAAGAAAAAGAAGTGAAATTAACTAATTAAATTCGGATCAAAGTTGGACAAGCAAGCAAGTTTTGCTTCATCAGATTGACTTTCTAGCTGGCTAGGTAACTGTGGATCTATTTAAGGACGGTAACATTAGCACCGTCTTTGATTAATGATCATTTGCTAGCTGTTTGTTTTCTACCTTGTAGCATTACTGTTATGTCTAGAACGATTAAATGATTATTCG
Source organism: Limonium bicolor (assembly GCA_023374045.1). Taxonomy (NCBI): domain Eukaryota; kingdom Viridiplantae; phylum Streptophyta; class Magnoliopsida; order Caryophyllales; family Plumbaginaceae; genus Limonium; species Limonium bicolor. Next base: position 143,730,478 of record CM041777.1, read on the forward strand.
TTCAAGTTTTGAGTCATTTATAATTTTAAATTAGATTATTTTAAGTTTACGTGATTTAGATTCAGCTAAATAGATTCATAATATAAAAAATTGGGCAGGTTGTACATATTTCATGTAAGACTTAATATTTTTGTAAATAAATCAACAAAATTAAATATCTACTATATTCTATCAAAATATACGTTTTTCTTATTGATATACAATTATTTTATTGATTTTTTTATTGCTTAGGTTTAAAAAAAAAGAAGTATCCGTAAAGCCATCACATCTTGGGGCAGTAAGTCCCTCTCTTTTGCGGGGTGTCTTTCTTTCATCCAAATTACCCTTTTTGGTATTGTAGGCTTCTGGGTCTCCTGCATATCTATTCCAAAATGTGTGATCAAAAGGGTCATCAAATGCTTCCGGTCCTTCCTTTGGTCAGGAGAGGCAGACAGCAACACCACTCCTCCTGTGGCTTGGAGCACTGTCACGAACACCAAGAAAAATGGTGGGCTAGGGCTTAAGGATATCCACAAATGGAACATGTGCTTCATGCTCAAAACTATCTCCGCCATTATTCATGACCCTGAGCGCCTTTGGATCCAATGGATCCATAAGCTCTTCCTTCCCTATCTTTCCATATGGACGACTACTGCTAATGGGAATGATCCCTGGACCTGGAAAGCTCTCCTTCATGCTAGAGACTAGTGGATTGAGCAATGTAGGTCATCCGATGATGCCTATTCTCTATTCTACTCCTATCCATACCCGCCCTAGAGTCAGCTCATTCTATAATGATGTCACTATTCCCTCCCAGCCTTTTCCCTGGTATAATGTCTGCTGGAATACTTGGTCTGTTCCCAAAGCCAAATTTATCCTGTGGATAACCCTTAAAGGTAGACTTAAAACCTGTGATAAGCTCCAATCTCGGGACATCTGTCTTGCTAACAGGTGCTGGCTCTGTGAGCGTGCTCAAGAGACTAGCGACCATCTATTTTTCAGTTGCAGGTACTCTAACAGGGTTTGGTGGACAGTTTGTGACTGGTTGGGTATCCCTACAAACCGGAGAAGTCTTCGCAGCTGCTCATCCTGGATCAACCGCTATTGTAGGAGACTCCGTCCGATTGATTTGGTGAAAAGAGCGGTTGTCGCTAATGTTGTCTACCATATCTGGATAGAAAGATGCAAGCGAGCCATGTCCAGCCAGGTCAAAAACCCCTCTACCATTATTTTTGACATCAAGATGGCCATGAAAGCTATCATTTGGAAGAAGATGCAAACATCCAGCACTGATGTTGATTGGCTTGATAGGGTACTTTGCTCTTAGGAGCTCCTTGTTAGGGTGGCGTCCCTTTTTGTACATCCCGGTGCCTATATTTTGGCAGTTGGTCTTGTAATTTTTGCTAGCGTTTCGCTGTTTTTGTTCATTGCTAAGGAGGTTTTTGTATATCTGCCCTCCCCTTAGCTGTGATGGCCCTTCTAATTGTCGGATATATAGGTCTTCTATGTATCTAACTATTATGTAACTCTTTACCATATATATATCATTTATTCGTTCAAAAAAAAGAAACAATGATAATATTAAATAGCTCAAAATCCTGGTAAATACAACATTTCAGTTCATATAATATCCTATATAATAGTCCCATAGTTTAAATCAAGTTTCTGGTATTGTTATCGGTTTTGAGTTACTCTCCTTTTGTGTGTCGGACAATTCTAAATCACTACTACTGTTTTAAATCATTTAGTTTCTGAGCTAGTTTTACGGATTATTATTTCTCTCATTCAATTTCAGGTCAATGTCCGATACGAGTGAATCGACTTTTAAATTTAGTTACATCAAATTTCGTCAAACTTTAGGCTTAGATCAAATAAGCAAATTTTAGGTTGGGTTAAATTTTACTTGAGCATTAGTAACTATGGCAATTATGCTAGGGGTGGTGGCTCCAATAATGTAAATCCTGACGCGTGTTTTCCGAAATCCCTGACTTAGGCTGGCAAATTTATGATGGTCAGATATAGCAAGTTTGATAATCTATAGCACATTATTTAATGACATCCATGAGTTGTCTTTTTTATTCTTAACAATTCATAACATCCCAATTACGGGGAGATGGGTCGCGTCTTACTAAAATTAAACTTTGGAAGGAAATTTGTGTGCTAGATATAAATGATCACACTACGTAGCTGACAAATGTTGAACGTAGACCAAATCGTATATAGTTGGATATAGTGGTAGGTTGAGGAAATTAATCAAACTAAATTGTATAAGCTCATATCAATGTTGTTCTACTAGAAAAATCTTTGAATTATTTTTTTAAAAATCATAGCACACCACTAATTGTTTTATTAAATACTCCCTCCTTCAATAATATATGTCGTTTTAGCATGTGAATCTTGTTCAACAATATAAGGTATTCTAGCTTTTTGACACATTTTTTTCCACTTTTGATCCTACTATTCAACACAAAAGTGATTATTATCTAGATAGAAAATTAAAAAAGTAGCGCTACATTTGTACAAGTTTGTAAAATGACAGATATTATTGAATGAAGAGAAAAATTAATATAATATCACAATTTATTTACAAAGAATACAAAATAAACTTTAATTCCTAAAATGCTATCATCCGTAGAAATGACTGTTAATTAGACATGTTATAAAACTAAAATACATCTGTTTTATATTAACAGATATTAATTTAATTCTTAATATATTAGAATAATATTTTTGGTTCAGAAAGTACCATAAATATTTTATATATTTTTACAACATATTCTATAGAGTTTATTATTATAGTTTTTATAATGAGAAAATTACATTGTCCATCCATGAGGTATTGGGGAATTACAATGCATACCCATGAGTTTTAGAAAATTATAATGTCAACCCATGAGATATTAAGAAATTACAATGCCCACCCATGAGTTTTAGAAAATTACAATATACACCCATGTACTTATCAAAATGAGGTGAAATCAAAGATCTAAGTAAAGTTTACATTGATTAATCAATCCAACTATGTAAATAAATTAAAAAAAGCCCAAGTTTACACCGTGCAACGCTAGAGTGATGAAATGAAGAAAAAATATGCAAAACTTACGAGGAATTGCATAGATGTTCACCTCATTTTAGTTGATTTGATTTCTTTATTTTTGTTATTTTTAGGTATCTTTCATTTATTTGACTCCTGAGTGGTCATATAAGATTAATTTAGGGTTTTCTTTCACTTGTTTACCGTCGCCTAAGTTGTTTCTTAAGGTAATCATTATTTTACATATTCAATTTCACCTCAATTTTATAAGTACATGGATGGGCACTATAATTTTCCGAAACTCATGGGTGGACATTTCTTAATATTACATGGGTGGGCATTGTAATTTTCTAAAGCTAATGGGTGGGCATTGTAATTCTCCAAAATCTTCAAAAAGGGAAGTTATGAACAACCCATTACAAGAATGGCCCATAACCTATCTTGTAAAATCTAATAAAATATACAAGCTCAAATTGGTCCAAGCCCAAACTGAATTCAAGGCCCAAATATCCATCACAATCTACCCCACTTCCTAAAGCCCATCTCGGTCCAATTCCAAGCCCGGCCCAATTCCACTTTGAAGTCAGCCCAATTCGACTTCAAAGTTAGCCCAATTTTGCTTCAAATCCAATCCCTGCTACTCAGCTCAAGAAACCCAATAAACAAAACAAATAATCAATTTCAAAAAAAAAAGGCATCTTTTTAAATTCGGTTGAACTTCAAAATCTCAAAAACACTTTTCAAATAACCTTTCAAAAATATAAAAATCAGCTTAAGATTCAAGTTTCATCTCAAACTTCAAATTTTAAAATTCAAAATTAATTCCAAAATCATTCCAAATTTCTAAACAAATTTTTACAATTCAAATCTCATCATTATTTTTAAACACAAAGAGACCATTTAGTGGAAAATTTAAAAGAAAACTCTTCTCAAACATTGAGAAAGTTTTTCTCACATAATAGAAAGTTCTTATGAAATATTTCTCAAAATTTAGTGTTTCTTTACCTAAAAATCCCAAACAACTTCAAACTAATTTGCTTTCAAACAAGCTCAAAATGAAATCTCTTTTTCGAGGGACTAGAAATGTCTAACATTTTCAAATCATTTCCTTTCTAAGTTAGACATCACTTGTCTCTCTTCCAAAAATAATCCAAGGCGGGGCGCCAGGGTCGTAACATCCCTTGTCACAGTCTAGATTTTTTTACGTGGGACATTAGGGTGACTAACTTCCCCTAATTGTAGCTTAGATTTTTACAAGGTGGGATGCTAGGATGTAACCAACTTCCTAGTTGCGGCCTAGATTTTAGAATTGTCTAACTCCCTTCTACTCGATTTCAATGTCTTAACCACAGGAGTTAGAGACGTTATTAGGGTTTGACCGGGAGCATCTCACTTATGGTGTTTCTTTTTAAACCCTAGTTTTCGACATAAATATTACCCCATCTTCCGAGCCTTGACGCTTACCATCAATTAAGTGTCGTGTTCGGGGGTACATGGGTGATCCTTCGGGATCATCCACCTCTCAAAAATAAAACAACTTTTGGTTTTAAAATTTTAAGAAACACAATTTTGAAGAATCTTTGCTTCAATAATTCAATCCACCACACCCCTCTTTCAAACCCCTTTATAATCATATCAACTTATTGAATCCTTCCCTCGAATTCTCCTAGCAATCCTAAACTTTCAAGCAACTCGAACATGTGCAGAGTGGATTTATCGTGAATTATTAGCACTGGTGAAATTGATAAAAAGAAAGAAATTAATACTCAAAATATCCGTCGGGCTGCAAATAAAACCCGGTCGCAGTAGTATAGAAGACAGAAGCGGCCGGGGTCAAACCGTGGGACTTATAGCAAGATAAAATAGTTCCTAAGCTTGTCACAAAAGGGGGGAAGTTAATTGACTTGTTTTAGAGAAAATATTAAGCAGAGATTAAAATTACTGAGTGCAGATGAATTAAATGGAACTCCGGGTTTAGGTTTTATATAATCTGATTAATTATGCTATTTCTACCGGTTTAATATATTAGTTTGGCAAAATTCCTGTTATTATCCTAAGGACTAAGTCATAGACCCTTAAGAACTCGTTCACCAGAAAATGCTCGGTCTAATCAAGGTTCGAGCAATACTATGTAAACGGACGTTAAATTCGAGGAATTATAATTGCATCTGAAAATACTAACCTATTAAATCATAATAAGCTTTCTCCAGATTTACGGCTTAATTAACCTGTCTATTTATCACCTGGTCTGATCAAAATAGACTTAGGAAAGCATTTTAATAAATTCATGTAATTTATTAAAATGGTGAGAGAAAACCTTTAAGCGTAATAAACTGTATTTATTTTAACCGGTAGAAATATTGATTACATAATTAAACAAACCATAATTAAAACCCTTGCCCGAAGCAAATCCTCCTTAGCCTGACATATTAACTGGTAATAAATCAGACAGAGGTTGGACGTAATAATAACACGGAGACGTGAATAGTGAATGAAGAAATGAAGAGAACGAAGTGTGGAACATGTACGTAAGTTATTGTAAGTGAAGTGGGTGAATTGGAGAGTTAGAGAACTGGGGACTGAATGGAGTGTTGAGATGTACGAGAGTGTTTTACTGGAAGAGAATGAGATGAGGTGAGTGTGGGTGATTTTCTAGTTTTCTCCGTGCACTCGTACAAGGTTGCAGTGAATGGTTATTTATAGAAGAAATGAAAAGGTAGTCTTCCGTAGAGGATTTGCAGTTGATTGCTTCATTTATTGAAGCATTAATTGCAGGGGACAGGAGCTGGAGACGCGTGAGGGAAATAAGGTAGGCGGTGCGGAGTAGATGGATATGGCGAAGCAAGTTGGAGACGACGACGGGCGGAGAAGAAAACTAGTCGCGCGATTGATTTTTATTCACGACCGCTTGTTGTCCTCGTAGGCGTCCGCCTCTGGAACCATGCGGACACAAGTTTTATCCGCGACAATGTGTGTGTCCGCCTATCACGTCCGCCTGAGAATGGGGCGGTTGCCCTTGGTCTGTCCGCCTTGAGTACCGCCCAAGAAGTAGGCGGTTATGCCTTGGTGGTGTCCGCCTTGAGTACCGCCCAAGAAGTAGGCGGTTGTGCCTTGGTGGTGTCCGCCTTGTTGTAGGCGGTTGCCCATGCGGACACAATGTGCTCGTGACCTATTTTCCTTCGAACTTTGACCGGCTCTAGATTCTTCGTTTGGACTCCGTTTTCTGAGCCGTTTGCGTCTATGCGTTCGTCTCTTTGTCTACTTCACTCCCGGCTTGGTTTTCCTCATGTTAAACCAATAATTTTATGAGATAAACAATAAAACATAAACTAGAGGAAAACTAACCAAAGTGGAGAAATGAGCAAGAAAAGTGCTAATATTATACATGAAATTCACCTATAAAACATGCTCATTTGGACACTTATCACACCCCCACACTTATCTTTTTGCTTGTCCTCAAGCAAAACCACGTACCTAAGCAAGTAGGAAATGCTCAATACTAACAAATATTATTATGAAGGGTAGGATAAACATGATCTTTAAACTTTTCGAGGAGTGTGAAAAATCAACTGCTGGTGGCATAGGTGTGCTTAGGGTAAAAATAAAATATAGAGTTTCGGGGTATGATCTAAGGTACCCCAATGTTTCTTTTGTGTTACTTCTGAGAACTTTTACCATGGCCAACTTCTCTCAAGAATGGGCATTGAGAAGAAAACAAAAGGAAAAATAGATTTATGCATTTGTTTCACTTTTGCATAAGAGATGAGAAAATATAGGTATCACGCCTTTGTATTCAAGAACACTCAACTCTCTTTTGTTGGTTACCAATGGTGTCTCGCAAGTCCTTATTATTTTTTTTTACAGTGAAGCACCCCTTAGCAATCCCTAAGAGAGAAGACAGAAAGAAACCCTGAGCAATAAAATCCAACCATTTGCAGAGTAATTTGGTCACACCGCATAAGAAAAATGCTCCTCAAAAGTAATCAAATGAAAATTTTTTAAAATTTGTACCATTTATCCCACAATTCATAATAGTATTTGTTTTTAAAGAGAACAACCTACATTAGCAGGGTACATAATTTAATTTTTGAACAAAAGCAAGATAAGCAGAGAGATTTAACAATTTAAAGCACAAAATGCCCTGAAAAGGCTCTTCCCCCACATTTAAGCTTAAGCAATGCCCTCATTGCGTAGATGAAATAAAATTAATAGGGCATGCAATTAATAAAGGAAAGAGTGTACTCCCCAGATTCGTAGAGTGTGTAGAGCTCCCCCACACTTGAGTGCAGCTGTGGAATGTCATGAATTGAACCTATAAAGAATATTCTACACAGCCAGAAGAACTCAAGTGACAACCTGCATTTTATTATAACAAATAAAAGGGAAATATAGTACAAAAAAAGAAAACAACATTCAATTAAAGGAAATACAAAAGATAGATAGTGGGTTGCCTCCCACCAAGCTGCCCGGGTTTAACGTCTCTAGCTAGACGTATTTGACCAAGCTTAGTTTGGAGAAGAGTTGGAGGGCGAATTGTTCTGCTGTTCTTGGACAAAATAAGTTGCAGATAGGTCAGTTGAAATATTAGAATGAGAATTATACCTTTTAAGACGTGCCCCGTTGACTTTGAAAGTTTCGCCTTGTTTGTTCTGGAGTTCAAAGGCACCGTACGGAGTCACACTAACAATCTGGAAAGGGCCGGCCCAATGAGACTTGAGTTTCCCAGGGAAGATCCTTAATCTAGAGTTATACAAGAGAACCCAATCACCAATTTCGAAGTCCCTCTTGAGGATCATTTTGTCATGGAACTTTTTGGTGCGCTCTTTATAAATCTTTGCATTCTGGTAAGCCTGATCTCTCAGCTCTTCTAATTCGGAAAGTTGGAATTTCCTTTTCTCTCCTGCAGAAGTCATGTCAAAGTTTAGGGCCTTGATTGCCCAATATGCCTTATGCTCCATTTCTTCAGGAAGGTGGCATGTTTTCCCATAGACCAGCTTAAAAGGAGACATCCCGATGGGAGTCTTGAATGCAGTGCGGTAAGCCTAAAGCGCATCATCCAGTTTAAGTGCCCAATCATTCTTGATGAGTTAACCGTCTTCTGGAGGATCCATTTTAACTCACGGTTGGAAACTTCTGCTTGGCCGTTTATCTAGGGGTGATAAGGTAAAGCTACCTTGTGACGTACCCCGTACTTAACCATAAGCGCTTCGAATAAACGGTTGCAGAAGTGAGATCCTCCGTCACTGATAATTATAAATAATTCTAGGTACGCCGACACGGGTAAAGATGTGCTTTTTGAGGAACCTGGTTACTCTTTGCATCGGCATGATGACAAGGTATAGCTTCACCCCTTCGACACGTAATCAACTGCCACTAGAACATATTGGTGGCCCTGCGAGGAAGGGAACGGTCCCAATAAAATCAATGCCCAACATCAAAGAGCTCCACTTCTAGTATCCCCTGTTGTGGATCTCATGTCTCCTGGATGTGTTACCCATTTTCTGGCAATTATCACATTGTTTGCAGAATTGGTACACATCTTTATGAAGGGTCGGCCAATAAAAACCTGAGGCCAGGATCTTAGCAGCGGTCCTTGTGGGTCCATGGTGACCTCCGGCTTCCCGTGAGTGACAAAAGTATGACGCTTGAAACCTCTTCTTCCGGGAGACATCGTCGAATCAACCCATCAGCACTAACTCGGAACAAGTACGGGTCCTCCCAGAAATAATGCCTTGAGTCAGAAAGAAATTTCTTCTTCTGGGAGTAGGAAAATCGTAGGGTACTGTTCCAGAGACTAAATAATTGGCCAGGTCCGTGTACCATGGCTCCTGTACTTTGGTGATGGAGAAGACAGTCTCATCGGGGAAGAATTCGTTGATAGGCACACTATCCGTAGGAGTCACCAACCTAGAGAGATGGTCAGCGACACATTCAATTTCCCGCTCTTATCTTTGACTTCGATGTCAAACTCTTGAAGTAGAAGAATCCAGCGCAATAAGCGAGGCTTGGCTTCTTGTTTTGTAAATAAGTATTTGAGAGCGGAGTGGTCTGTGCACGATGACTTTGCTTCCCCATAAGTAAGATCTGAACTTATCGAGGGAGAAAACTATAGCCAGAAGTTCTTTTTCGGTGGTCGTATAGTTTTTCTGGGCGTCGTTTAGTGTTCTGCTAGCATAAGCGATCACTCTCAAGATTTTCTCTTTTTTCTGGCATAGAGCTGCCCCCACGGCGTAGTCACTTGCGTCACACATGATCTCAAAGGAAGAGACCAATCAGGTGGTATGACACAGGTGCTGACACCAATTTTTGTGTTATAGTTTGGAAAGCAGCTGAACACCTTTCATCAAAATGAAACGGGGCATCTTTCTGTAGCAGGTCGGTCAATGGTTTGCTGATTTTGGAGAAGTCCTGAATAAACCGCCGATAAAATCCTGCATGCCCTAGAAACGCTCGTATATCTCGAACTGTAGTTGGTGCTGGTAACTTCTCGATAACCTCTACCTTGGCTTTATCCACCTCTATTCCTTTTGCTGATATTTTATGTCCAAGGACGATCCCGTCCTTGACCATAAAATGACACTTCTCCCAGTTTAAAACGAGATTCGTATCCTCACACCGTCTTAGGATTAAATCAAGTTGTGCCAAGCATTTGTCGAAACTAGAGCCATAGACTGAGAAGTCGTCCATAAAGACTTCTATGCTCTGCTCGATGAAGTCAGCAAATATTGCTTGCATACATCTCTGGAAGGTAGCAGGGGCGTTGCATAGACCGAAAGGCATTCGTCGGTATGCAAAGGTACCGTAAGGACAAGTGAAGGTTGTCTTGTCCTGGTCCTCAGGTGCGATTGGTATTTGAAAATAACCCGAGAACCCATCTAGAAAACAGTAGTACTCTTGCCCTGCTAGTCGTTCCAACATCTGGTCGATAAAGGGGAGAGGGAAATGATCCTTCCTGGTTGCCAAGTTCAAACGCCGATAGTCAATACACATGCGCCATCCTGTGATCTTTCTTTGAGGGATAGTCTCTCCCTTTTCATTAATAACAGCTTCGATGCCCCCCTTCTTGGGGACAACTTGAACAGGACTGACCCATGGACTGTCAGAAATTGGATAAATGATGTCCGCGTCAAGGAGTTTCAGAACCTCCTTTCGAACTACCTCCTTGAGGTTAGGGTTTAGCCGGCGTTGAGGTTGCCTGATAGGTTTGAAGTTTTCCTCCATGTAAATATGGTGCGTGCAATAGGAGGGATCAATTCCTTTGATATCAGCGATAGTCCACCCGATTGCTGTCTTGTGCTTCTTTAGTACCTCAAGTAACCTCGTTTCCTCCCCGGAATTCAGAGAAGAGGAAATAATGACAGGCAAATGGTCATTTTCAGCTAGGAAAGCATACTTGAGGTTAGAGGGTATTTCTTTAAGCTCGAGTTCAGGTGGTTGTTCTACTGAAGGAATTGATTTTTGAGGTTTTCTGTCGAGTTCTTCGATTGATGGCCGGTACGCTTGATAACCAGCCCTTCCTTTCTCTACGTATGCCAGTATGGCGTTAACTTCTGGATCCTCCATCTTTTCTTCTAGAGAAGTAAATAATACTCGCTCTAGCGGTTCAGTTTCAGCTTCCTGGATGGAAGATGGAGAATACGTGTCCTCATCTGTAGCAAAATCGCCTTCCTCCTCCTCATCATCTGTGAATCCCACTGTCTTAGCATGAGGAGAAAAGTTTGAGCTTTTCTTCATCATTTTTGCATGTCGAATTCAATCGTTTCATCCTCGTACCGAAGAGTGATTTTCCATCATGGACGTCAATGATGGCTTTGGCGGTACTCAGAAACGGTCGACCTAGAATCAGGGGAACCTCAACATCGTCATCCATTTCTAGAATGACGAAATCAGCTGGAAAGATGAAGCGAGACACTCCAACTACCAGATCCCGGACTATGCCCATGGGCTTGATCTCTGATCTGTCTGCTAGTTGGAGTTTGAAAGGAACCGGTTGCATTTCTCCTCCTTTAACTTTCAAGAAGGTGGCGTATGGCATGATATTAATGCTGGCTCCTAGGTCGCATAGACCACTTCCACAGTCCACCCCACCTATAAAACACGGGATCACGGGATTTCCCGGATCTGTTTGTTTGGAGGGAGTGCTCGAAGAAGGGCTGCAGAGCACCTCTGTCAGGTGCACTGTTCTTTTCCAGGTTTCTTTTTCTTCTTTGTCAAGAGATCCTTAGGAATTTGGCGTAGTTAGGCATCTCTTGCAAAGCATCAAGTATAGGTATGTCGAGGTCAGTTTCTTGAAAATGCTCAAGAATTGGAGAACTGCTCATCGGTGTTTCTTTTTCATTCTGTTTGGGAATGGGAGTTCATTGTTTTTATGAGTGGAAGTTGGGATGTCGATGGTAACTCGATGGAGGTGGAGTAACAGGAGTAGGAACTTGGATTTCTGAGGGAGGTGAAGTTGGTTTGGTGGTTTCATCAACATTGATATAGGAATCTTCAAGATTTTCTTTTTCTTTTCCTTTGCTGGTGGCAAGTTCCCTTCCACTCCTTAAAGAGACTGCACACAAGTTTGTTGATTGTAATGTGCCATCGTCTATAAGGACTGAATTTGCTTGTTCCTTTGGATTGGGATTAGTCTGTGAAGGGAATTGACCAGGTGGTCTTTGTTGAGTAGTAACTGTTGGATCTGAGATTGCAAGGCTTTTTGGTCTTTGCGCAGAGCTGCGACCTCTTCTTGCGTATCTCGGATTTACCCATCATCGCCTTAAACATCTCCTGCATCTGAGACATATCAGACTCAGGATTCGAAGGAGGTGAGTGGTCGACTCGATGAAGCTTCATTGCCATAAGGCTGTTGTTGATATTGCCTTTGGCCTCCTTGGAAATTGGATGAGGTCTGTAGTTTTGGGATGTTTGTAGGGTATGTGGGTTCTGGATATTTCCGGTGTTTGAGTAGCTAAGATTGGATTGCATGTTACGTTGCCATGGTTGTCTGTATCCTGAATTGTTGGTGATGTTTTTGCTCCTCCGCTGCTTTCATTTCTTGTAGTTGGGGGCATTGATCATAATCATGAGGCCCGCAACATTGCGTACAAGAATTAGTTGGAGATGGTTGGGATTGAGGAGCATAGCCTGGAGGGGTAGTAGGTGGTCGGGAAATCATCGACTTAGCTTGCTGAGGGAAGGAATTCATAGCCATCTGTTCAACCACTTTCTGCAGTACTGACTTTTGTTGCCTGCTGAGCATTGCTTTCCATGAGTTGCTCATGGCTTTTCATCAATTGGTCGAACTTGTTATCACTTTCCCCAACATGATATAATCCTGGAGTACCGCTCCTTGATCCACCGGAGGCCCAGTCTCTATTTCCTCACAGAGATCCATGCTGTTCAGAAATTGTGCTCCCGGCTTTTTCAGAACGTCAGCCCCTAACGAAGATAACACCATTGTTCTGCACGGACCGATCAAGCCCTTGTAGAACAATTGTGATACTTGTTCTTCGTCAGACCGTGGTGAGGACAAGTGAGTAGTAGACCTTTGAAACGGTCCCAAGTTTCACAAATATTCTCCGACCCTGGTTGCTTGAAATTATAAATTTCAGCAATCATCTCCAAAGTTCGGCTCGGAGGTAGGAATTTGTCGTAGAACTTGGTGGCCATGTCGTCCCAGGTACCAATGGTACTCGGTGTTAGGCTATGATACCACTTGCTCGCGTTTCCCGTCAGGCTGTGTGGGAATAAGACAATCTTGCATATTGAAGTACTGCGTCGGTTGCAGTAAGACTATTGGCATGTTGCAAGAATTTTGTAACATGTAACAGGGCTTCGTCTGGACTGGTGCCATCAAACATGCCCAACTCCTTCACACATCGAATCTGATGATATGGCTTCAGCTTCTGCCACTCATCGTATTCGATGGGCTGAGGTGAGGAAGGATGATAGCAGGCTGTTGTCCTTGGTTAGACGGCCTGTTGATATTTCGAACCGTTGCTGGTGTAGCTGCCATGTTAGCTTCCGGGTCAGAATCTATCACTGTGGTGGTATGTTTTGAGTTCGTCTCTGCCTGAGATTGCGCAGAAAGGTTCTCTCGATTTCTGGATGTAACCAACCGTGTGATTATTAATATTTTCTGGGAGCTGTGTGACCTGGTAAAAGGCATTCACCACTCAAAACAGAGAAAAGAACTGGTTATGTTTAGAATAATAAAAATGTTAGGAATTAGTAGACAGAAATTTAAGTTAGTAGTTAGTTTGGAACGAAATGACAATGGAACGAAATGACAGAAATTTAAGTTAGTAGTTAGAGACAATGGAATATTAAAGGACAATGGAAATGAAATGACAGAAATAAATGACAATAATATTAAAAGTTAGTAGTCAGATGTCCAAGTCAGATCAGAAGTTAGATGTCCAATGTCCAAGTCAGATGTCCGAGGTTATATGTCCGAAATTGGATTAACAGTTTTTTTTTAATTTTTTTTACTAATTAACAGATTATTATAATATAACAGGTGAATTAACCGGGGCTTAGGGACTAGATTAAATCAAGTCCCCGGCAACGGCGCCATTTTGCAGAGTGGATTTATCGTGAGTTATTAGCACTGGTGAAATTGATAAAAGAAAGAAATTAATACTCAAAATATCCGTCGGGCTGCAAATAAAACCCGGTCGCAGTAGTATAGAAGACAGAAGCGGCCGGGGTCAAACCGTGGGACTTATAGCGAGATAAAATAGTTCCTAAGCTTGTCACAAAAGGGGGGAAGTTAATTGACTTGTTTTAGAGAAAATATTAAGCAGATTAAAAACTGAGTGCAGATGAATTAAATGGAACTCCGGGTTCAGGTTTTATATAATCTGATTAATTATGCTATCTCTACCGGTTTAATATATTAGTTTGGCAAAATTCCTGTTATTATCCTAAGGACTAAGTCATAGACCCTTAAGAACTCGTTTACCAGAAAATGCTCGGTCTAATCAAGGTTCGAGCAATACTATGTAAACGGACGTTAAATTCGAGGAATTATAATTGCATCTGAAAATACTAACCTATTAAATCATAATAAGCTTTCTCCAGATTTACGGCTTAATAACCTGTCTATTTATCACCTGGTCTGATCAAAATAGACTTAGGAAAGCATTTTAATAAATTCATGTAATTTATTAAAATGGTGAGAGAAAACCTTTAAGCGTAACAAACTGTATTTATTTTAACCGGTAGAAATATTGATTACATAATTAAACAAACCATAATTAAAACCTTGCCCGGAGCAAATCCTCCTTAGCCTGACATATTAACTGGTAATAAATCAGACAGAGGTTGGACGTAATAATAACACGGAGACGTGAATAGTGAATGGAGAAATGAAGAGAAAGAAGTGGAACATGTACGTAATTTTAAGTGAATGGGTGAATTGGAGTTAGAGAACTGGGGACTGAATGGAGTGTTGAGATGTACGGAGTGTTTTACTGGAAAGAATGAGATGAGGTGAGTGTGAGTGATTTTCTGGTTTTCTCCGTGCACTCGTACAAGGTTGCAGTGAATGGTTATTTATAGAAGAAATGAAAAGGTAGTCTTCCGTAGAGGATTTGCAGTTGATTGCTTCATTTATTGAAGCATTAATTGCAGGGAACAGGAGCTGGAGACGCGTGAGGGAAATAAGGTAGGCGGTGCGGAGTAGATGGATATGGCGAAGCAAGTTGGAGACGACGACGGGCGAAGAAGAAAACTGGTCGCGCGATTGATTTTTATTCACGACCGCTTGTTGTCCTCGTAGGCGTCCGCCTCTGGAACCATGCGGACACAAGTTTTATCCGCGACAATGTGTGTGTCCCTACAATTCCAACTTCCCATGAATCTCAGACCCAAAAACCTTCAATCTTTTGAAACCCAAAACATGATAAATAAGCCCGACTACACTTTCAAGCATCACAAATGACAAAAGTTCATCTATCCTCAATCCCGTCAATTTCTCCAAATAATCTTCCAACTCCCATGTTCCCGATCACTCCAAATACCCGAACATTCTCTAAAACATTTTCAATCTCGATCATCCCAAAAACCTCAAATACCCAAACATTCCCCGAAAATGCTTCCAATTACCAACCATCACACAACTCGACCATCCCAAGACCTGAATGACCGAAGTACCCTTTGACATTACAAAATGACCAGAATACTCTGAAACTCCTCAAAAGATTTCAAACAACCCCATACCTCAAACCCAACATTTCAAGTTCCCAAAAAATATCATCTTAGGAAACCTATTCACCTCTGGATCCTCAAGAAATCCAAAATACCATTTAACTGCTCAGTGCCTTCAATCTTCTTCAAGCACCTATCAAACCTCACCTATTCCCGATCACTTCAAAAATCCAAGCATCCCAAAAAACCAAAATGTTCCTTGACTTCACAAAAGACTAAAGAGTTTTTCAATCTTTCCAACATCTACGCACTCTCAAGCTTCTCAAAACAATTAAAACCTCTCTTAAAACACTCAATGTTCCTTTTTATCTTTTAAGCCCTCAAACCTGTTAGTCCTCTCATTTGATGCTAACTTGGTATAAAAGCTCGCCTCATACACTCTATACCACTCTTCCTATCCTATCTTATGCTTATAGCCCTTAAATGAATCTCTCTAATAAGGTTTTGAAATAAGGTAATCCTGACAATTAGAGACCGGTTTCCTCGGGTACCATCTGAAGTTGTCTGTTACCACTTTTAAGGGGTGTAACCCAGTACGAACCCACACAAATTCTCCGGTATGATCATATAAGTCCTATCCATAGGCATTAAGTCTCAACGCCAATTGACGGTTCTTAGAACCCTTCTCATTCCTTCCGAGTACATTTTAGATCAAACCAAGTGGCTACTCTAGTCAAATCTGCATTTAGGGCATAAGTCCGCGTGGAGCCCATTGAGAGCGGGTGTAGTGCTCACTAGCATTCCCCTTATGCTATCTGGGAAAGCGGACGATATAGTAGGTATTTAAGGGATGCTATGAATAATGGCTTTTCACTCTCCACAGAATGGTAACTTTAATGATGTAGGCTTTTAGTCAGAACCATATTTAGATAGACCCCCAATATACCAAAAAAATTTACCTTCCACACATACAACTAGGGTTATGATAATTTTGATCTTTTGTTACTCTTTATAAAGAATATTGTATCTTGTTATGGGAAAGTGTAGGTTAAGACTATGTTATTACGTAGATACTAGGTTATTTGTGGTGTTATTTTGGTTTGTATGTGTTAATGAGTTGGGGATGCTCTATGGTGTGTTGGTCAGTGTGTATTGTCTCCTTACTTGTATATGTGATTCGGGTCTAGTCGGTCTTACCACTTTCTTCCTTTCCAACTGACTACAAAATGGATTTCTAGGAATCACAAGTATGTACTTATATATATCATGTTATTACTAATGCTATGATGGTTGGTTGTTTTTTTTTGAAAAAAAGAACTCTTAACCCTAAAATGACTTATAAATTGAACAAGGGGGGAGTATATACTGTGAATTACTTAAGTAGAAATGTTAATGAGCTAGATTTTCACATGTACATATGTCGTCATCTAAGTTTGGTGATCATTATAGCAAGCTGAAAACCTAGCAAAAACTTTGTGATCTTCACTCTCTAGTTCTCCCTTGTGAAAATGTCGGTCTTCTTTGCGTCTATCGCCGCCCTTTAGCTATGGTGCTGGTTACCTTCTCTGAGGGGAATTTTGATGATGCATGTGAAATGATGGCCTGCATTCTTCCTTTTAAATTCCACCACAACTCTTTCATAGATGGTAATGATGGTGATAGGGATATATTATTACTCTTAACTTGTGAGCTTGTACAAGATCATATCTAGTGACACTCGGCGGCCGTTTCCCTGTGTTCCTGATGACATGCACCAGCCAGGGAGTGTAGAAGAAAGTCTTTTGATCTTCTCCTCACTAAACCATTACCAACCCTCCCCTATATATAGAGAGGGCAAAAGGGACGAACGCACCTCGCCTCAAGCTCCATTCTCACCCATATAATTCACAGCTTTTTGCATTCTCCCACGACCTTCACTTCCTTTGTCTTTTATCCCATTTTCCCATCAATAACATGGATACAATTATGGTGAATGGTTTAAGCCTTGTAACCACGTGTTGCTTGATAGCGCAACTCTACTCAGTTATTCCTATTTGCACAACTTCACTGGCACAATTCCTCCAGGGGTACTGGACAGAGTACAGTGGATTCAGGTTCACAAAGGTTGGAGCTAATTTGTTCATCTTTGAGTTCAATACTGTCAAGGTTAAAAGGCGTTTAGAATCAGGGGCCCATGGACGATCAATAACAACCTCCTGGCAATACATACCTCGAACTTGATGAAGGCTATAGGCTAACAAGACTTCAACTAGATTCCTTTTTAGGTTAAAGTATATGATGTCCTACGACACCATCATACTCTGGAGTTTGTCAGAAGGGTTACACAAAAACTCGAATGCTTCTTTGGTGCTATTGAAAATGGGAAAGCTTTAGGTTTTAAGTTCCAGCTTTTTAAAATTCTTATCAATATCCAGATACCTATTCTACGCACTTTACCTATGATGGTTGATGGGCAATACTTCATTTTTCACGATCTCATATGACAATATGCCATTAATATGTTCTATTTTTGGTTTATTTACTTACACTACGCCTGCTTGCCCAAATATTTGGCCGGGGATAAGGGAGGGGCACCTTATGGTATGTGGCTGTCCATGGAAACCTACCTAGCAAGAAGGCGAGTGATAAGTGGTGAATATATAAATATATATTTAAGGGTTATTTCCGTAAGTATTTTATATGATTTATAACATAGTTTCACCACTTTATAGAGTATTCTATTTATATTAGTGAACTTACATATTTTTATTATCTTTTAGTTGAATGCTCAATTTGACATTGTTT
Source organism: Limonium bicolor (assembly GCA_023374045.1). Taxonomy (NCBI): domain Eukaryota; kingdom Viridiplantae; phylum Streptophyta; class Magnoliopsida; order Caryophyllales; family Plumbaginaceae; genus Limonium; species Limonium bicolor. Next base: position 143,748,407 of record CM041777.1, read on the forward strand.
ACCGAGGTGCAAGCAAGCAAACAGGCAGGCTACTTGTGTTGGAGAAATATGTGACTACTTCTACAACTTAGGCTGTGCCTATATTTTGCGGAATAGTGGATTTATGGGTTGTCGTACTCTTGGGGACCTCGCTGTGGATAACTAACAGTGTAGTAAATTGATTGAGACTTCTAGTAAACAGGTTTTATCATTTTTTTAGGGAAATATGCGATTGAAAACTTAATCTAAACAAAACAGTAATAAAAACAATTAATCAAAACAAAATAAAAATAGAAATTGTAAATCTTTTGTTTTTTAAAGAAGCATCCTGGGTTGTTCTGCTCACCTATTTTATCCAATTATATCAATATAAACTTTCCCACTTTAGCAATAAACTCAGGAATCTTAATTAGTTCATTGATCGGTCCTTGTACAACAAACCCTAACTAGCAGAAATAACAAGCTACAAAACATGCCCAAGTTAGTTCAACCAATCGCATTATTAACAATTCATATTGGAGACAGATTAACCTATAGGCGAGACACGCTTCTAGTCGTTAACCCGTTTTGACTTCCTTTGTCTAGAACCTTGTCTTAGCAACGCATATTAACAAGAAACTACAAATATCACTTTAATAATTGTACAAGAAGATTAAAGCGCATTACAGACGAGAATCAAAATATTGCTTAAACAGATTATAGTGGAAAGCTTACATAACACAATTATATAAATAGGCTCGCTTCCTAACCCGGGAGGCTAAGGTTATTACTCACGCATAATTATAAAAACAAACATCGTAAATAAGATAGACAGACAGAATGAAGAAAAACGAACAAATGGGCAATCGTCTTCTTCGTTGATTTTCTAGAAAATAATAGCGTAAGGCTATGGTGGTCGATTCTGTTGTGAACGATGGTGAGCTTTGATGAACTTCGATGAACGTTGATGAACGTTGATGAACTTCGATGAACTTTGGATTTATGAAGGGATGCCGTTTTTTAGCAGAAGGCTCGTGGGTTTTATAGGAGAAAGGAGGAGGAAGAAGACAGGCTGGAACACGCGTGAGGATTTTAAGGAGGGGCGGGGCGCCTGATATTGCTGATGGGGTAGATAGATGTGTTTGTAGGCGCCGCAAAAAAAAATGGGGAAGACGGTCGGCGCGTCAATTTTCTGGATCTGGGTTGCATTTAGACGAGTGCTTGTTTGTGTCCTTGCATAAATGGGCGGACGTCTCTATCTCTTGTCCGGCTTTATTTCATCGGACATCTCTAGCGCAGCTATCTCAGTGTTGTCCGGCCTTTTATCCACGGACATACATGGCTGTTATTTTCTGTCCGTGCTTTTTTCATCGGACATGTTTGTCTCTTGTCCGGCCAAATATCCACGGACATAACATGTCCTTGTTTATCCTGTCCTGCCATTTTTCCACGGACGTGTGTTTAATTTTGACGCGTCCGAACCACTGTACGGACCAGTGTGGTTCGGATGCTTCGATCTTATGCGGAGAAACGCGTCCTTGTTTTGTGTCCTGCCTTTTTGGGCGGACATGCCACAGACGCCCTTTTTGACGTGTCCGAACCACTGTCCGGACCAGTGTGGTTCGGACGAAAACTGGTTTGCTTCTAAAATATTCGTTTCAGCTTCGATTTAAGATCCGTTTGCGCCTATGCGTTCGTCTCTTCGTCTACTTTGCTCCTAGCTTGGGTTTCCTCAAGTTTAACCAATAAATTTGTGAGATAACCAATAAGACATAAACTAGAGGAAAACTAACCAAAGTGGAGAAATGAGCAAGAAAAGTGCTAATATAATATATGAAATACACCCATAAAACATGCTCATTTCTACACTTATCACACCCCCACACTTATCTTTTGCTTGTCCTCAAGCAAATCTTTTTGACATAATGTTTAAACAAGTTAAACAGACAATAATCAAGTAAGGAGAGCACAGAAGAGGTAATTGCCAATCTTTTCAGATTTTAAAAGGGTACTAATAATATTAAATTTCTTAAATATATTTCTCCGTTTCTGAGAATAACCCTGAAGTCCTACAAAAGAAAGAGAAGCAGTACCATGAGAATTCTGCTTTTAACCCTGAGCCAATCCACCATTTTCTTTCACATTTCCTTGAACGACAAGGGGCATGAAGTAAAATCTTATTCCATTATACCTTTCAATGCCACATACTCATGATCCATAATGAAGAAGTTTTTATCATTTTGGTAGAGAATGCAGATATACCTCAATTTTGAAGTTCATTTTTCTTTTACCTCAGACTTTTCTCTCCACCCTTGTAGCGGTTTTGGGTCTACTATCCCAGATACCGAGTACCTTAGGTAGCCGGGTGATGAAGCACCCCTAAGAACTTAATAACTGAGTGGACGAGGCCTGTTTAGGATCAGAATATGCCTGTCTGGATCAGAGGAGTACCTTGTCTTGTTCTTTTTCCACCGTTTCATTCCAATTCAAGTCCAGGCTCAAAGTTAAAACAAAATTCAAATAATAATTTCCTCAGAACTTTTTTTGCATTGAGTAAGGAGCAGAGTGGTTAATTTTTTTTGTGTACCCTTTAAACCTGTTAATACCGGCATTACTCCCCTATGGCTCCTTCTTTGATTATTAATCACTTAACAAATTTAAACACAGTGTCAAAAAAGAGGAGAACTTAAGAGCAAGCTTTTGATTATTATCTCTCCCTCATACTTGAACCAAAGCAATGCCCTAATTGCATAGAAAGAATTTAAAATAACAGGGCATGCAAACTACCTGGGTAATGATCACAAAGTATAAGCAATATGAAATATTGAAAATTTAAGAGCAGGGTATAGATAGTGTACTCCCCAGAGTTTTGCAGAGTATGTAGAGTAGCTCCCCCACACTTGAGTTCAGCTGTAGGAATGTGCAAGATGTTCCTGTAATGAATATTCTAAACAGCCAGAAGAACTCAAATTAATTCTCCTCGTTCTCTCTCCTCTCTTTTTTATATATAAAAACATATATAGGAATAATATGGAAGACACACCATAAAACAAAAATAGTAGGGAATTAAAATTTAACCACTGGGTTGCCTCCCAGTAAGCTGCCCGTATTTATAGTCTTTGGCTAGACTCCCGCTTCGTTATCCTGGATCAAAAAATAAAAGTAGACAACAGCTTTGCCAGGAAAACAAAGTTAACAATAATTAAAAACAAACCACCTGGATCAAAACAAAACGTCACCTCGGCAAATAAAATTGGAAAGTAAATACTCACAAAAACTGGTGTTTGAGGAGGTACTGCCGGTAACAGAGTTCTAACAGGAGACCAAGTGGTGATGATTTCTTCCTCAAATTGGAGGATGTAAACATCCCTCTTGTTGTTGAGGCTTATGGAGGCAGGGTGGAAGTTGATGAGAGACTGGTGGAGTGGTGTTCCTTCCTTTAGATTCGAGGATGTAAATTTCCTCTCCTGGTTGATGAGGCTCAATAGGATAATCCTCTTCTAGCTCGTGGACTAGCTCAGACAAAATATCTTCAAATTTTAATTGCTCCTCTTGTGCTGGGGATGGAGATGGAGGAGAATTGTAACTCTCAGACATTAGCTCCAACTCGGTGTCGGAGAAAAATGTCCTGATAAGTTTCTTTATCTCCTCATCAGAACTTGTAGCTTCAAGAATATATGGCTTGAATCGATCTTCGCTCCTTGGAGTCACCACTGGAATCTCTTCTAGCGGCTTGGCTTGACTTGGAGAAATTCGTCTGGCCCTTGTGTAGATTGTTGTTCATTCTGATTGAAGTAGTCATATCCCAACTGAGCTTCTTTGTACTGTGTATTAGCCTGGTCGACTTCCCACCAATACAGCTCTCGATTTGATTGTTGAGGTGGTTGATAATCCTTGACCAACCTTTGATATGAGGATATCTCCTCTTGCATGTGCGTCCATTCCAAATTGATCAACAATCTTCTCACCTCATCGTAGCCGCTCTCCATAATCAGTAACTATCCTACAAAAACAAAATAAAAATACCAAGTAGAATAGAACTAAAAATAGAAAATAAACATACAAACAAAATTAACTAAATAGAAAAACTAATACGAAACAAAAAAAGAGATAAAAAAAAAATAGCTAAAATAAAAAGTAAGTAAAATTAAATGAAGCGAAAATAAAATAAAACAGAAATAAATAAAAAAAACTAAACAGAAATCTCAATAAAATTAAAAACCATCAATTAACCGTGCCGAAGATCCCGGCAACGGCGCCAAAAACTTGTTGGAGAAATATGTGACTACTTCTACAACTTAGGCAGTGTACCTATCGTTTTGCGGAATAGTGGATTTATGGGTTGTCGTACTCTTGCGGACCTCACTGTGGATAACTGACAGTGTAGTAAATTGACTGAGACTTCTAGTAAACAGGTTTTATCATTTTTTTTAGGGAAAGATGCGATTGAAAACTTAATCTAAACAAAACAGTAATAAAAAACAATTAATCAAAACAAAATAAAAATAGAAATTGTAAATCTTTTGTTTTTTAAAGAAGCATCCTGGGTTGTTCTGCTCACCTATTTTATCCAATTATATCAATATAAACTTTCCCACTTTAGCAATAAACTCAGGAATCTTAATTAGTTCATTGACCGGTCCTTGTACAACAAACCCTAACTAGCAGAAATAACAAGCTGCAAAACATGCCCAAGTTAGTTCAACCAATCGCATTATTAACAATTCCTATTGGAGACAGATTAACCTATAGGCGAGACACGCTTCTAGTCGTTAACCCGTTTTGACTTCCTTTGTCTAGAACGTGTCTCAGCAACGCATATTAACAAGAAACTACAAATATCACTTTATAATTGTACAAGAAGATTAAAGCGCATTACGGACGAGAATCAAAATATTGCTTAAACAGATTATAGTGGAAAGCTTACATAACACAATTATATAAAATAGGCTCGCTTCCCAACCCGGGAGGCTAAGGTTATTACTCACGCATAATTATAAAAACAAACATCGTAAATAAGATAGACAGACAGAACGAAGAAAAACGAACAAATGGGCAATCGTCTTCTTCGTTGATTTTCTGGAAAATAAAAGCGTAAGGCTATGGTGGTCGATTCTATTGTGAACGATGGTGAGCTTTGATGAACTTCGATGAACGTTGATGAACATTGATGAACTTCGATGAACTTTGGATTTAGGAAGGGATGCCGTTTTTAGCAGAAGGCTCGTGGGTTTTATAGGAGAAAGGAGGAGGAAGAAGATAGGGGAACACGCGTGAGGATTTTAAGGAGTGGGGCGGCGCCTGATATTGCTAATGGGGTAGATGGATGTGTTGCAGGCGCCGCAAGAAAAATGGGGAAGACGGTCGGCGCGTCAATTTTCTGGATCTGGGTTGCATTTAGACGAGTGCTTGTTTGTGTCCTTGCATAAATGGGCGGACGTCTCTATCTCTTGTCCGGCTTATTTCATCGGACATCTCTAGCGCAGCTATCTCAGTGTTGTCCGGCCTTTTATCCACGGACATACATGGCTTTTATTTTCTGTCCGTGCTTTTTTCATCGGATATGTTTGTCTCTTGTCCGGCCAAATATCCACGGACATAACATGTCCTGTTTATCCTGTCCTGCCATTTTTCCACGGACGTGTGTTTAATTTTGACGCATCCGAACCACTGTCCGGACCAGTGTGGTTTGGACGCTTCGATCTTATGCGGAGAAACACGTCCTGTTTTGTGTCCTACCTTTTTGGGCGGACATGCCACGGACGCCCTTTTGACGTTTCCGAATCACTGTCCGGACCAGTGTGGTTCGGACGAAAACTGGTTTGCTTCTAAAATATTCGTTTCAGCTCCGATTTAAGATCCGTTTGTGCCTATGCGTTCGTCTTCGTCTACTTTGCTCCTAGCTTGGGTTTCCTCATGTTTAACCAATAAATTTGTGAGATAACCAATAAGACATAAACTAGAGGAAAAACTAACCAAAATGAAGAAATGAACAAGAAAAGTGCTAATATAATATATGAAATACACCCATAAAACATGCTCATTTTTACACTTATCAACCTGCTGCTAGCGACAAGCTACCTGCTGCCTACATCCGTCCACATACAACAGCCATGCACCGGATAACTAGCCAACATTCTCGTTCATTCAAGGCCGTGTGCTTCAAATTTCACACACCATGTTATACGCCCACACATAAAATGGTGTTAACCATGCACGTAATCATGCAAACTGCTGCACATACATATGAATCCAACATGCACATAAAATATGGGCAGCATGCACTTAAGGAAGAGGCTGGCTCGATTCACGCGGGATTTTTCTTCGTGAAAAAGGAGAAGGCATCAGTACTTCTCACGTGATTGCTGCATCTACACACGCGGGAATGAAAGAAAGAAAAAAATAAAAGCAACACTTTTATTTTTCTAAAGACGGTGATTTTGGATAGAATACGAAAGAAAAAATCGGGACGGAAGGGGACGGACTGGACGCGAAAAAGAAGAAACAGAAAGAAAGAAAACAGAGGCGAAGGAGAAAAAGCGACGAACAGGGAAAGATGAAGAAAAAGGAAGAAGGACCCTATCTCCATTAAATTTTCTTCAACAACCCATGGCTATCTCTTTTATTATTCTTTTTTTACTTGTTTAATGTCTGGGTAGTCCTATTTGTACCCTTGGGATGGAGTTTGACCCTAAATCCTCAACTAGCATGTAAAAACCTAATTTGCTTAAATATAGTTGTTTTGTCTCTCTAAATATAATGAATGTGCTAGATTGAACACCTTTGTGCATTTGTGATTTCTCCTAACTTCATACATATGTGATTTAGGGATTTAGACCAAGAGAGAGACAAACCCTAGATTTTCCTTCTTTAATTAGTTGGTGGATTTAGTGCTATTGTTAAGGGCTTGTTCTTAATGCTATCTAATGAGGTTTATCCAACCTAACTGAAGGGTTTATTTAACTAGATGAGATTTGACTTCACTAGGATTTAGAGTTAATCATAACTTTAGTCCTAATAGACAGCTAGAGCAAATTGGGATAAAATGTTATGTTTGGAGTATTTGGGCGATTACACTTTTCTGGGTACATCTTCATTTCAATCCATTAAAATACCAATTTAGTTTAATTATTTTCTATTTTTATTACTAAACCAAATCACTAAGCTTGCCTCCGGCTAAACCCATATTTTTACCGTTTCTAATTAAACAACTAAATACCGAGACTAGGGAGATAGAACCAATTTCCTTGTAGATACGATACTTCTTGTACTACATCGAATAGGTACACTTGCCTACTCTTTGCATATATTTATATATTTTGTGATATATATTATTTGCACAACAGCGAGCAGAGAGGGATCTATCTAATCCGTGGTGCGCTTTGACCAAAATTGAGAATAGCCACATATGGGCCCCTGTTCCCCTTAATTCCTCTGCGTGGGTGGGTAAACTAGTGGTACAATCAGTGCTGGAAGGAAATCTCATGGACACTCCAAGCTAAAGAAAGTTCAATGAGGTGTTTTCAGAGGCGGGTGCTTTCAGAGGCTTCCTGTACAGAATATTGGGAGCTCCAACTTCTGGATGCTATAAGTAAGAGAAAGGGGAAGGCGTTCTCTAGCTCAGTTACGATTAAGTGTCTTAGAACAAGAGAAAGGGAAGGATAAGAAGTTGATTGGAAGTTAAAAGCAACAAGGGGGTGACAATTACCCCTTGGATGCAAGGTGTGGACACTTCCTTAGCATTCACGATGTTCGATCAGTAACCTGTTTGAATCCTAAACGGCTGGTTTTCTTTTTATGTCATTGTCTAATTATGTGAGTTATGTTAGGCAATATTATATTCACTAGTACAAAAAAGACTTTTAGGGGCGGTTTTTACAATCAACCACCTCTAAACAAACTTTATTCAATGCAAGTAATAAAGAAGAATTGCCATATTTTGGTGCATGCCCTGTTTTTAACGATTATGTTCAACACAATATGTACCTGAATATTGTACATCTACAACAACACAGTTTTGCAACATATATTCTATTAAAGCTGCTCAAACAATGTTATACAATCTCTTGATCAAGATGTTTTTTGAAGTACAATCATAATATACAAACTATAAGGGATGAGGGTGTCGAACCTGTGACCTATTGTCTCAGGTAGAGTATAGCATACCAATTCATCTATCTCGCTTTTGACTCTTGATCAAGGTGTTAACAATGAATATATATAGATATTACATGTAACTATCCCCTTTATATAACCTTGCCAAAAAAAAATCTTCAAAATCATCTGCATACTACAATTGATGCTAACAAAATTGAATCATCAGCAAACCATGTTTTTTCTCTCCGCAATTCAAATGATTCACAAAAAAAGGTTGTTGGTACCCCAATACCAAAATATGTACATGTAAATGTACTATGCTAACTCCTCTAGCAACCAATTGATAATCTTGTCGGAGTAGCTTATAAGAGTTGTAAGAAAAACCTTCACAAGAAAAGGTGATACTTATAAACATATACATTTACTTATTGTAATTATAGTCGTGGCAAATTATATATATTAAGATATATCAAGATTTCGTACCTTTTCCAATGGATCACTACAATTAGAAAATATTACAACTATGACATACATGTATGTCATTACATAGTAGGCGCATTGTTCAACGGACACTATACAAGAAACAAAATAAGGATAAATATATAGTAATTTCACGATACATTGCTAATTAACCATCAGATATTTAGTTAACTTATAAATAAAAATTTATAAATTTTTTATTTTATACAGAAACTACAAATTTGATTACAAACAAACAAAAATAGAAAAACAAATGATACTCTAATTTTTATATTATTAATTGTAATGTTTTAATTCATAAAGTACTACAAAAATTAATAAAATATATTAAAAAAGTATAAGTGTAAAATTTAATTATATTAATATATTGGTTAGGATTGTGCAAAATAATATATATATATATAATTATAAAAACGCTATAATATAAACAAAATTAGAAAAATATTATATTATAGAAGCCACAAATTGATTAAAAACATACAATATAGGCTATACGGTAAATTCAAATTATCGTTTTCTTTACTACATTAAATCAAGTTTTTATCTTGTGTAAAATAGATATTACTTTTAAATTTTTAAATAATTTTAATGTTTTCACAATTTTAACCAATATATGTGTATATATTAATAAACTATAATCTTATTGTGTTTACTTTTTTATTCCAATTTATTAATTGTTTTGGTATTTTGTTAATTAATAATATTAATATGTGAACTATGTTAATTAATAATATTTATTTTAGGGCTAACAATTAATGGTATCAGATGAATCAAAATGATTTGTTGTGGTATTGGAAAGCCTTTTAAAAAATTGTAATAATTGTGAATTTACAAATATTTAGTGGTATTCCGTGAATTTTTCCTTTAAATTGACTACCCTTTATTGGAGTAAAAGAGTATTCTTATATATAATTTGTAATAGTGGAATAAGAAGACCGTTGTGTTAAAAGTACAAAAGTTAATACTTAGAAAGCGGTTCTTTTTTCTTAAAAAAAAAAAAGAAAACCACCTCATAGACTTTGTCAGACAAAGATGAATCTATAGAGTTGGTTTCCATAAGAACCCTCCCTATATATATATAAATGAAGAAGAGACTCTTTTTGAGGCAGTTTCTATGAGAAACCGCCTCTATAGACATATATATATAACATACAGGCGTTGTTTTAGAGGCAGTTTCTCACCAAAACCACCTACTCACATAAAAAAAATACTTTAGAGGCGAGTTTTTTGAGAAACCGTCTCTGTAGATACATTTGGAAGTATTAATCGACTTGTAGAGGCGGTTTCTTCAATAATCGCCTCTAAATGGGTGCCCCTAAAAGCCTTTTTTTTACTTGTGATTAGAGTGAGGATGAAGATGTCCGTATTATTGTCCAGGATGCTGAGTTATGGCCTAGTTGGTGAAGTGTTTGGGTTTTTTTAAGATATGGCGGTCGTGATTTTGTGGTTGTCTAGATGATGTTTTGAACTCTTTTCCATAAAAAAACATCTTCTAATTGCATAGAGCTTGGAGGTGGCATGTCTGTGGCGTAAAGATTGAGGGGCGTTTGTTTTGGGGTAAATAGGAAAGGGAATTGGGATGATTCTTTTTCTTACTGTTGGTTTACCATTTTTTCCTATTTTCAGGAAAGGAAAAGGGAATGGGATTACCCAAAACCCTCTATCTTGATTCCCCACCCCGTACTAGGGAATGTGATTCCCTTTCCCCAGTACACTTTGACCGGTGACATATGACCATTGACCGATGACTAATGACCAATGACTAGTGACCGGTGAATATTGACTGACAATTAATGACCTTGACCAGCAGCCGGCCTTAGTTGACCATTGACCAGCGGCTGTTGACCAGTTATTTATTTCTTTCTCTTAGCTCAAACAAACAACCAGAACAATCAAAAGAAATTATTTTCCATTCCTCTCTATTCTTTTTCCTTATTCCATTTTGTTTCCCCCAAAACAAAGACCCCTGAGTTTTATTACTTGTAGAAGTGTGGTAGCTATGGGAGTTGGTGTTGGAAGTTGCATGTGTCTGTTGTTTTTTTTTTTTTTTGGTTAAGCGGGCATGAGAGTGGTAGAAGAGAAACAACTAGTTGCTTGTTAACGGTGTTGATTATGTGTTTTATTAGTTAAGCTTGTATTACCCTTATAACAGAACATGATTCCATAGTTTTCAAAAAAAAAAGTTTAGTAATCATTAGCACCAGCTTATAATAATTAAGGGTAAAAATTCAGTTTAATGCATTAATGCTGTCGCAATCTATATTTTTATATAAATATCATTGTCTTTACGCTAACTTTGAGGTTGATATGTCAAAGTGAGGTAGCCGAGTGGTTAGCTATGCTCCACCGTTCCCTTTACTTTCCTCTTCTTACTCACAATCTCCTATTCCCATAAAAAAGTAAAGGTAAAGTAGTCTAAAAGTTTTTCTTAATTTCCGTGCTTAGGATACAACATCATGTATCAAGAAAATAAGAGAGTAAAATATTGATATGACAATACGATATATGACATATAGAGAGAAAAAGAAAACAATCGAATCACCTAAACTCATTTTCATAAACTAGGAAAAGAATAGGGCCTCGTTCATCTATAGCATAAACGCAACATAAATGGCATAAATGAGTCTAGCATAAATGTCATATTGACATATTTCTTTTGTCCGTTCGTTTAGAGCATATTTACAGGTGGCATTTATGCCGCATTTATGTCACATTATGTTGCTCATCTTTTTGCGCCTTACCATAAATATTTTTTAAAGTCAATTAGTTGTTTTAAGATTATCAATCCCATATTCTAATGCTAAAATTTCATCTTATAAAAAAATATAATATAAAATCCCAATATTTAATTTTACAACATGCAATAATATTTAAGCCATATTTTTATTATTAATTAGTAATTGTTTTATATGTTTTTATATAGTAATAAAGTTAACTAATTTATTATCATATTTTTATTTTATAATTTCTTACTTATATGTTTTATAAACTATTAACTTATTTACTTTAGCTAAAAATATAACAGGCCCTTAAAAATCGAAACATATTAATTTACGTTGCATCTTCAAACAATAGTTTAAGATGTATACAATAATGAAAAAGGTAACTAATTAATTATCATATTTTTATTTTATAATTTGTTACTTTTATTTTTTATATAAACTATTAACTAATTAACTTTAGCTAAAAATATAACAATACCCCTAAAAATGGAAACATATTAATATACATTTCAAATAGTAGTTTATGATTGTATACATTAATAAAGTTAACTAATTAATCATCATATTTTTATTTCATAATTTTTACTCTAAATTTTATATATAAACTATTAACTAATTAACTTAGCTAAAAATATAACAATACCCCTAAAAATGGAAACATATTAATATACATTTCAAATAGTAGTTTATGATTGTATACATTAATAAAGTTAACTAATTAATCATCATATTTTTATTTCATAATTTTTTAGTCTATTTTTATATATAAACTATTAACTAATTAACTTTTGTCATACCAAGTTTATCAAGCTTTGAGTCTGGACGAACCTTTGATTACACTAAACTACTTATCTTATAACATTTGTTACAAGTTACTTTATTTATTTTGAACGAAATAGAATTTTAAACGCTAATTTATATTAATAGCTTTTTTATAAGTGGCTGAAAGTTCAGCATAAAAGCGATATTAAGGTTCTAAATGAACATTTCTCGCAATACGGTGGTGGGTAGGTTTTGAACCCAGGACCTTTGGCTCTAGGATACCATACAAACCCACATTAATATTAATAGTTGTGATACAGAAAACTGTAAACTCACCTCACATAACTAACATACCACATCTATGCTGCAAATATACTGTAAATTTGTCGCTAAACAACTACCCCAAATATACTACAAATATGCTACAAACAATCATACCGAACAGAGCGTGGGGCATATAATGTGTTTGCCTATGCAAATAAAGGTTAAACATTCATTAAGTTGTTTAACTGTTATAAACATCAAAGATGAACTGATCGTTTCACAAAAAAAAAGATGAATTAAGGACGTCCTGACATATACGCGTTATTGTGCAAACCTAAAAGTGTAGGAGGATTAGGTTTTTCTGACCTACAGAAAAAGAATTTGAGCTTCCTGGCAAAATGTAGATGCAACTTTGCCCAAAACACAAATTCTTTATGGAAGAGGATTATTACATTGATCTATCGATCTAGCTAGGGAGGGACTCTATGCAGGAGAAAACAATCGAGAGACAGAGAGCTTCAGGGGATTATGGTCAATGATCATCCAGGCTACAGACAACGACAATTGCATGAGTCAATTATTGAAAGAGAAAATCAAGATACGCTTGGGAGATGGAAAGAATACCAAATTTTGGTATGACAATTGGTGTCCTTGAGGGATTTTAAAAGACAGATTCTCTCGTCTGTTTAGAGTAAGCTCACAACAGAATCTGTATGTAGCAGAAATGGGCAATCTGGACGTGAGATCTAGTCTGGAGAAGACAACTGTCGGCACACTCTATTGATTAATGTTTCAGTAGTACAGGATCGCCAAGATGAGAGCCTGTGGGATAATATGATAAAGAGCTTTAATGTGAAGAATGCTACATCTGCATTGTTCAGGCATGAAAATATGAGCGAGATATGATGATTGAATTCAAAAACATTTGGAAAGGCTTCTATGAGTCAAGAGTAGAAATACTCCTTTTCAGTACGTTGATGAGGGGTTTGATGAACAGAGAAATTCTTTTTGAAAGAAACATCGTTCCAATCGGCCAACTATGCCCTATATGTAGGACCGCAGTAGAAACTATAGAGCATGTATTTTCTTCTGCCCAAGGCGAGAGAGGTGTGGAACTCCCTGCTGAGATGGTTGGGATCAATTCCATTTCTATAGCACAGCAAAGGATATTATCTAGCATGGTTTGCCGTCCCTCTGATGTGCAGGGCTCGAAGAGTATGAAGATCGACGTTATGTTACCGGCTATGTATATTTGGCAAGGGAGAAATAATTGATATTCAAAGGGGATGAATATGTGGTTGAGAAGGTAGTCACTCAAACAAAGCTTGGTATATGGAGATGGACAAAGACCTGGTGGAGAGAGCTCCTGATTCCTGGTGAGAGGTTTGTAAGTTCAAATTGCCTAACGGAGACTTGTTGCTATTATAAGTTGCGAGACTAGAAGGAGATTTGTCTGAGGAACTCGGATATGTCTGGTGTGCTTTTTCTTTTCTGCTTTTGTTGACAGTGTTGTTGTGTAAGGATAAAGTATCGTCTCTCATTATAACTATGGTGGGGTACTCTTTTCCCTTCTTAGATTTTTCCCAATGGTTTGTAAGTAATATAGTGAGCTAGTTAAAATGTAACAGATGGGTATCCCTCCTCAAGTAGCTAGTAGTTGTTCTATTATAACATAATGAAATACAATCGTTCTTCATCGAATTTTCTCTCCTTTCTCTATTCTGCTCATGTCTTTGTTACACCATTAATCTGATTCTCTTAAACTAGATTCTACATGGTATCAGAGCATGAATCTACTCTTCCGCATCAAAACTCTGTACTGAATGTAACACCCCTCTCGGTAAACAACGTAATAATCTCTCACGTTAACAGTAATAAACACGTCTCACAGCGGAAGGAAGGACGGTAATTAAAGCTCACACGTGGTGTTACTTGCCATCCCTCATCCATGCGAGTGATGAAGTGATACAAAAAAACAATAACAGAATAACAACATATATAAAAATAAATCCCGCGGTTATAACGAGATACCGCATATACAACAATCTAGCTAAGTCTCCAAAACGTAACGTCTATAGTGAGCGTCTAGCTGTATCCCAAAACGTACAATACCAACATCAGTAAATAAACATCTATCTCAATATAGTAAGAAGTACGTGCGGTAATCAAAATCCAAAAGCCCTCCTAACTAACCGGGCCCGCACTCCGGCTTCGTCCATGATCAGCAACCTGCATATTGCCATAAAGGCTCAGCGATAAACGCTGAGTATGCCGGATTTGGACCTAGTGGTCATTTAAGTCGTTATTAAACCGTCTTGTCATTATATTATTTCATGCATTGCCAGTTTACAGTTTATAGTGAAATTATAAAACGCAAATAAACATCAACAATCATTACAAATATACACACATCACAGCATTACATCAGACAATAAAACAGAGGCGATTTCACGCAATGCTTATTAACATCATCACATATCTCATCGGTTGGCCCCCCGGGCCCTCACATAAGACTTTAATTTTGTTAGCACTATCGGGCGTCAGTTAGGACAACCCGAAATAACTCACATGGACGGTAGTCCCACGTACACACAAGGTGCGTCATTGCCCAGAGGATCCGAAGATTCCAGGTCTTATTCACTTTGCTTTTTAAAAGCGCCATAAGTGGCCAAGGGCTTGGTGCCAACGGTTAGCATCAGGGGCGGAGATAAGGGGGGCGGGTGGGTGTCGGCCCCCCAACCCCCTCGGGTATATGCTCAAATCAGTTATACTTTTTTTGTCATATAGTTTATTATGTTATTAGATGTTTGTTCGCCCCCATAACATTTTGTAAATAACATCATGATATCACTAAATTCTATTTATTTTAAATTATTTCTATTAATATGTAATATTTAATCTAGAATTGTATTATAAAAAAATCATTTTTAGTCTATAGTTATAAGAAAATTCTTAAATAGTTTTTTTTAGTAGCATAGTCTAAAGTAAAAATACTTATTATGCTAGTCCTAGTAATCATGTACCCCTATTATCCACCGTATAGGTGTTTTAGTTTTTATTATAGATTTTGCAAATTAAAATATATTAGATTTACTCAAACTAATTTTTTAGAAGAAAAAAAAAAAATAGTAGTTAGAACTATTGTTCTATATTATATATTGACATTAAATTTTTGTATACCCGTTTTTTAAAATGAGAAATAAAAAAGGTTTTAAACAAACTTCTTTATTAATTTATATATTCAGTTTTAATTAATTTTTATGTCAAACTATATATCGATTATGAATTTTTAAAATATAATTATAAATATTGACAATTTATATAATTTAAAAATTAAAATTAAAATTAAAATTTTAAAAGTAATTAAATTATTAAAAAAATCTCGCCCCCCTTAGAAATTTTTTCTGGCTCCGCCTGGGTAGCATACTCCGCCTGACGATCTATCTAGGCTCGATCAAGATTTAACTAGAGTAAACCCGATCCGGGTGTTAACTCAAGAGATCTCTATGCGCAACCAGTAGCCAATGACTATCTGGGTTAGGTAAATCACACACTCATACACACTCCAATATTTGACTTAGTTAGTCAGTTACCTAGTTACAGTTTTAGGTATGGGGACATCACTTATTATTTGTTGGCTGCCCTGTGGGTCTTACGCATGCCTAGAATTATTCTAGGTAGTATTCGTGTTCAAGTCAAAGCTCTAGAGACCGACAATGTCGTGTCTCATCCCTAAGTATTTTACTTAGGTTATAACTACATACTTATAATACTTAGCGTATTATGTCAGACAATGGCAATCACAATCACATAACTCGTATATGTAGATTCATATAAGTCGATCTGTAGTCGACGTAGTATTAGTCCCCTAGGACGTTCGCACACAATTTAAATAATGCGGGAATAGAAAAAACAGATAATTATCACATACACACATACATACATTCACACGCTTATTTATCAAACAAATCTGAGCCCGAGGAAATCCTCAGGACAACCCGGATCAAACCCCTTTACATACCGTACACCTAGACCAAGGTTGCGTAGTAGGCCACTAAGCTGGTCGAGCGCGTCCGTCTGAAGCACGATCTAGAATATACAAGAACGCTAAAAGTCAATCCACATGACTAATTGACTCGGTATTTCCGAATAACGTCAGTAACCTCGATATTACATCCCCGAATATCAACAATTATTAGTTAAGGTATTGTTACCCTAAACTCCTTGCTCGTAGTACGTATTAACACTCGGTATTAACAAAGGAGCCGGCTTTATAAAAACGTCATAGTTAGCATTTTCAAATGTTGGGATTTATATCATTCCAACTCTTAATATATATATATATATATGTGCTATGTTTATACATAGGTTCATATATCCTCGTATATTTTATTTGACTGTTTCGGGTGCATGCATAGGATGAATTTATAGCCTATAGTTGCATGCATAGGTATATTTTATAACCTATAGTTGCATGTATCCATGCAACGTTATCTTACATTGCATGGTAGGTCACTATTCTTTAATATACCTTGTATTATACAACTCATTATTCATGTAACAAGTTACATTTGCATTTGACACTTTATGGCTTTGTAGTATATATTTATACTAATGAAATAACATTTGTTATTTATTATTGCATGGTTTGAAACCATATTATATACACATATATGTTTGCGGTCGGTTTCTATACACACACACAACATATATATATTATATGAAGTGTAAAAACCTTATATTATGTAGATGTTATTCCTTCTCAAGATTCATTTAGTCATACCAAAATCTTATAATAACCATAGTATTTTATGTCATTGTATACCATAGTTTATAACTTCATTTTGAATATATATACATGCGCTACAGCATGTTAATTTTGTAAACTATACTTTTGACCACATAATATTAATAAGTGTTACACTTACATCATGGGATCATATAGTATGATCTTTTTTTATTTCATTAAACATTATAACATATGGTTTTGGAAACTATAATTATTACTGAAATGACATATGTATGATACAATTGTTATTTCTTCATTTCCATAGTTTTCATCAATTCATATATAACCACAAATGTCACGCCATGTTATAAATAATACTAACATACTTTATAACATAAATAACCTATAGTTTATAAAACCTTTTTATTATTTCCGAGAAGGCACTTTAGTTATATTTTCTTTTCTTTTCAGTTCCCACACTTTCTATTTATTACAAATACACCACTTATTTTATAACATATCATATTCATTATACATTATGACATTTAAACCTTATAGTAAGTTTAATATATGGTTTTAATATTTCTGAAAATTCGAACAGGCCTTAGGGTCTGTTCTGTTTTCATTTTCAACACCCACAACTTTACTTAATTATATTTTTACCACAATCTTATAACATTATTACATAACTATATCATCCAAACATTACAATAATTATAACCTATGGTTTATATCTGTTATAATTACCGAACAAACCATAGGTCTGTTTTGGTTTATATTTCCAGCAACATAAGTTTCTTTATTTACATAGTTAACACATATATTATCATAAGTTACATATAGGTATAATACATAGTATTAATGTTTATAATTTTGTATAACCTATAGTTTTATGTTACATTATTTACGAACAGACCATAGACTGTTTTGAATTCATTTTTCCGCCACAAATTTTCCTTATTCACATATTGACCACACTTTATATAATATACTTTCTATATGTCATAAAACTATATATTATACATTTTTATTAATATAGCCATTTATATAACTCCAAAAATTCCCAAACTTTATACTTATGATATAAACTATTATATTAACTGTTTTAACCCAAGACTTTCGGTATTTACTATTCCTACCCCAATAGTTTTATAAATTTAACATTTAGCTTATTATGTTATAATGAGTTCATAATTTAATTGTTTATGAGATTAAATTTGGTCAAAGTACCCAACAAGGTCTATGTTGACCAGTAACCTACTGTTTTGACCGAAAGTTTTGCTTATTTACGGTTTGACCCATAATTTTTCAGAAATTACACTTTTGCCATAAAACTTTGTTAAATTTTATATAATTCATAAAATAAGGTTTTAATACCTAATTTTTGGCTATAACCTATAGTTAGCCTCTAAATTTAATTTAATTACTTAAAAACCTCATAATATTTTTGGTAATGTTTATTACCACCTTAAATTCATTTTTAACTTAATATACATAAAACTAAATGGTCTAAAATGCATGGCCTTATTACAATAATTAACATAGAATAAAATTACACATAAATGTCCCAAATGACATAGTTATGTCTCGGCTTTTACCATATCTACCCAGATATTTTTATAAACTATGTTTAACCCTTTTAAATCATTTCCTGACCTTATAGGTCATTAATACACTAAACCAACTAACCAAAAATGTTGTAAAGCATTTTAATACATAATTAAGTTATTTTACCATTTTAAACCCCACGGCTTATATTTATTGTAACAGAATTTATAAAAAACCATAATATATCATAAGGTAAGGTTTCCTTACCTAGTTTTGAGCCACAAAATTCACCAAACAGCTCCTAGACTCTCGGCCTAATTACCAACTAGAGTTTAGGTTAGTTTTTGAAATATTAAATCACTTAAGCTTAGTATACACACACCATTAAGGAGTAAAAGTGAGTCTTGCTAAGGTTTGTACTTGGATCTGATTTTCCATATTTTATGCAGAATTTTTCCATGGTTCCAAGATGTTTTCGGCAGCATTTCATGCAAGAAAAGGAGCATATGTTAGCCATATGGTATTTAGGTCATTAAAGGTTATTTTAGCTTAATAAAAGCATAATTCTTACCTTCTTTTCTTAGGGTTTACAAGGGTTGTTTTCACCTGGTTCAAAGAGACACAAGGAGGTGTTATAACCACCATTTATTCTAGCATATACAACCGGTAGAACAAGGAGGGAAAATGGTAGAATTCCTTTACCGAAAATGGTCAAAATGAAGCCCCTTGCTTGAATCTTGCTACCTCATAAAGCTTGGATGTTTTCCACTGATTTTTCATGAAGAGAACAAAGAAATGAGCTAAGGAAAACTGGAAAATATTACCAGAAATGGAGAAGAGAGCTAGGGTAGCTTCATGCATGATTTTTACCTTAAGAATTTGTTACATCTTGCTTCCCTACTTCCTCTGATTTTCAATCGAAAACTCCCTCTATTTCTGAAATACCTCAAAGATTTATTACCTTAATTAATAAGGATTAAACTAAATCATGAGCAATAATTGCTATAAATATTAGGGGATAAACATACGGTCCAAAATGGACATTAAACTATACACTAAATCTCTAATCAAAGAGGAAATATTATTAAGGAGAAATTAATTCCCAAATTTAATATCACATGTAACATATTAGTACATGTACTAAATACCACATATAGCACTCATTTAGCTATATATATTTATTTAGTATGAACAAATCATATATACAATAGATATCCATATATATATACATATACATATATATTATATATATATATATATATATATACATATACATACCATAAGTCACCATTCAACAAATAAATCTAGTCATATATATTTATAACTTGTATGTTACATTATTAAGAAATGGAAAATTCTAAACCTTCACATTTCTCTCCTTGGCCGGTTGAATGGGCTACAATTAAGGAACAAAAAAAAACCACACACTTATATATATGTAAAAAACAATGTTACAATGATAGAAAATTGGAAATTTCAAAATTTCCCTCCAACCTCCCTTAATGGTCGGCTGCACCCTAGACACAAAAAGAAATAACACATTATGAAATACCCCGAACTTAATTAGGGTGATTAAATTACTCTAATACGATATTTGAGGGCCTAGTAGTGCCGAAGTAATTTTGGTAAAGAGAATAAATCCAAAATAAACAAGAAAACGCTTAAAAAGCGAAAAACGCTAAACTGAGCGTTAAGTGACCGTAGGAGGAATACGACCTCGACAAGGGTCTTAGATGAATTTAAAATGCTTAATAAGGCCTAAATAATTTATGGGAACAATTCCCGAAGAAAACAGATCCATAAAATGAATTAAAAGCGCTAATAAAGCTTTAGCGCACATTTTTCGAGAAAACCCGAAACGTGACTTTGAGTGGTCAAATGAACCCGTAAAATTATAGTTCACCAAATGACTATAATTAAACATTAATGGAAGCTTAAGAGCCATTAAAATTAAAGAAACGAGAAAATTCCGGAAAACGGGCCCGGTTAGTGAATAGTGCTAAACCCGGTAAATTAAAGTGTTTTCTGTAAAAAAAGAACAAAAAACGCTCCAGCATGTGTTACTGTATGGGGCCGGTTTTAAAGGGGGAGTCAGCCCTCTCTCTCACACACTAAGTTAGTAAATAAAGAAAGAAAAAAAAGAAGAAAGAAAAGTAAAAAAAGTAAAAAAGGTAAAAATTACCCTCTCTCCTCTCATTTCCCTCCTCTCCCTCCTTCCTTTTTCCCTTCTCCCACCATGAGCACTCCCACCTTCCCCATTCCTGGCGATTTGAGCTGCTCCAACAAACTTCAATCGCAGCCACCTTCCTCCGATTCTCCAAGCCACATAAATGCTCCGAATTCAAAAATAATTACATATTTGAACTCCTCTCATCAAGCCCTATCATCCTCTCTTTTTGAAATTTCAAATGGAGGAGTTTGATCTCCATGGGTTTTGGGCATTTGAAGAGTAAACTACACCATTTTGGAGCTTGGAGTCTCCTCTTTCAAACAAGGCAAAAAGTTTCAAGAGAAAAGCTCATTTTCTCCAATTTCTCGTGTTAGCCGATTTTCCCCTTTGGTAATGCCTTGTTTTTCTCTCCTTGTTGAGCTTTGTTTCAACCCTCCAATGGAGGTGGAACTCCCCTCTTGATTCAACGATTAAAACCCCTCCAAAACACTCCAAAGGTAAAAACCTATCTTATGGTGCTTTAAGCCCTTTCATTGAATTAGTAATATTCCAACGGTTTAGAATTTAATTCTATTCATATTTTTGGTTCCTTGGGGTTGGGATGGGTTTGGCAACTCCATTCCCACTTGACCGAATTTGAGGAGAGGAAGAGCAAGAGGAGAGTTAAAAGAGGAACTTGTGAAATTAAGGTAAGAAATCTACCTTAATACTTGTTTTAATTGTTTTAGAGTTTAGGATGGGTAAATAAATTAATGAACCCAAATTATGGATTGCAAACTATATTGGAAAATGTGTTTGGTTGATTGTGAAATACCACGAATAATTACTACCTTAAATTAATGGAGATTAAATTAAATCGTGAGCAATAATTACCGTATACATTATGGTATTTAAAATATAGTTCTAAACGGATATTAGATTAAACTCCAAAAAGTAATATCACATGTACATATCTGAAATACCCCGAACTTAAATATAGAGATTAAAATTATTTTAATAAGTATTTAAGAGCCTAATAATGCTCAAGTAATATTGTTAAGGAAAATAAATCCAAAAGAAATGAATAAAACGCTTAAAAAGTGAAAAACGCTAAATAAGCGTTAAATAACCATAGGAGGTATGAGACCTCGGTTAGAGTACTATATGGATTCTACAGGTGTTTATGCTTAATTAGTGTACGGGAACGATTCCCGAAGAAAACGGATCCAATAATGTATTAAAACGCTTATAGAGCTTTAGCACACGTTTTTCGAGAAAACCCGAAAACGTGACTTTAAGTGGTCAAACAAACCCGTAAAAATTATAGTTCATTAAATAACTATAATTAAACACTAATGGAAGCTTAATAACCAATAAAATTTAAGAAATGAGAAAATTCCGGAAAACGGGTCCGGTTAGTGAATAGTACCGAAACCGGGTAAAATAACGAGCATTTTCTGTAAAAGACGAAAAACACTCCAACTAGTAGTAATGTTAGGGGCCGGTTTTAATAAGCTAATTAACCCCCTCACACACACACATAACTAGCTAGCAAAAAAGAAGTCAAAAAGCATAAAGTGAATAGTGGAAAGTGGAAAAAATAAACAATATACACTCTCACTCACTCTTCTCTCCTTCGTTTTTCATTTCCACCGTGAGACTCCCCCTCTCTTTCCTCTCTTCTGTTCTTCTTCTTCCTCCACGATTTGGAGCTCCTCCAATGGCAACTCCACCTTCCTCACCTTGTACAAGCTTCGATAATGCTCCGAATCAAAAACCAAAAGTAGATTTGTGCTAGTTAGAGCAAGGGCTACACTTCCCTCTTTTTAGAATTTCAAAATGAGGAAGTTCAACTCCATGGGTTTTGCCCATTTGAAGAGAAAATGGTACCAATCAAAGCTTGGAGTTTCCTCTCTCCATTAAGGTAAAAATATCTATGAAAAACTCAAGTTTCCTTCATCCTCCTTTTGTAACCGATTTTACCCATTTGTAATACTCTATTTTTCTCTCTCTTTGAGCATCATTCCAACCTTCCAATGGTGGTGGGAACACCTTCTTGAACCAAGGGCTAAAACCCCTCTTGGAAATTCCTAAAGTAAACCCTAACTTGTGATAATTTAAACCCTTCATTGAGTTAGTGATGTTTTAAGAGATTAGAAGTTTAATTATATCCTCTTTATGTAATTTGGGTGTTGGGATGGAGTTTGGCAACTCCATCCCCACATGGCCGATTTGTGCAAGAAAGAGAGAAGGATGAGAATTGGAAAAGAAATGAAGGAAATATAAGCTCAAGGTAAGAGCTCTTTATCAATGCTAAATTTTAATGCATTAGAGTAATGGGAATGGGTAAACTAATTAAGAACCCAAAATATGTATTAGTATTGTAGTTTGTGGAAGTTTAAGTTTGTGAATTAGTATTTGAACTGTAGGCCTTAGAGCCAAATAAATTGTGTAAGTGTATTGGTATTGTAATTGAGGAAGTATTGGTGTATTGAGGTTGTTTTGATTGCTGGTAGGACCCTTGGATGGGTGTGGCTAGAATAGGAATGAATTTGGTGAGAAAGTATGTGTGTGGATAAGTGAGAATTGTAGGTGAACTATGGCAAAATTTTAGTAGGAATATGTGCATTTATGGATGACTTGGTGAATGGGAGAACCAAGGTGTATATTAGAGTTAGTAGAGATGCTTAGTAGCCATAGTTGGTTGTAGTAGTAGTATGTAAATAAAAGAGTGTAAAATCTGTAGCAAGAAGTGTAGAAATGCATTGTAGAAACTAGGAAATATTAGTGTGCAAGATTTGGTAAATAGAGAGTTGGACTTGGGTATAAGTAGTGTAGTTGATTTGAAAGGAATTGGGATGGTAAAATGAAGTTAGGACAAGATGCAAAATGCAAAGAGAAGTGTAGTAATGCACAAGTGTGCAAAGTGTGAAAATGAGAATGGAAAATTTGTAGAAATTGAGCAAGAAGTTGAGTAGGTATTGGACCATGGATTTAAGAAGTTTTAGGGAGTGTTTAAGTGTGTTTAAATATGTACAAAACATGTGGAAAGATTATGGAATGATTGGAGGTGGATTAAGGGTTGATATGGGGTTGAAAAATGACCTTAATAGCAGTTTTAGCAGGGTCCGGGACTTAGGATATGTACCAAGTCCCTGACCGCTTCAAAAAAAGGCCCGAGAGTGAATGCAGGAATTGGTCCGGGACTTAAGTCCAGGACCAAGTCCAGGACCAGGTAGAAAAATGAGCCGAAAGTACACAGAAGTATTGGTCCGGGACTTAGGGTCCGGACAAGTCCTGGACCACCCCCAAAAATGCCCAGAAAGTGTTTTAAAGTGTCTAGAACATGGGGGTGATGGTAATGGTTTTAGAAGTTGTTAAGGCCTTGTTTGGTGACTTGTAAAGGCCCTAAGAAGTGTAAACAAGTTTGAGAAGTAATTAAGAAAGTTGTAAGTTTAAGAACATTAAGTAAAACCAAAACAACGGGACAACGGGGTAAGTACGAGAGTAGTAACTAAGTATGTATTTTAATGCTTAGTATTAATTGAACCATTTGGCATGTAGCCATTGGTTCAAGATGAGACTCGAGGAACGAGAGTGAACCAAAGGAACAGAGAACACCCAGTAAAGTAATTTCCGGAAAAAGGTATGATTTCTTCATGCTCTGTATCCTAACCTGGTTACCCCGATTTGTGTGCTTATTTGATCACCTAAATAAGATAAATGCATGAATCGGACTATATGCACTTACTTGTGCTTGTTTATATGTTCTTGATATATTTCTCTTGAACAATAGTTTGTATAATTCATGAAATGTATGATGAAGATAAGTGTGTATGTATCTTGTAGTGTATTTGCGTAATGTATTATACCTTGTATGTATGTGTATGGGAGTATTGAATTATTGTGTGGCTTGATGTGAATGACTTCTACTAATTCCTAACTACCTAAGTCCTACGTAAGTATTGAGTAAATTGGAATTAGTAGAAGTCCGATATAGTTTCGGCCACGCGTGAGGATGAGGAGACAAAGAGATTGGATCCGATTACTGGTTCTTCTTAAACTTGTCCACGTACAAGGTAAGTAGTAAGTAAAGTAAGTATTGTATGAGTAATGGTCTTGGCTGGTGTAAGTCATTGACCCCGAGTAAAAGAGTAATCTCCACCGTTTTAACCTGGGTGGACAAATGGTGCTAACAAGTATTGTATATTGAGTATGTAATGTGTATGTATTGTGTATGTGTATTTCGGAAGAAGGTAAGTATGGATTGGTTGACCTGTATTGTCTTTCTCGTGCGTATTGAAATGTATGTATTCCTTGTATAGTATTGTAGTATCATGAATGAAAGCATGTATGTATGTATTCATAAATTGAACTGCATGTATTCGACCAAGTGGTCGGCGTACCCTCGCTAGTACGTGGGGTATGCGGAAGTCATATGCAACGAAAGCTGAGCCCCTAGGGGCAACGTTTTAGTGTGCAGGTATCCGAAGCGGATATGATCACAGTAAGAGACCGACAACTATGTCTGGAAAGCTAGGATGAATTGTAGTTAGTAGAGCATCGAAAAAGGCTTGTAGCCTTGTATGTATAAGTGTACCAAAGGGTACACACCATGTAAATTGCAAGTAGGTAGTTGTGAGGAATGGGTAGATGTTAGACTCGTAATGAGTATGTATAAACTTGAAAGAATTAATGTATTTGGATCTTAGCAAACTCGGTATGTTGTATTGATTGTGGTATTGTATTGAATGGAGTATTGTAGTACTCAGTTGGTAATGTGAGTATGTATTGTAGTTGTATAGTGCTCGGGATTCCGGTCCATCAGACCGATGCTGTATGTAAGAGTAGTAGCCTTGTTAGTCACGTGGGTGGCTATTGGACATTGTTCACCCACCGTTGTGTAAGTAAGTATCCGCTGCGTGAGTATGGATGTATGAGGAGATTGGACGGTAATGACGGTATTAGCGGTAGGGTGTTTACAATATCGGTACATATAATAAATACCACTAGTATACCCTAATAAATTATAAGAGTATTTATATATACCCAAAATAAATCATAGACACAAGGATATACTCATGTATACAATGTAAATAAAAAAAAGGGAATTTTCACCCAAATGCCCCTGAGGTTTAGCCGGTTTTCAAAAATACCCCTGCCTTTTCAGAATTGATATCAGATACCCTCGAGGTTAATTTTTAATATCCAAATGCCCTTCGTCTATTTTCCCACTTGACGTCCGTTAACATTCACTGTTTCTGCCCGTTTTTACCCTGGGCCATAGTTTTTATGTGATACCCTTGCACATTTACAACGGATAGTTCTATGAAATGCCCCTGCAATATTGTAATGGCTAGTTATTTCTCCCCTGCGCTTTATAACAGATAGTTTTATGCCCTTTTTACCAGATGCCCCTGTCATTGACAACGACTAGTTTGGCCGCCTAAATTCAGATGAAATCAACACATGGTTGGCATTTCATTCACAGATTCACAATATGTCTTCCTCACAATCTAGCTATTCAGTCACTGCAGCTGTTGAAGGTAGAAGTAGATGCAGATGTGGAAGAGAAGCTGAAGTGCTAGTTTCAGAAAAACACACTTCATCAGGAAGAATGTATTATAAATGTTTACATTGCAACAGATGATAGATGGGCAAAACCACAACTGATTCAACAAAATCCAGCAACACAAGAACATCAATTCCCAGCCAGCAACAGCTTCACATTCCCAACCAGCAAAGCTTAGAGGTAATTAAGCATGAGCTGATGAAGATCAAGGAGGAAGTGAAGGACTTGAAGATGCAAATTCAATGGGGGATGAGGGTAGGAGTAATTATATGCATGTTCTATGTATTATTGCTGCTGTGAAAATGTAAACAAAAAACCGCAATATGCTAAATCTACCGCTACCAGAAAAAATCAGAAACGACATCCAAAATCCCAAAGTGGCACTGGCTTGAAATAGGGGGAGATTACCGCATATACCTTGTTAGGATGGCTCTGTATCACACCTTAAATCAACTGGCATCCAAAACCCCAAAGTGGTGTACGATTGTGGTGTATCGGCTTTTTTTTTTGTGTGGGAGAAACAAGAACATGCACAGATGGGAATGCACTGGGAGAAGAAAATGGGAGAGAAGGCGTCGCTTCTCTCTGTATAGCTAGCGATAGAGCACGCTGGAGAAGATTAAGCAAATGATTTTGCTGGCGATGGAATTCACAGAGGGAGAAGACGCGCACAGGGAGGAGAAGAACATGGTCAATTTGGGTTTTTTTTTTTCCGGTTTAGGGTTTAGACGAGGGTAAGTTATAGAACGGGGGGTAAAAAGGGTAAAACGGGCGGGCAGAAACAGTGAATGTTAACGGATGTCAAGTGGGAAAAATAGACGGAAGGGCATTGATATTAAAATGTAACCTCGAGGGTATCTGATATCAATTCTGAAAAGGCAGGGGTATTTGTGAAAACCGCTAAACCTCAGGGGCATTTGGGTGAAAATTCCCTAAAAAAAATGTTACGAGTTATAATGTGACATATAAATATGGTCACTTATATGTACATATATATATAAGTACAACTAACACTATAATAATAGGAGGTGGAAAAGTTTTCAAATTCCCCGACATGTGGCCGCCTGCACACCTGCACAACAAAGAAAAGAAAACATCATAGGATAAGTTAACTAGTATTATAGTACAACAAAGTACAAGGTCTTACTTTTTTTCTCCCACACCTTACCGGTCCATGTCCAGGCACTAGAAGGGAAATGGTCTATGGCAACACTTTTTTTTATACATTTCGCAACGCATTTATGCGTTGCCAAGGCCTATACCAACGCATAGGAAAGCGTTGTGTTAGATCGCGTTGCGAGGTTCTATTGCAACGCATATTCTAAGCGTTGGTACAAATATGAAAATATGCGTTGTCATTGCTCGCAACGCTTTTGCCAACACATCTTATGTGTTGTCACTTAACATTCTCCTTTCACCTTTCTCTCGTAATGCTCTTTGCAACGCTCTCGCAACACTTGGACAACACTCTCACAACACTTGGACAACACTCTCACAACACTTGCACAACACTCTCAAACACTTGGACAACACTCTCACAAGCAATGCTCTGCCAACACTTTGCTAACATTTTACCAACACACTAATAACGTTCTGCAGCTCTACCAACACTCCACCCACGCTCTGCCAACACTTCTTCTACATTCACCCAACACTCACTCTACACTCACCTAACATGCCAACACTCAAACCACACTCTGACTACACTCAGCTAGCACATATACCACACTCAACTAACACTTTTATCACTATCCAATCTACACATTGATAATTAATAGAAAGAGAAAATGCATTTAATTTAATTAATAAACAAGAAAAATAATAGATTCATTTCATTGAATAAAAGGTGTTGGTTCTGTCATATATTCAGAAACATTACATTGCTGTCCATAGCTATGCGTCACATCTGCATGTTGATCCATCTCATTCTCACCGAGTTCAACATATGGGAGAAGCCAAATCTTCAATATGTCCACTACAGGATGTCCTATTTGTTCCTAACATAGGTATCTCAAATGGAGATGTACAAAAATTTGTTCTTCAATGTTCTTTGTTTTCTTCACTGCAATCACTTGAACTGTCGTCGATTGTAAAACTTGAATTCTCATTATAAAGGTACGACATAACATCTGAAATATGGCAAAGAATGGACATTAAGAGCAATGACTATAGGATGTTAATCGTAAAAAGAAAATAACAGTCACTGTTAGAAATAAATGAAAGGGAACTAGGGTTGCCTACTAAACTTACAATTAGCCCAGTATGTTTAGAATAAAAAGTAACAAATGATAGCATATGCTACCAGAGACTTATGCATACTAGTTAGTAGGTAAATAAGAATTAGAATCATTAGCAGTTCGGAACCATCCAGACCAAGTTCACTCTTTACGCAGGGCAATATCTTACATATCCATATATCTTGTAAATCTACTAAAACGTTCTCAGTTTGCATAATGAACAACACAAACTAATTCTACCAAATAGTAACAGCTAACAGAGCATTCCCAATATGAAAAAGATCCCAATATGAAAAAGACAAATAGAAAAAAACAGTAGGAGCTATAGAACTGCCATTTTGAGAAGAGTAAGGGTCACTATTTATCTAAATGTCAAAAGGTTATATTGTATTACCACTTCTGATATCTTATATTATTGTTGATGATAGACACTAGCAGACTCTCACTTATTTCCATTCATTACAAAAGCGGGTAGATATAACATAGATGAAACAATAAGCATAAATGAATTTTGGGGAAGAACACCTCCCTCTAACTGCTATGTCTGAGTTCCAACTACTTCAGTCATGAAGTTATTTAGGAAATGTCAAAGAGCATGCTTCAAATTAAAGGCAGTTACCATGAGCAGAAAGGAAATTAGAGCTCCATTATCAATTTGTGACTACTCACATACAGAGAATACATAGCTAACCTCAGCCAATGTCTTCCGATGCATAAGAGTCCTGAGTTGAAACCTCCTTTTAAGATCATCAAGTCTCGTATCAACTGGTTGCAGATATGGTAAATTGGAAAGAGAAGAAACACAAATAAATTGTACGGAGAAAAAAACCAATCAAGTAATTTTTAACACTCCCAGGGGTTTGAACAAACTACCTGTTGCTGAATATCAATCAATCTCTATGAATCCCTGAACAATGGCAGCAGGGCATCTTACTTCGCATGGATAACCCCTGAGCTGTTTTCGCAGCATCAAAAGGCATGCGTCTGTTGGTAATACATCACTACCATGTCCATCACTTGTTTCTAAATCTTCTTCACGGAAAGACCGAAGCAGTTCATTGACCAAATTCCCAAACAATGCATCAAATGAAAAATCCCCCTACATATAAAACTGCTTAGTGAATCTAGGGCTGGTACAACATAAATTCCTAAGAATGATCAGATGACACAAATTACAGCCTTTAAAACCGTAGAGTAGGTATTTCTGATATCAAGCAAATAGAAGATACCAATTGAACGTCATACATATAGCTGGATTCTGTTTCATAACACTTCGGGGGCAAATATAAGAGAGTTCAGAGGCATACTACATGTTTGTTTGTTTTTACTGGTGAAAAAGAAAGGATCTGTCTGCACCATCCCTTTGTCATGGTAAACTTGTATGAATTTACACAGTTGTTCCAACCAACATTTAAGCAGCAATAAAAAATGATTATGACGCCGAATTAAGGAATATTACCGCTGTCAAACGTTGTCATGCTTGCATTGTTGTCAAGCTGCTCAAATGCTTCTAGAACTACCTTAGCATTAACTAGCAGAATCAAGCAACACAAAAAGATTGATAACAATGATTAGCAGCAACATTTTTCTCACTATATAAGTTCCCGTACCTGTCAAAATGTGCAAAACTTGATGCACATACTGTAATTAAATAATCTCTGACCATAAATCTGTATATTCAAATTGTCAAAGCATCTAGTGGTAGACTAGTCTTCCTATTGCGCCCACAGCGGTATCTTATCATGACACATGCCCTTTAATCGTGATTGTGATTAAAAAAACGATTCTAGCTGAGCTTACCTAGTTGAGGGAATGAGATGTTGTATGGAAGAAACGTCACTGACTGCGGAGAAAATGGAAGAACAAAAATAGAGACATTCTTCGTGGTAGCCAAAGTAATTCATCAGCAGCAGCTTTATCATTAGCATTCTTTGTTCAGCCAATTCCATATTTAAATGGCAAACCTCTGTGATTCCAAACATTCTGTTTGACATGATTCCGGACATGAGAAAGAAGACAAATGAACTGATCAATCAAGCAAAGAATTAAACCCCTGAATAAAATAATTGAAACCGGAAGTGAGGTCGCTAATAGATTTAGGAATGATCATTATCATCTTCAGGATCACAGCTCCAGGAACAAATATACATGGATACAAGTAGTCAGCAGTGAATCTGACCGGCAGTCAATAATATGTGAAGGAGAGGAGCATGAGCTATTTACAGCTCCAGCATCTCGTGCGGAATCACGCCTTCTCCGAATTTGCGAATTCAAGCTTCCACGACGGACATTGGAGTTGAACTGTGCTCTTCTTCATCACTAGAGCCTGAAGCTCCAAAATCCATTACTTGTCCGATTGTGCAGCTCGGTAGCTTCATTCTATCCCTTTGTCACTTGTAGACGCGTTTTACCACGTTGAAACGTTTGCTACTACTCAAAGGGAAGACGAATAAAAGGATGCTAGGTTAACAGACAGGAGTTTACAGATCAATTCGGGTAGAGAATCTAGATTGTGTGTTGATATTGCTTGCAGACCGATTCGATTTGTGTAAAAAATTACACAAGCAAGGAGAGGAGATGTGGGAAGGACGAGAGGAGAGAACGGGGAGGGGACGAGAGGGAGATGGAGCTGCGTGCAAAAAGAATAAGGGTTTCTCCAGTTTTTAAAAACAAATACTACTTTACTAAATTCAATACTAACATAACAATAATTGACAACAGTTGACGAAAACTGATGGAAACCACGCCAGTAAACCATCAAGTGTTGTTAACTCTTCTATGCTAGTCTTCCTGCTTTGTTCCCACGCCAGTAAACCATCACATTCTGCTCCATTCTCGGACAGATAACCAGGCAAGCAACAAAGAAAAACACAGCAGGAAATGAACAAAAAAACACTGAACCCATCTGTTCCTGCTCACTCTCGACAGAAAACGCAAGTCTTATCCCTTCCAACACTAGCCTTCGACCTTTTTCTTCTTCACTTCATACCAGCCCTTCTCCCTTTCTGTTGCAGAGCCTCACACTCAAGGAAAAAGAAAAGAAACCCCCTCCATTGTCGGTGCAACCAGAGAGCAATGCAGAAACAAAAACAAACGAAGATGAAGCAAACTTTTATGCGTCTCGGTCCCAAGCTACAATATCAGTAGGGAAGAAACATATAAAAAAAACGATAACTGCAGTCACCTCCTTCCCTACTCTCTTGCGGCTTCAACTCCAACTTCCACCAGATCATCCTCCACTCTTCTACTCTGTACCAGTTTAGTCTCCTTCTTTTCCACGACAACAAAAACGGCAGTGAACTGCTCCCTTTAGCTTTGGACACAACCGAGCAACAAAGAAGGACCAGTCAGCTTGAGCTCCTTCGAGCAGCAAAACAGGAGCAATAGACCAAGGTAGAAACAACATCCTCCATCACCATATCAACGTCTGAAAGTATCAACTTTTTTTTTCACTCTTTTCTACTCCTGATGCTCACGCTTGGAGCCCATGTGCCAGCCCTCCTGTTGAGCCAAAACCACAGCCATAAGACACCAAGGAGGAAGACAAAAACAAGGTAAAACTCCAGCTTGACCATGGCTGCACATTCTTCTTTCTTTCATTATTCTTCTACACAAATGCTAAAAAATTCCCGTATTGTAGTGTACCGAGATCTCAACTAAATCCCTGCAGAACAACAAGGTGATTACCTTTCTTTTTTAATGATAAAGAAAAAAATCATGCAAACCTACCTTGACACTCCTTAACATATCACGTAACTAGGTACTAACTGGCCTTCCTTGTTGTTAAAATAACCACCGAGAGGAGCTGTGTACACCCATACACTACCGTGAAACAGGGAGCAATATTCAAAGAGAAGGGCTGAGCTTCGAAGAGGTAAAAGCTAGATTAGCATTTAAGTGTTTCAATAATGACTTAGGGAATGTTGAGTACAAAATAAGTCTAAACTATGGTGTATCTACCTACAGCCGAGAGGTGCTGGGAGTAGATGAAGTTCTTGTGTTTATAGCAAGGTAATATTCCCTAAACCATAACTTAATGATTTAAAAGTTATACTATTGTAATACAGTGTGGTAGCCGGTAATTAGTGCCTACAAGAGTGCTGTTGGATCCTAATTCATGGAGGAAATTAGGAGTTAAGTGTTGGATTAGTGAGGTTTGTTGGTGATAGCCTATTAACGTAAACTCTATGAAATTTTAATGGAAAGAAAATGGTTTAAGAAAAACTAATTATAATATGAACCAAACCGTGAGGGCAGGGCTGTATACATGCTATCTAAATCCTAAAAATATGTGGAAAATAAATGGTTAGATAATTGATTGGGAAGACTAATTGCTAATGGCTTATTAAGACTATCTCATAAGTGGTTAAGGAAAGGAAATGGTTTAATGGTATTATTATAAATTCTGCTGCAAACCGTGACATAATATAATTTAGAAGGCATTTAATGCCACTTAAAAGTTATCATTATGCTATTTCAAGGCCATATAATTGGTTATTTTCTTATGGGTATTTTGAGTCTTAATGGTTATTAGTAAATTATAAATTGATTAGAACGGTTTATGATAATGTACAAAAAATGAGAGCCTAATGTGGTATGGGTTATTAAGCCCTAATATGTATAATTAATTATGGTGATATGTTTAGTTAATTTCTAAGTATAAATACTTATAAAAAACTATGTTTATAAGTTAAATGTGGGAGGAAATTAATTTAAAAGATTTTTGTGGAATTCTGTATATAACCGTGGCTGTAGCATAATTCTAGGGACATTATAATGTCATCCTAAGACCATTTTATGCTATTTCAAGGCCAATATTTAGGCCATGGCTGAATACCCCAAACTAATAAAACATGGATTAAACATCTAATCACATTGATTAAGGCCTAAACATGCCTTAAAAGTCAACTGAGAACAACAGTGGTCAACACAAAGCAACATATTGCACCCTTTGACTGTTTAGGGTAAATAAATACCCAAATGAACTACTTAGGACCTACAAATTTGTCCTAAGCTTAGTAACACATAACTAAACATATTACAATTGTTGGACAACACTCCAACACAAAGAACAAGCATTTTTATGCTTCAAGGTCAAGTAGGGCAAAAAGTGCTCTAAGAACACCTTAAAGGTCTAATGACCTCTAAATGATATAAAATTGGATACCATGATCAAATATCATGTAAGGAACACAACAGAACTGTTCTCAAAGAAAACAGAGCTCAGAAACAGACTCAAAATGTGCACTAAAATTACTTAAAGCACGTTTTTTGTGTATGAGCTCTAAGATAATGACTTTTTGTCATTTTAAAGACTGGAGTATATCATTTATAATATTAATGTGACATGATAGACTATAAGTCTAAATCAAAGTTTGAAAATTAAAATCAAAATGGGCAATTTAGTATGAATAGTAACCTAAATAGTGCATTTTTAAGCAAAAATTAACCAAGTATGGTCAATGGTCAACTAATGACCCTTCTAACCCCTTGGAAGTCGGCAGCATGGGAGTATGGAAGACAGCACATTCAACTTGACACAAAATATCCAGCCAATTAAGTGAGTCATCATTTACTATTTGCTAAAATAACATTAACTAGTTTAAAGGACAAAACTCACTTATTCTTCATTCACCTTGCTTCCCTGCTGACACAGCTGCTTCATCCTCTCCATTTGATTCTCTAAAAACCGTGGCTAACACACCAAGAACAGAGAAGAACACCTTGCTACCTAGGTAAGCTTAATTAGTCATTTTATGTTCATTTTCTTCATAATTCTTACCTCTTTCAATGGAGCTAAGCATCAACCATTCCATCAATGTTCTTTAGGTTTTTTGGTTAAATGGAGGGTGTATCTCGGCATTAACAAGGGAAGAAGGTGGAGAAAGCTAATCTTGTTCTTAAGGTATAAAAATGTGCTTTAAGCACATATCTTTTGATTCCCTTCAAATTCGGCTGTGAAACTTTGTTCCTAGCCTTATAATATTTATCTTAACATACTTGTTCAGTTTGTACATCAAGAGCTTCAAGGTATAGCCAGATCAAGCCAAAAAACCATTTTAGGCACTTTAAAGAAGGTAAAGATTAGCCACCTTCTAATCTGAGTTATACCAGTTTTAAAGCTTGGTTTTAGTAGCTCTTTTGATGATCTTTACCTACTGTAAATACAGGCCGAATTCAACCTTGGTTACCTGGTATTTTAAGGTAAATTTTACCTTGAAAATTGACATTAAACACTTCTTATGGTTAGATCTTGCTTGGAGACTAATCATGCCTTAATTGCTGTTTGAAACATGTAAACTAAGCTGTGGAAAATAAATCTCCATACAGCCGTGGCCAAACAAGGCTTATACTTGTCAAAAACAATATAAATCACTTAAACCTACACTTGGTATATTAATATGTGTTTATACAATATATATTGTGCATGAGTGAACAAGGTTATAGGTCTTATTTTGACCTTAGGTGATTAAGGAATGGTTTAATAAATTTTATAACTAATTAATTAGCATAATTGTCAAATTTAAGACATTATGTGGAAAATTGGTAAATAAGGAAAACATATGGGTAAGGCCGAGAGTTTAATGTTTTTGGGCATTTATGTGTAATTTATTTTATAAGCTAATGTTTGTAATAAGGCCATGTACTTTAGGCCATTTTATTTATGCATTTATAAGCTTTTATTTAAGTTTAGGTGCTGAAAATAAAAGTACCGCAAGGAATTGGGGTTATAGTGTAAAAAAATTAAATTTGGGGGCTATAAAAGGATATAGCCGAAAATTGGAGGTTTAAAGGAGTTTATATAAAAATTATAAGATTATATAAAGTTTTGGGGTTAAATGGTAATTTCTAGAAAATTATGGGTACAAATGTAATATGTAGAGATTAGTGGTCAAGGAAATATTAATGTGGTCAACCTTGACCATATGGTAGGTTTTGACCAAATTAAATAAGTTAGATAACTTATTAAGGTTTTATTATAAGATAAGTATTTAATTGTAACAATTTTATAACATATGTGGTATATATGTTATTACCGAAAATAAAGGGTGTAAAATGGTATTATAAACACCCATGGGTTATTAGGAATTTTTAGGAATTTATTGGGTTGTTTTGGAATTAAGATAAACTATATATGTATAATATATAGTTATTATGTCATTATGACACTTTGGAGAATATATGTGGTGGAATTGTAATACCGAAAGTATATGGGTTAGTAAGGGTAATTATAACCCTTTGGTGGAATTTGGTGTTTTTAGAATTATATAAGAATATTTAATAAGATATGTGTATAATATATAGTTTTAATGATAAAACTATATGTTATAAATTGGGCCAAATGGCAATTATAGAATAGCACAAGGTCTGTTCGGAATTTACAAAATATAACCATAGGTTATACCATTTTATAAGTTAAAAATGTTATATTATATGTATATATAACATGGTATAAATAATGGGGTGATTTTGTAAATAAAGGAAACTATGGATTATGAAAAAGAATAAGGTTTTCATATGGTGCCCATGCGGCAATATTACATAGTTTTGTATAAAAAACTATAGGTATAAATTAAAGGAAATAAAAATATCATATTATATGATATTAGTATATGGTATAACATTATATAATGTTAATGGTTTTAAGGGAATTAATGTAAGTAAGGATATTCACATTAAATAATGTGACAAGCTATAAATAAATAAGATTTATAAACTAAGGTATATATTGAATAAACCTTAGGAGTTTGTAATTATACAACATAAAATGTTACATAATATTAGGATAATAATCTTAATACAAGTTGTATAAATATAATACAACTAATGGGAATAATCATCTAATATAAGATGATAAAATGTAACATATGATATAAGAGTTTTATAACTCATGAAAGTTACCTACGTGGTAAATATATACATACACAAGAATAATGTATATAAGGATGAATATATATATTATGATTGGAAACCATATAATATAATGGTGGTGGTTATTACATAAAATAGTTACGAACTATAAGTTATGAGTTTTTAAATGCAATATTATTAGCTAAGATAATGGATTATATAATACATTGTATTATAATGGATGGTGGGAATAAATAATATAATAATGCATGCATACATGCAACTATAGTTATGTACCTATATTAATGGTGGCAAGATTAAAGAAAAATAACGAATTAAACTTAACAGTTGAAATATTTTGACATACGAGTTTAGTAACAAAGCCGACCGATTTAGAGAAACCCGTAACAAACAACTGTAAAAAAAGGGATGAACTGTCGGGGTTACTTGTTATTCGGAAATACCGGATGTAGTTAGTCATGGAGACTGACTTATAGTTATTACCGTTTAGATTATACTTCAGACGAGGACGCTTGACGAGCTAGTGGTCTACACTGCGCATCCTAGGTCTTGGTGAACGGTATGTAAAGGGGTTTGATCCGAGTTGTCCTAAGGAAACTCCTTGGGCTCGGATTTGTTTGTTATCACATGTGTGTTAAGTGTTTTGGATACGTGTATGTGATTATGGGTGCTACTGCATTAATTATTTATGCACGAGCGTCCTATGGGACTAACACTACGTCGACTATAGATCGACTTATATAAAATACACATAGTTATTGTGATGACAAGACGGTTACTTGATATAATACCATAGTATAATATTAAGTATATGAGAACCTAAGTAAAACACTTAGGAAACGAGTCACGACATGTCGGTCTCTAGAGCATGGATATGAACATGAATATGACCTAGATTACTTCTAGGTATACGTGAGACCCATTGGGCAGCAGGTAATAAATTATATTCTCCATAAGACTAAGAGCAGATCTTAAACATTATGAGAGAGATGGGGTGAGTTGAGGTGAGGAATCCAGGTGTAGTTACGAACTATCTGGGTGCGCATTTGTGATCACTGAGGGGTTCCGATTGGATTCCGCTCCAGGTTATACCCAACGAGCCCTAATTGGATCGTGGGTCAGGTAGCTACGGCTTTTATATGGACGTCTTACGAGACATAAGAGAATAGTCAGGGGCCTCCGGACCTCTGGCGAAATGAGCACCTTTGTGTGTACGGGAGGGCTACTGTCCATGGTGAGGTTATCGGGTTGTCTTAACATGACGCCCAACTGGTATTAATTAACATGGTTGGATGGGGTCTTAAAGGCCAAGGTAAATTAACTATGGAAACTATACGCTACGGCGAATGTACATTGTACATTATTAACTATGGACTGTTTACGCTACGGCGATTGTACATTGTACATTATACTATGGTTATTTCAATACATTCGATATACAATGTGGTTGAGATATTAAATGAATGTTGGATTGGATGGATGGTTAAGTGTTTATGAATATTTGGATGGATGATTATGTTTATTATACATGTAATTACAGTATTGTTTACAACTGTGAATGGAATAGCATGAAACCAATCTAAATAATAAGATGGTTAAAATGACTAAGTGACCATTAGGGTCCAGGCCCGGCATACTCAGCGTCTATCGCTGATACTACACCATTTGCAGGTTGTTGATTATCGCCGAAGCCGAAGTGCGGGAACAGGGTAATTAGAGTTTATTTGATTACCGCACAGGGGATTTATTTGTATAGCAATGGAGATGGTGAATTGTATTATGGTAAGGTTATGTATATTTGGGATTGGGTAGACGCTCACTTGTCGATGTTTATGTTATGGACTTAGTATGATGTATAGGAGTTTTCTCGTTATCACGGCGGTTAGCAGTTTGTTTATGTTAGAAGTTGGATGTAGTTTGGCTTCGTTGCTCGCATGGGCGAGTAATGGCGGTGACACTCGAGTGAATATTGTTATTGTTAATATTCTTCCACTGTAAGACGTTTATTTATTGCTACGAGAGAGATTATTACGAGATGTGGAGAGGGGTGTTACAAAAAGTGGTATCAGAGTGGAGTACCGCTCTGATGACGAGGAAATAGGTTAAGACAGTGAGCTTAGGACTTGGGAAATACGGGAAACGTTTGTGAGGTGCGAGATGATTCGTCTTAAAAGATATTGTGACTAGTGACGCAAATTGCGTGATACATTAGCCGTTAAGGCAATTCAATATCTACTGGTTGTGTACATAATTTACCGAGATTTTATGTGACATACTGTACTACAGATGTCTGGGGGAACTAGAGGGCGTGGTACTGGGAGAGGTGGAGGCGGGGACCCCGTGGTTCCAGATGTTGCAGAGACGATTGCTGCCGTACTCGCACAGCTGGGTACACAGATAGGAGGAGCACCAGCCCACCCTCCACAACCCAGGGAAACGAACTGGCTGAAGTCAGTTACCGAGACCCGACCACCTACATATTCAGGGGAGCCAGACCCCGTAGCCTTAGAGCGATTAATTGTGAACATGAGAAGGCCTATGAGGCTTTACAAGTACCTGCCGGCCAGAAGGTCGTCATTGCTGCTTTCCATCT
This sequence comes from Limonium bicolor, assembly GCA_023374045.1. NCBI lineage: Eukaryota > Viridiplantae > Streptophyta > Magnoliopsida > Caryophyllales > Plumbaginaceae > Limonium > Limonium bicolor. Next base: position 143,787,391 of record CM041777.1, read on the forward strand.
GAAGGATGCAGCCAGTACTTGGTGGAGGTTGGTCAAGGACCATCACCTGGCTACGCCGACTTTTCGTGGGTTGCCTTTGTCGAGTTGTTGAGGGGGAAGTACTACCCGGCATCTTAAGCAGAAGAAGCGCCATGAGTTCGAGACATTGTCCCAGGGAGGTCTGACCGTGGATGAGTACTACGCTCGATTCATTGGTCTGCTGGACTTCATCCCCGGTGTGGATTATCAGAGACCGTAAAGGTCGAGAAGTTCCGGGAGGACTATTGTTTCACATCCAGATGTCGATGGGTGCTACCCTCTACACTACCATCCAGGTATTAACATGAAATCCATAATTTATTACTTACCACATTACCGTTTAACGTTGTGAGAACTTATCAATGAGATTCCAGGAGTGTTACGACGCTGCCTCGAGGACTGAGCTAATGCTCCAGACTCGGGAAGAGACTCGGGGCCAAAAAGAGAAAGAACCTGAGGGAGAGTCTGAGGGTGGAGGAGCATCTCCAGGCGATAGCCAGAAGAAGGGAAAGTAAGAACTTATCCCATTTTAAATTGTTTACCATAATAAATACCTTATGAATGCTGACCCGAAACCTTAAACATGAAGTTTTTCCAGAAGAAAGGGCAGCAAGGTCACCAGGGAGCGAAGGGAAAAGAGCCCGTCCTTCGGGTGACCGGCCCAGTTATAGATGCTCATCCTCTGACATCTGCACCTCCTAAGGGTGAGAAACCTACCTCTTAAATTCAATTGTGACCTTAACCTTTATATCATCAAATTTTAACTTAAACTAAATACTATCATCAGGCACCTGGACAGCCCCAGCGCCACTACTACTGTAAGCGTTGTGGGAAGGACCATCCTGGGGTCGACTACGAGGGCCACAAAGTTGAGTGTCGGTGTTGCAAGAAAGAGGGCCACCGGGAGTTCGAGTGCTGGATGAACCCAGAGAGCCGTAATTACAGGCCACCAAGGAATACTCATAAGACCTCAGCTGGAGGATCTGGAGTACCACGAGGCGGTCAGGATGGCCAGACATCTACTGATGCTGGAGCCCTGAAGGGCAGGGAGTAGATAGGGCATGAATACCCTGACTCCATGAGACCGCTGGTGGAAGACTTTTGCTTACTATGTTATGTACTTACCTTGGATGTTAGACAGAGCTATGTTATAAGTATGTGGGAGTGAGTCATTGACCACTTGCCTTTTTGTGTATGACTTTTGAGATTAGTTTGTGGACTCGATGAGAGTAACCTTGAAACCTTGACGGATTATATATATGAACAAGATGTAAAGCTTACATCATCATGTAGCTATAATCGACGACGTAGAGTCAATGAGACCAATAACTGTTGAACCAGAGTTTCCACCTGCATGGCGCACTTGCTATTGCAAGCGCTATGACAAGTAAACCACTGAAATTTCCATCTGCTTTGCGCACTTGACAGAGCAAGTGCTGCTACTACAACTGCAACTACTACTTTTTAGTCTTTTATTATATATATATATAAAAATGTTTTTTTAAATTTTTTCATACAAAACTTAAGATTAGAAACCTATGCAACTTTGGAAGGACCGTTAGTCCAACCACTACAACTGGAGGAATTATACAACCACTGTGACTGTAAAACCACACCAGTTTAATTGTCCGAGAATTTTTCAGACAGGGCTTATTAGCCAAATTACCATCAGAGTATACCCGCATTTAATGCTAATCACTACTAGTGATAATGTTTAGTCCTTATGGACAAGCATACCCTTTGTAGATGCACCACCGTCAATGAGGATGGTTGGGAAGTGAAGAGCCAAGTTGCTCAAGCTATTATGCAATCTGCAATATATCCAATTAAACGGATGAGGGAATGAATATGAACTATGGATGAGATGTGATCATGATAAACAGGAAAAAAAAGGGAATATGAGTTGTACTTAATGAGATCGAGACAGGAGAACCAATTTGCTAAATATAGCATGGATTTTACTTACACCATGCCACAAAGGCAATAGCACTTATAACTAGATAACCGACAACATGAACTGATAAACAAAAAAAAAAGAAAAGAGAAAAAAAAAGAAAAAAAAGGATATCCATCAAAGGGAGATTGACAACAGAATACTTCACAATATCCGTGTGACAGACATTACCAGTTTACTAAATGAGACATGGGACGACCGCACTCCGATTGGAGCATGTGGGCCTGACAGACTTATTTGTGAGTTAGTCGGGTAAGTAGTAATTGTAGACACCCAAAAATTCTCACCCGTTTTATTTAAAACAAAAATTCAAAAATGAACATGCTTTCAGAAACAAGGCGGTCGTCCCCGTTTTCAACTAAAGGAATTTCTTTTTCCCGACATTTAAATCTCACATTCCTATGGGAAAGGAAGCATGAGCCTTTTATCGTAATCCGTTTTAGCCTGGCTTTTTGCATGCATTTTTTTTTGTTGCTTCTGTTTTAAAACATTTCAAGATTTTGAATCTTAGCAAGAACGGAGGACGTTTCCCTTGTTTTGCCCCGGCTCGCAACATAACATTTGTCCTATTTCCTCGCATCTGTATACCGAATGCGGTTATAGCTCAATTGGTCAGGGTATTCAGGGAGGAAGCTAATGATACTGAGTTTGAATCTGGGCGGGAGCATCCCTCTCCTTTTATTTTTTGTTTGCCACATGCTTGGACCAGGCCCAGTCTCTTCTCATTTGGACCCGTCTTCCTCACTCCAAGACCTTAGAAAAGCCCATCTGGTGGCATCTCTCGATTATAAAAAACACTCTCAAAAAACCCTACTGTTCCCAAGTGATCGGACTAGACACAGATCCCGTGATTCCCGTTTTGAAAAAATAGAAACCTCCACTGCTTTGGCCTCGAACCGTCACCCAGAAAAAAAAACTCTCGAAAACTTCAAGCTCCTTTGCCGGAAATTCTCCTCCCTTCTTGAGCCCCATTTTCCATCGTCAAACCTTAATCAACAGAGGTTTCGAGCCGTAGCCATAAACCCCTTCGAAAGCTTCTCTTGCCCTACTACATTGTCGACAGCGTAAGTAGACTTTCGGTCTTTTTTTTTTCTTTTCTCGTTCCGAACTTCCGAATTTTGCACATCATCTTCATCTCTATCTCCCCGTCACGCTATTTCGAAAGTTTTGTCCAAATAACTCAAGCTAATGATGGCAGATAACTGTGGTTCAGTCGAGAAAGTACTTCCGACGTAAAACCCATCTCCATCAGTTCTTTTGCTTGTTTTCTTTCTTTCGCTAAAAACCGAAAGCAAGTTTCAAATGGCTGGTTCCGCAGCTTTCGATTTCGGGTGTTTGAACAACTAATTCATGATTCAGAACCACGCCTTTCTTTTCCTTTCGTTTGCGCTGCTTTGTATGTTTGATCGAGAGGAGCGAACGTAGTTTCGGAAATCATGCCGACTGTAACTTTCGTTTGCTCCTCGGCTTACTGTTGGGTTCTGCTTATCTCTCGTATGTTTCTGTAAATCTCTACTACTACTGCTCGGGTGTGCTAACCTGGTATGGACAATGCAGTCCACGAACAGGATGGGTAATGTATACCCCTCTCGCCCCTTAGATGTCGGTTGGTCCGTCTCCTGTTTTGAGTTTCATTCATATCGCCCCTAACCCTCGCGATAGTGATTTGATAACTGTCTCTGCTGTTGTGTTCGCATCCAAATCCCGATGAGTCTGGAAATCTCTTTTACTCATCTGTTACAAGATAAGGGCCGTTCGCTCAATGGATGACCCCGTTCTGTTGCCTATTTACCGGGACTAACGTTCTGCTGAGTTGTGGTTGTGTTCTGAGATACTTGCAGGAAATCAGAACGTTGTATTCGGGTTCTGGTTATCCAAAAATCTCCATTCGTCGTTCATTATACTCAGGCTACATGATCTTGCCTAATCTGTGAGCTAACCTGATTCTGTTGTGCTCATTCTGTTGTTGCACTAATATTTTCGCAGGAAACTTTGCATGCCACTTCTGGTACTCAACCTAACCCTAATGTGTTTAAGCTTGCCTCATGACTGTGTTTGAGTGTTGGTGACTGTTTGCCTTGTTATCTGCGATTCACATGATCACTTCTCTGATGCTATGTTTGGCTGGTTATTTTATTCGGTTTTAGGCTACAAGTTACATATCAGAGAAGAGTTTGGATGTTGATGTTTGATTTCTTTTTGGCTATCTGAAGCAGTCACGGTCTAGCAGTTCATCCTGTTGTCTGCTTTTCGTCCTGGTTTTTGGGTTTAAATCACTAGATTAAGGTGAAACCCGACTTAGGCAAACATGACTTTGAGGGACTGGAGGTCGATGCAGAGGGAGGGAATCTCGTGATTAAAAACAGAAGCAGTTTAGAAACTAGTGTTTGACTCATTTAGTTTTTAGTTTGTTTTCAAAACAACATTATATATTCCCAGGTTTTGACATTCATCTTTATGGCCTAAACCTTCATGTTGGGTTTCTGTATGTGATTGATTGGCGTCAAACAATTTGGCTTAGGCTTTCATCTGGTCCAAATATAATAAGCCGTGGGCCCGGACCCTCAACCTAGTTGTTCTTTTTCAGAATTGTTAAATCTGACCACTTAGGGAAGGGATACTAGAAACTAATGAGCAGACAGAGCATGAACTTTTAAAACTTGGTGTCTAGTTTATGTCTCAATCTCATTTGGGGACTTATTTGATTCTTTTGCTCTCTGTCCCTAGCAGTCTTGCGTCGACCCTGAATATGTTATTCGTCTGATTATTTGCTCATCAATCTCAATCTGTTTAATGGTCATGATGTTTATTCCTTTGCATGAGCCTTGTATATACTGTACTTAGTTTTTTTTACGACTTCTATTTCATTTCTTTGTACTTGTTTATTGTTATTAAGCCCTAGTTACTATGACCTTAGGCCCAAGCCATTAGGATAGTGGAGTCCCCCTGGCCTGATAGACCATCGGCCTATCTGTGGTGACATCCTAAACCTTAAAACACACATTTATGTATATAAGCAAACAATAATCCCTTTAGGATAGAGAATGTTCCCCTAGCCTGATAGACTATTGGCCAACTCATGTGGTAACATTCTAAACCTAAAATATGCCTATATATGTATATATATGTAGGAACATCTCACTTCCGTTTTAGACCTTCAGCCCTTTAATTCAAAATTTTGTCACTAACCTTTCATCTTCTCTCTCAAGTTCAAAAATTGTCTCATTTCCGTAACCATTTTGTAAATACCAATTCCAACTTTTTTAGTAATAACTCATTTCCAACCTGATTTTTTCTTGTTTCTCAAAGACAAAAATCATCTCAAGCCCAAAATTGCCCATCCAAACTTAGCCCACTTCAAAACTCAGCCCATCCCAAATCGACCCAAAGTTCGATCCGGCCCAAGCCCACATCTTGGCCCTACCCAGCTTAACCCAAAACCAATCTCGGCCTAATACAGAAACCAACCCAATTGGCCCGTTAGCCCATACTTAGCCCAAACCGACCCAAAGTCCAAACGACCCAAAAAGCCCAAACTGGCCCATAGCCCAATCCATGTGGGCCTACCTCAGAAAATAAAAATCAAAACCCCTTTCAAGCCCATAATCGGCCCAAGACCACAATCATTTCAAACCCACAATCGGCCCAAAGCCCCAGTCTATGGTCCAAAGTTCCAAAGACAAAAACCCAAGTCATGATCCAAGCTCCAAAGTCAGCCCGAGCAACAAGGCCCGAACCGGGCCAACGACACCCAAACCTGAAGCCCAAGCGGCCCATCTCACAACCTGGCCGTCGCACAACCCGGGCCACTGTATAACCCGACCAATTCCACCAAACCCGGCCCATGTACTCAAGACCCAGTTAAGCCCAAAAGTCCAACCAATGCACATTAAACCCACACCGTGCCCATTAAAAACGGCCAAAGCCCAACGCCCACCGTCCAAATCCAAGACCCAAGTCCAAACCTCGGCCCACAATCAAAGTCCAAAACCCCGGCCCACAACCAAAACCCCACGGCCCAAGATCCAAACCCTAGAGCCAATAATTCAGTCCAAAAGCCCAAGGCCCAAAATCCCAGATCAAGCCCAAAGTCCAAATCCAAGATTATCAAGCCCGAGACCCAAACCCGAAGCCCAAGAAGCCCACCACCCGAAGCCCAAGAAGCCCACTACCCGAAGCCCAAGAAGCCCACCACCCAAAGTCCAAAAAGCCCATGGCCAAAACCAAGAAAGCCCAAAACCATGAAAGACCCATGCTCAAATAAGGCCCAAGTCACAAACCAAGTCCACAAAGCCTAAGTCCACAAAATCGAGCAAGCCTAAGTCCACCAAAATCGGCAGCCTAAGTCCACAAAATCGAGCAAGCCTAAGTCCACAAAAACCAACAAGCCCAAGCCCCAAAACTCAAACCAAGTCCACAAATGTCAAACCTTGACCAAAAATGTTGACCTTGACCCAAAATGTTGACCTTGACCAAAAACATTGACCTTGACCAAAAATGTTGACCTTGACCAATTCAAATGTCGACTTTGACCGAATTTTGACCTGACCTAATTTTGACCTTGACCCAACTTTGACCCAACCGAACTTCAATCTAGTTCAAGCCTGAGCCTCAATCCAGTTCAAAACTCGACCTCAATCCAAACCGACTTCATCCAGCTCATTCAACTCAAACCAAATACATTTCACCCAATCCACACTCAACTTGTAATTTCCTTTCAAAATCCAAAAACCAAAAAAGAATTTCAAACCATCGCTTTATCAAATTTCATCGAGTTTTCAATGAAACCATTTTGTGGAATTTTAAACGAAAAAACTCTTCTCACATCACAGAAAACTCTTCTCAAAACGCAGAAAGTTCTTCTCACATATACAGAAAGTTTTCTCCAAAACATTTCTCAAAATCAGTGTTTCTTCATAGAGAATTCCGAACAACTTCAAAGATTTTCTAACTCAGTTTTCAAACTCCAAAATAAACCGTTTTCGGGGAGCAAGAAATGTCTAACCCCTTCAAAAGCATTTCCTCCATGGTTAGACATCACTGTCTCTTCCCAAAATAAAAATCCGAGGTGGGCACTGGGGTCATAAACCTCCCTTGTCGCAGTCTGGATCTCTTTAGGCGGGGCATTAGGGTGACAACCTCCCCTAATTGCAGCCTAGATTTTACAAGGCGGGGTGCTAGGAAGTAACGTGACCTTCTAGTTGCAGCCGGGATTTTAGAATCGTCTAACTCCCTTCCGCTCGATTTCAATGTTTTCGGTTTTTAATGTTTTAAAACCCGGGAGTTAGAGACGTTATTAGGGTTCGACCGAGAACATCTCAGTCATGGTGTTTCTCTCTGAATCCTATTTGTCGACATAAATTCATTGCCCCATCTTTCGAGCCTCGGCGCTTATTATTAGTTGAGTGTCGTGTTCGAGGGGGTACATAGGGTAATCCCTTGGATTATCCGCCCTTTACAACAAAAAATGATTTTTTCAGTCTTAAAAAGCTTTAAGAGAGACAATTCTGAATAAGTCAATCCAACATTTCCATTAGAGCTCTAGGATTCATAAACACTTCTCAACCCTCCTCTGAACCAATTCTAAGTCACATAGGACTTCCAATTCTTGAGGACCCCTAGAAACCTTAAACATCTTCAAAACCCGAATACCTGCAAACCAAATATCCTCTTCCATACTCGATCATCCTTAAAACCCGATTTGCTCCTCAACACATTCAACTTTCCAAGACACCTCAAGAATCCGACCATTTCAAAATTCGAACTTCGCAAACACGAAAAACTCCTTAAATCAGCCAAGTGATCCAAATACTCTTGACTCCACCAAAATGACCAAATGCCCCTTTACTCCTCAAAACTCCCATCATTCTCTTAATCCCGTGAAGGCCCAAACAACCTCAAATCTCTCAGAGCATTTAAACCTCTCAAAACACTTCAACCAGACCAACTCCAATACCGCCTCATCCTCACCCCTCACTCAATCCTATCCTTGGCTTTTTAAATGAATCTCTCTAATAAGGTTTTGAAAGAAGGCAATCCCGACAATTGGAGACCGAGGTTCCTCGGGCACCAATCCGAAGTCGTGGTCGTTGCCACTTCTAAGGGGTGTAACCCAGTGCGAACCCACACGGAATCTCTAGTATGATCAGATAAGTCCTATCCATAGGCAACAAATCATCAGAGTCAACCAACGGTTCTTAGCACCCTCCTTCCCTCCCTTCCTAGTTCCTTAGGTCAAACTAGGTGGCGACTCTAGTCAATTTCCGCCCTTAGGGCATAAGTCCGCGTGGAGCCCATCGAGAGCGGGTGTAGTGCACATTGCACTCCCTTTATGCTTCTGGGAAAGACGGACGATTTAGTAGGTATTTGAGGGATGCCGGAATAACGGGTCTTCACCCTCCACAGAATGGCATATTTCTAGGATCTCGGCTTTTCAGTCAGACCATATTTAGATAGACCCCCCCTCATACCGAAAAAATCACCCTCCACAGAATGGCGACTCTGCTGGGGAAAACTTGAGTAAGTTTTTCTCAAACTCAAGGAAGACTGAACTCCATTCAAAATTGTCGGGACTTCCCCACTTCTTTCGAAAACCTTCTTGAGATTCTTTTCAAAGCCTCTAGGATTATTCTACTCCACACTTAGAGTGTGTAGCTGATGAGGACAGATAGGATTTATTAGATCCTCAACAAACATTGCAACAATTGGGTTAATAATTAGCTCACACTTAGAAAGAGACACACTTAGGATTGAATGAAGCTAACTTCCCTTTAGGTTAGAAAACAACCAATTGGAAATTACGCCTTCAAGACAAAAACAGCTAGTAAATAGGGTGTGTTCGTTCTGCTCTGTTTTATTTACAGCATTCATATTATTGTTGCTTGTTGCGGGGTGAGACGGTCATTGACCTACACCGTTACCGCCTTTACATTACAAGTTGTGAGTGCATGGGTAGCTTAGGACATGCATTCCTCTGTGTCACCCCTATTTCCACGAGTCACGGCATCCCAATCGGTCCACGATTGATTTCCCATGAGTCGGGTCACTCATTGAGTGGTTAAGCCCGCGAGGCGAGACGGCACCGACCTACGCCCTGAAGACTCATGATCCAAAATTATCCTCCATATCCGAGTCAAACCAGCATATAGTGAAACCTGAGCCTTCAGTGTCCAGCTGCCTAATCCGGTGTCTAGGACGGGTTTATGGGTAGTCACCCCCTTGTATGCCGCCTGTCTGACCACCCTTCTGCCTTACCCCGGAGATTGCATGGGCTCAGTTCTCCATGTTCCTCTGCACCACGGGTGTCTCTAAAGCCCAATGTCACGCTACACGTCCATAGAGGATCCCGTATTTACCGGATACCCATACATGGCACAACGTAGTTAGTGAATAATTTGGACTTTAGACACACCTGACCGTGCAAGATGACGAGAGACCCGTTCCCATGCAGTACTTCCCCAAGTTTCCCAAAGTGAGTATGTTGTGATAATCCCGGCCGTGGCTCGTGTGACTGTACCACTTCGGGTATCCTGACCTTCGAACTTAAGCACTCCGGACTTTCTTAATGACTGCCCACAAGGCATAACAGAGATAAATCCCGAGAGATGAACAGTGAAACAGTTCCCCGATGGTGGTATGGAAGCACTGATAGGCATGGAAGGTGATTATCCCATCTTGCACTCAGCTCCACATGAAAAACCCGCACGATTTAATTTGAACAGTTGCATGTGTGTGAAAAACCTCTTTTCAAACCCACTTGTTTACGCCTTCAAAAATGTTCGGAATTCTCATTTTAAACAAAGTTTTTCAATCAACAAATATTGGGAGTTCGTTGAACGCTTTTTTAAACCTTTTTCAGGTCAAAGTTTGTTTTCAAACCCTTTTCGAAAAACTTTTTCAAGATCAAAAATTGTTTTCAAACCCTTTTTGAAATTATCTTCCAAATCTAGCTTTCCGTTTCCAAAAACGAGGGTCATACTAATATTGCTTAAACTGCTCTCCCTTATTCTTGCTCACCACTTTCTTCCCCTTTTCTTTATTTGTTCAATTTTGCAGGATTAACCATGTTCAACCGACTAGTGCCAGTGCCCGGGGAGGAGAAGAAACGCAGAAAGGCACAACAGAAACCAAAGAATGAAACAGCATCTGGTAGTCAGGGTCAAGTCTCGCCTTTTCAGCAAGAATTAATTAGAAAAAGGAGTTTGGTCAAGAGCTTTTGAACCGTTGTATGGAGATGAAGAATACATGTGAGCCACTCTTGACAAGCCTTGCTCGCTTATGCAAGGTCGACATAATATATGAAGCGCTGTTTGAATCCATCACCTATTGGGATCCAGTTGATCAATTGTACCGTTTCTTCGAGAAGAACTGGTGATATTACCGGCGGAGTTGGATGCTTTCCTCAAAATAGAGCCTCACCAGAGAATGCGATGATCCCTACAGAGCGGACTAGAACCCCAAGATTCGTAGCAGAGTTCTTGGATGTAAGCCTAGAGGAGGTCGAGAACTTCAGGAATATGGGGTTGAGCTTACCAGAACAGTTGGAACGTTTTTAGCCGGCCTTACCGCTCGCTTAAGACCAGGAGACGGGTATTGGACCTTTGCATCATGGGGTGTTTTTGTTCCGGCAGAGAGACCTCAGAATGAATCCTCAGGTCATCTACTTACTACATGCATTCGAAGAGGGACTGAGTGTCGGATCAGTAGCGGCCGCTGAAATCGTTCGGGCCTTAGACCATTGGAAGGAGATGGGAACCGCAGAGACCTTCTTCGTAGGAAGCCCCTTGCTGCTACTTCAGATTGGCTTTTTGATCATTTGCACCTATTTGCAGTAGCACCCCATTACTCAGTAGTCAATATGGACACCCTTATGATGGTAGGAGGCGAGGCGAGCGCAAGCCGGAAGATGGCTGGAGAGCTCGGTTCCGTGACACTCATCTGATTTTCAAGCGCTGGGTCATTAAGGATTGGGATGTCAAGGGGGAGCAGTCCAATCGGCAGGGTAACAGCGGATTAATAATCATTGGGCTGGGCAAATTTATCACCATTTACCCTCAGAGGCGATGATGCGCCAATTCGGGCGCGAGCAGACCATCCCGGGAGCCATCGAGTCAGGTTTCAAGAGCCATCAGTTTACTGATAGCGCGATTAGATATGTCATCGAAGCTTATGCCAATGGCTTAAAGTGGGCTGTGTTTACGCTAATAGGGAAACTTGCTTGGACCTTAGCGACGAATACAAGAATTGGCTCGACATGAGGATCAACCGGCAAGTCCGCTATCCCTACTCACTCATTCATCCGGTGATCGTGCAGAAACCTGGTGAGGCGATAGTCGAGAACTTGCAGCCCCCCATGTCAGCCTGCCAGCAGAGGAAGAAAGAGAGAAGAAACCTGAAGAGGAAACAAGCGCTTGCCTGACCCTTCCGCCTGTCCTCTTACTCATCTAGGTCCTAGATATGTCCCCCCCCCCTTTTTTTTTGTTTCACTTTGGATGTAATTCCCCATTTTCCGTTATGAAATTCGGATATGTAATGACCTTTTATGTTTCGCTCGATATTATGTATTTCCCCTCTTAATTTAGATGTAATTCCCTTTTCCCATTATGAAACTCGGCTATGTAATGACTATTTATTTTCTCTGAACTAATGTTATGTTTCCCCTGTGAACTCGAATGTAATCCCTTATCTCCCACTATATTGCAACGGCAGTTAAGTAATGATAGCACGACCTTCGTTTCGGAAATGGAAATCGGCTCATGCACTTTTCCCGCTTATCACTTTCACAAAAGAATTCGATCGTTTTTACGTGTTTTTACACAACAACGGGGACGACCCCTCCCCCTCTTTCCCTTTCGCCTTTTCAAAGTTACTTTCATACTGACTCTTACATATTCTGTATTTCGGGGTATCACAGTTTAGCAGAAAGTGAAGAGCTATCCTCAGTCTTCCAACATTACTCGACTGTGGAAAAGAGATTCCGAGGTAGGCTGGCCAGTGACACGCGACTGAAACCTCGTCAGAAACCATGGACCAAAACCTGATCAATCCCACCGCCCCAGAAGGTGCCCTGGCAACCACGACTATTGATGCTAATGTAAGTGCAGTTGTAGGAGCTAGCGGTGGTAGCTCACGTCTTCCGGATCCAAATATTCTCTACCGTATGCTAGAACAGTCGACAAGAAATGAGAATATGCTGAAGCAGACTGTTGAAAGGCTAGAGGAGCAATTGCGCCTAGAGAGGTCAGCCAAGGGAAAGGATCCATACCTTACTGACCCTGATGAGGATTATATTGAGGATTCCTCCCCACACCCCAACCGAATCTGGAGCAATCAAAAACCCTATGTTCAACACCACTATACACAACCAACCACAGGAATAGAACGTACCATCATCCACCCAGTGACCACAACGTTTCAAACTGCTGACCTACTTTCAGGAGCACCAATGCCGCCTCTGATCATGACCACGGTCCCTACAGTACCAACCACCTTCCTAGACTACCACCGTTTCCGCCTGCGGAGCCACTGTCCAAACAGCCATCTATACCAAGCCAAACAGCCTGAATTCATTCGTCCCAACTCACCACACCCTGACCCCATCCAACTCAATCAATACCAGTACACCACCCCCGGACATGCCGTCCGTTTTGAGGAAGCAATTCCCCAGACCCAACTGTCACCCCAACCATCTAACCATTTGATTCATGGTTACAACCAAGCCCCGCCTGCTGAGCATCTTCCACTTGACCTCAACCAAATGAAGAAGAAATCCTGAAAGAAGAGCTACTGGCAGAGATGCAGCTCGGGGAGAGGCGAAGATGTTGGGGTTTTCGTCAGTTCCAACTAAGACAAAACTCCAAATTGCCCGAAAATCTAAAACTGCCGGAAATCTCTAAATACTCCGGAAAAGGGGACCCTAGGCACCATCTCGCCCAGTTCGATCGGGTCATGACTATTATGGGCTAGATGATGAGATGAAGATAATCTGTTTCCCCAGTTATCTTGAAGGGTCAGCCCAAATTGGGTATCAAGAATGGATTTCAGGGAAAAAGTTGGAAGAGGTCTATCAGGCTTTCGTGGAGCAATACAGTTATAACACTCACCTAGGGGTCACCAGGAGAGACCTAGAGACAATGAGACCAAGAAATCACGAGACAGTGATGGAGTTCATCACTAGATGGAGAGAGAAGGCGGGGCCTGATGTTAGAACGCCCCAATGAAGATGAACAAATCAGAATCATAATCGATTGTCTAGAAAATCCTTGTTCAGATCACCTCAAATCCTTGGGGATTTGTGACTTCAAACATCTGAAAGCAGCTGCCACGGCTGCAGAGAGCGAGCTAGCCTGGGAAAGTTGAAGGGCCTAAATTTCCAAGGAACATTTCCCCGACAGTCGAATACCAAAACAAGCAGTCCAAGACGGACACGAGCAGTAGTAAGTTTGTTCCTACTCCACCAACCAATCAACCCCCACCACCAGTGTTTCAAGCCCAAGTTAGTGGGTCGACTTCAAACTATTCTGCAACTCCACCACCGAACAGTTACCAGTCCCAGCCAAGGAGAAATTACACGAGTCTAGGTATGCCGATGGGCAAGGCCTACGAGAAGTTGAAGAAGAGTGGATTCTTATTGAGGCACCCAAATCCAAAAACCCGGAGTCACTCAGATGGGGCTTGACCTCAACAGCCTATGTGAGTATCACATGATCAAGGGACATAGTACTGATAATTGCCGGCACTTGCGGCATGCCATTCAGGACTTGATCGACGCTGGGGGAGGTAGAATTCCCGAAGCTAATCCGAATACTCAGAACAACTCTATCCCCAAGCATGTGAATATGATGAGTCTGATGGGAGAAGGAGAAGTAGAAGAGTCAGATGTTAGCAAAATCATAAGGATCCATGCCATCGAGAACTCCCCTGAGCCAGGGCAATCAGAGCAACCCCCCTCCGATCGTACTATCTCCGGAGAGCTAGACGCCTTCCGGGTTTGTCGTCAGAAATCCAGCATGATATTCAACCGCAAATGCATGAATATCTAGCTATGACGCATGAGATACGTGCTACAGTCGAGCGTCTGGTAGGACAAGGAAGGGTGTCTATCATCACTCTACTGATAGTAGGACGGCAAATGGAAAAGGACCTTGAGTTACTCGTGGGACGAATTTGAGGCACGAGAGCTCTACAATACTATGAAAGCATTGGAGTGGTAGAAGCTTGGTGCCGACAGAAGGTTGCCGAAAGGCGAGGAAGAAAATTTCTGAGTGCAGTGTCATCCTGATCACCAACGAGATGATGGTCCGCCTGCGGTAACCCCGATCAGGGCACCTCTGTTGATCAAAGAGGAAGATCTAAGTCAGACTCACCATCTTACCCGTTCTGGAAAACACTACAAGCCGGTCGAGCTTGCTGAAGAAAGCGCATCATTACCCCCAGAAAATGCATGATCTACTTTGAGTGAATCGGAAAGTAAATTGCTGGAGAAGAAGAATTGCTCAAGAAGTTGAAGAGCACGAGCATCCCAATCACAATCTGGTCCCTGTTGACCATGTCAGAGAACACAAGAAGCAGTAGCCCGACATCTTAAAATGGATAAGAAACAAACGGTCAGGTAAGACCCACGTAGCCCACTTGACCCAAACCCTGCTATGGCAATCACCTTCTACAGGATGAGGAAATCTCCCGCCAATCTGGACGAAGCCTCTACATATGTTAAAAGCCGGGGGTCAATGTCCCCAAGACGCTCATCGATGACATGTGCTGAAGTAAACGTCTGTCCGCTGGCGTGTTTCTGTTGCCGACACATGGGGTAAACGATCTCAAACCTGTGGAGATGACTTTAAGCGCATACGATAACAGCCATAGAAAAGGTTGGGGATGATCACCCTGCCAATCCTAATCGAGAATGCCTCCTTCTCTATCGAGGTGATGGTCATCGATATTCTTCCACCTTCAACTTACTGTTGGGCCGGAATTCATTGACCAAATCAAGGGTGTGCCCTCAGTAGTAGTCCACAAGCTTAAGTTTAAGCATGGAGGACGGATCGTGGAGGTGCTAGGAGAGGCAAGGAATGATCCCAACGGTTCGAGATCAAAGCGCGCCATGTCAACAGGAGCTAACCCTTTGGGGGGTTACAGTGACGAAACCGGCGCAGCAGGTAAGTCAAACTTCTTTCATCACTCCTCTCTACTTGACCCTAGTGTTTATAGCCCCGCATCACAAGCACATGATGTCTCGGATGGGCTACAAACAGGGGAATGGATTAGGAAAGGAGCTACCTGCATGGTATAGCCGTTAGCACCATATGCTGTAGCCGAGGAGCCGGATTGGTTCACAGAAAGAAATGCCAGGTACGATGTTGACCGATTCACATGTAAGAATCCCCATAGATTTTATCTACCAGTTAACCTTGAACCATGGTATCTGTGAGTTGTGATAAGCAAAGCAGTTCAAGCTCAGGGAAGTCAGGAGACAATGGAGGGAGAGCTGGTCGACCACTTTACTTCTCCTCTACTCATGCCTTGAAGACCATGGCGACAAGGGATGCAAGCAAGGAATGCCCGAGGATGCAGCGGAGAGCAGTGTCACGATCAAACCAGTCATCAAGGACCCCGCACCCTCGGTAGATGCCATGGAGCGTGTCTTGTCGTCTATCATAAGAGAAGAGCTGATTCCCGAGAGCCTTACTTAGTTAGCCTAGTTAGCAGTAGCGATGATACGATAGTGATAGCGACGGTGATAGCTTTAGTGATGATGGTAGTTACAATTGTATCAGGAACGTCGACAGTGCAAGTAGATTCGGATTAAGGGATGGACCGCCACCACTTATTTTCACTTGTAAAAGTGGTGGCAATTTTCTTGCAATCTCTGAGCTTCCAAGCTCGTCGGATATTAATGAAAATTCAGTTCGTTCGGATTTCTCGTCTGTTCTGTCTTCTCAATTATTTGATTCATCGCAAATCTTGAGGCCGAAGAGAGGAATACGATGAGGAGAGTATGCCTCCCATCGAACAATATTCCACCCACACCCAGATCGTGGAAGACACGGTAGCAAAATATTGGAACACCCGATAACCCTAAAACCTTGCAAGTTGGTTTGGGTCTGAGTGAAACGGAAAAACGTGACTTGACTTCCCTGCTAATTGAATGTCGATGTTTTTTTTTGCTTGGAGCTATGCAGACATGCCGGGGATTGACCCCGACATTGTCCAACACACCAATACCGTTGTATCCTAATGCCAAACCTAAGAAACAACGTTTAAGACGAATGAAACCTGAGCACCAATTGAAAGTGAAAGAGGAAGTTGAGAATTTGCTACGTGTCGGCTTTATCCGAGTCGTCAACTACCCCGACTGGTTAGCCAATATTGTAGCCGTCCCAAAGAAAAACGGGAAGGTGCGAGTATGCATCGATTTTCGGACTTAAACGAGGCCAGCCCCAAGACAGCTTCCCCTTCCCTTACCCACATTGATATCCTTGTTGACAACACCCCCAACATGCACATACATGTCATTCATGGGGGATTTTCGGTTACAACCAGATCCGAATGGCTGTAGAAGATCAGGAAAAACATCCTTTATTACGCAGTGGGGAACCTTCTGTTACGTGAACATGCCCTTTGGCTTGAAAAATGCCGGAGCCACGTATCAAGGCTGCCACTACCTTATTGCATGACATGATTCACAAGGAAGTGGAGGTATATGTAGACGACATGATCGTCAAAGCTGCCCAACGGGAGGACCACTTGATAAATCTGAGAAAGTTCTTTGATCGGATGCGGAAGTACCAAATGAAGCTAACCCCGAGAAATGTACATTCGGAGTGACCGGGGAAAGCTTTTGGGCTTCATGATCACCACCGTGGAATCGAGGTAGACCCAGAAAAGATAAAGCCATTCAAGAAATGTCTCCTCCGAAGACTGAAAAAGAAATCAGGGGTTTCTTAGGCAGAGTCCAGTACATCAGAAGATTCATCATGCAACTAACGAGACCTGTGAGCCTATCTTCCGTCTGTTGAAGAAAGACGCATCTAAAGTCTGGAATGAACAGTGTCAGGAAGCCTTTGAGAAGATCAAAACCTATTTGCAGAACCCGCCCGTCTTGGTACCGCCCCAGGAGGGTAAGCCAATGATTCTTTACCTGACAGCTCGGGAAACATCCATGGGCGCCATGCTAGCCCAGGAACAAGGATCCCCACCGCGTGAAAAGTCGATCTACCATATCAGCAAGAAATGGGTCGATGCCGAAACACGATACTCTGACATCCACAAATTCTGTGCTGCTTTGGTCTGGGCTACGTAGAAGTTGAGGCACTACTTGTTAGGGCAAGAGGTTCTCTGATCGCACACGCATGAACCCTATAAAGTACCTTCTGGAAAAGCCAATTCTTGACGGCGCTTATCTAGATGGTCCCTATTATTGTCTGAATTCGATATCACTTTCAAAATTCAGAATCAATCAAAGGGAGTGCCATAGCCGAACATCTAGTAGAATGCCCTGTAGCATCCGAGTTCTTCGGAAATGACGATTTCCCGGATGAACAAATCATGACATTACGGAAAACTCGTTGGAGGTTGTACTTCGATGGTGCCGTCAACCATAAGGGTAAAGGGGCCGGAATCTTGTTGATCCATCCTGAGGGAGATTTGCTTCCAGCTGCGGTAAAAATCAATTATCCAGTCACCAATAACATGGCGGATACGAAGCCTGCATCCTGGGACTTGAAATGGCGTTAGAACTGCAAGTGGAGGAGTTAGGTCTTTGGCGATTCTAATCTCGTTATTTCGCAAGTCAACCAGACTTGGGAGATCAGAGAAGAACGATTGATCCCCTACCATGACTACCTTTCATACCTAATCACCTGCTTCCGGAATGTAACTTTCAAGCATGTGAACCGGAGCCAGAACATCTTTGCGAGACTCTTTAGCCTCCCTAGCTTAGCCAGTCAGTTCCGTCCGACTGGTTCGCTATACTTCCCCTTGTGGATAACTATGACTAATACACCCTCGTTTGAGATTGGAGCCATCGAGACAGGGGAAGTAGAGGATGAGTGGTTTGTGGACATTGAGAATTTCCTCGGAAGAGGAGAGTATCCACCCGAAGCCACTAAGCAGGACCGCATCGCGCTAAGAAGAATGTCAAATCAGTATGTGGTCTGCGGAACCAGGATCTACAAGAGAATGCCGAATGGAGTCCAACACTTGTGTGTGACCCGAAAAGAGGCTGATAAGATCGTCGAGGACGTCCACGAGGGAGTATGCGGGACCCATGCTGGAGGACATTCCCTATCCCGGAAAATCCTCAGACTAGGGTACTACTGGACAACAATGGAAGCCGATTGTCACGAATTCGTGAAAAAGTGCGCCAAGTGTCAGACCCATGCTAACTTGCAACACCTGCCTCCTCTACCCCTAACAGCCATGGCGGCTCCTTGGCCGTTCTCTATATGGGGAATCGACATCATTGGAGAATCCACCCCAAAGCTTCAAATGGACACCGCTACATCCTCGTGTGATAGACTATTTCAGCAAATGGGTAGAGGCACGGTCATTGTCGCAACATCGGATCAAAGCAAGTCGCCCAGTTCATTGAACGAGATATCATATGCCGATACGGAGTTCCATCAGAGTTTGTATCCGACAACGGTCCTCAATTCGACGGAGACACCATCCGGGTCATGGAAAAATACAACATCCGTTACATAGGTCCTCCCCATACAGACCTCAGACTAACGGAGCAGTCGAAGCCGCCAACAAAGCCGTAAAAAGCGCACTGGCAAGAATGGTTGAAACGTACAGAGATTGGCCGGAAAAGCTACACTATGCTCTCTGGGGTTACCGCACTACTGTCAGAACTGCAACCGGAGCCACCCCGTATTCCTTGGTGTATGGGTCAGAATGTGTTTTGCCAATCGAGCTTGAAATTCCAACCCTTCGGGTCACTAACGAACTGAAAATTGTTGAAAGTGATTGGTTGCAACAGCGTTATGACAGTCTTGCCCTTCTTGATGAGAAACGCCTTCAGACATTATATCACATCCAGGGTTATCAAAGAGAATGGCTAGAGCGTTCAACAAAAGGGTCAAAGAACGTAACATCCAAGTGGGCGACCTCGTCCTAAAGAACTGAGGAAGACTTGCCGGACCCACGAGGGAAGTTTAGACCGAACTGGGTGGGCCCTTATCTGGTCAAAGAAATAACCCCTCATGGTGCTGTATTACTAACAGATTTGGACGGAGAAGAATTTCAAAGCCTTGTCAATCTCGACCGGTTGAAACGATATTATGTCTGAACCGTCAAAAAATCCAAAAAAAACACACATTCATCCAAAAATCCAAAAAAAAAAAAAAAGACGCATCCACAAAATGCATCCACAAAAACGCATCCATAAAATGCATCCATATAAAAAAAAAGATGCATCCACACAAAGTTATCATTATCATCTGCATTAGGTTTAGCTTAATTGCATTTACATTTGCATTTTGCATATCCCTAGTGTCGAGGTGCATCCTAATCTTTAATTCTAGGAAAGTCACATAGGTCATCAAAGGCCGCCGAATTCTTGTGTCATTTTCCCCGAAGAGGTCTTGAAATGATCTCTAACCTCCCGCGAGAGTCGAGCGCATGAGAGAAACACAGAGCGTGCAAAACCCAGAGCGTTTGATGCATTTAAATGTCAAAGCACCAGGTGAGGATTCCCCTTCACGGAACTAAATATTGATGAGAAAGCGCGTTACCATTCATGTCAAAATTTGAGAATAGTAGAGGAAACAATTATCTGTCAATAGAATGACGAGGCACCTAGGATCGAAGAAAACCTCCACAAGGCCAAAAGCCTTATTGACCCTGAAAATGATCCCTTAGTGAACCCCACTGAGCCTTTCATTGAGAATCTTTTCGAAAAACAGCTCCACAATACACCACCCCACATCACACAACCATTCACCCCTGCAAAGAAGGATAAAAGAGTTGGAGCCATGGTTCCTTCCCCACCATTTAAAGCATGAAAGAAAGCTTGAAAGAGATACCCAAAGAGGATAAAAATGAGAGAAGCGGAGTACAAAACGCTCAAAGTAGTAAAGAGAGGAAATAAAAGTCTCACACCATTCGATATCTCCACACTTGATAAATAGATGAGACCAGAAACGTCCAACACGAAGAACACAGATAGACTACTCAAAGAAAGTAGCAAACCAAAATGAGAGCATATAATAATCCGCACAAATGCGAAAGGAGTCCAAATCACTCCATCCATGGCAAAGGTGAAGCATATCCTCCGTTGCACCAAAGCTCCACAATCCTCAAACGAATCCCCCAGTCCCATGTCACATGCCCTTCAACCCCATTATAACCCATCGAAAGACCTCCGACTTGGAGATGGTATTTGCTTGATTCGAAAGTACCAAATTCGAAACATGAACGGCCACAACGCGTCCGATCTTGTCAATACAATCGTGCACAAACGAGTGTCAAAGAGATCAGGAAGGTAAAAAAAAAAAACGAGTGTTCATCACCCCGATTAAAGAAAGCCTAACTGACCTTAAGAAAGGAAACGGAAAGGTATAAGAGATCCCGAGAGACCTATTTCGGGAAGATTTTTCAAGAAAGAAGTGACTCAGAAATGACTAATCTGACTTAACTAGAATTCTTGGCTGAGCTCACCTTGACACGACATCCCAGTTGCATTCAATCATGTTCAATTCCAAGAATGCATGTAGAATAGATTTGCATCCATCGGTTCGGACATAATATCCTACACCACAGAAAGAGAAAGATGAGTATGCTCTTTTAGAAAAGAAGCCACAACGCAGAGCCTGTCTCCTTCACCCACCGGCGCGACAACCACTCTCAGAAACTGCACATCCATCAAAAAAAAGAAGAAGGATCAAAAGCCTTCGGGCGCCACTCAAAGAAATGCCCCGCAAGACATTCCTCCTCACCACCGAACTCCTCACTCGCCAAAATTAATGAACTACGTAAGGTCTGATCTCAACAGGGAGTTGAGTACGTAGGCAACCCTCTCAGGGTGCGACCCCGTCCCAAATAAAAACCCCTCCTCCCCTCGAACTACAATGCCAGTGCCATCACTCTATGAAGAAACCCGGAGCCATCTCGGAGCCATACCGGAGCCATCTCAGAGCCATACCGGAGCCAACTGACCACAATGGAGCCACCCGATCGTATTGGAGTCCTCGGATCATATCGAACCCGAACCCATCAACCATCCCAGAGTCGTCGCTCACAAGGAGTCACAGATCAAACTAGAGCCATCCGATCATACCGGAGCCCTCAGATCAATCAAACCCGAACCCATCATCATCCCAGAGTCGTTGCTCACAGGGGAGTCACAGGTCAAACCGGAGCCATCTCAAACTCGGGACCCTATTCCTACGGGATCCCGAAACTATAGTGCATATCAGGCGAGACTGTCAAAACAAAATCAAAACCAAAGTCCCACACTGGAAAAGTCAAGGGCAACATCTATCACATCCCTCACAGGAGCACCGAAAAGCATTCCAATCCCAAATCAACCACTCAAAGCAGCGGGTTTCGTACAACCCCACAAAGTATCATAGGCTCGTCATAAGTCCTATGACTAGATGTCAAGAGGTCTAGTTGAGGCTCGTCATAAGTCCTCGTACTTTCAATTGCATTATAGGCTCGTCATAAGTCCTATAGCTAGATGTCAAGAGGTCTAGTTGAGGCTCGTCATAAGTCCTCGTGCACCCTAAACCAATCTAATTGTTAGTATCATAGGCTCGTCATAAGTCCTATGGCTAGATGTCAAGAGGTCTAGTTGAGGCTCGTCATAAGTCCTCGTACTTTCAATTGCATTATAGGCTCGTCATAAGTCCTATAGCTAGATGTCAAGAGGTCTAGTTGAGGCTCGTCATAAGTCCTCGTGCACCCCAATCAATCTAATTGTTAGTATCATAGGCTCGTCATAAGTCCTATGACTAGATGTCAAGAGGTCTAGTTGAGGCTCGTCATAAGTCCTCGTACTTTCAATTGCATTATAGGCTCGTCATAAGTCCTATAGCTAGATGTCAAGAGGTCTAGTTGAGGCTCGTCATAAGTCCTCGTGCACCCCAATCAATCTAATTGTTAGTATCATAGGCTCGTCATAAGTCCTATGACTAGATGTCAAGAGGTCTAGTTGAGGCTCGTCATAAGTCCTCGTACTTTCAATTGCATTATAGGCTCGTCATAAGTCCTGTAGCTAGATGTCAAGAGGTCTAGTTGAGGCTCGTCATAAGTCCTCGTGCATCCCGCTATCGTGTATTTTTTTTTCCCGTCGCATTCGTACAATGTTCCATTTGCAACCGCATCTCGGTGCGCGCATAAAACCTTAGTGAGAATTTTTGGCGCCCCGTCAACCTTGATCCAATTCTGCAAGCCTTCTATTGCAGAATTAAATCAAGGGGAGCCATCTGTAGACACCAAAAATTCTCACCCGTTTTATTTTAAAACAAAAATTCAAAAATGAACATGCTTTCACAAACAAGGCGGTCGTCCCCGTTTTCAACTAAAGGAATTTCTTTTTCCCGACATTTAAATCTCACATTCCTATGGGAAAGGAAGCATGAGCCTTTTATCGTAATCCGTTTTAGCCTGCTTCATTTTGCATGCATTTTTTTTTTTGTTGCTTCTGTTTTAAAACATTTCATGATTTTGAATCTTAGCAAGAACGGAGGACGTTTCCCTTGTTTTGCCCCGGCTCGCAACATAACATTTGTCCTATTTCCTCGCATCTGTATACCGAATGCGGTTATAGCTCAATTGGTCAGGGTATTCAGGGAGGAAGCTAATGATACTGAGTTCGAATCTGGGCGGGAGCATCCCTCTCCTTTTATTTTTTTGTTTGCCACATGCTTGGACCAGGCCCAGTCTCTTCTCATTTGGACCCGTCTTCCTCACTCCAAGACCTTAGAAAAGCCCATCTGGTGGCATCTCTCGATTATAAAAAACTCTCAAAAACCCTACTGTTCCCAAGTGATCGGAACTAGACACAGATCCCGTGATTCCCGTTTTGAAAAAATAGAAACCTCCACTGTCTTTGGCCCCGAACCGTCACCCAGAAACAAAAACTCTCGAAAACTTCAAGCCTCCTTTGCCGGAAATTCTCCTCCCTTCTTGAGCCCCATTTTCCATCGTCAACACCTTAATCAACCAGAGGTTTCGAGCCGTAGCCATAAACCCCTTCGAAAGCTTCTCTTGCCCTACTACATTGTCGACAGCGTAAGTAGACTTTCGGTCTTTTTTTTTTTTTCTCGTTCCGAACTTCCGAATTTTGCAATCATCTTCATCTCTCTATCTCCCCGTCACGCTATTTCGAAAGTT
The DNA here is from genome assembly GCA_023374045.1 of Limonium bicolor. Classification (NCBI taxonomy): domain Eukaryota; kingdom Viridiplantae; phylum Streptophyta; class Magnoliopsida; order Caryophyllales; family Plumbaginaceae; genus Limonium; species Limonium bicolor. The sequence goes on from CM041777.1 coordinate 143,810,702, forward strand.
TTGTCAAAATAACTCAAGCTAATGATGGCAGATAACTGTGGTTCAGTCGAGAAAGTACTTCCAACGTAAAACCCATCTCCATCAGTTCTTTCTGCTTGTTTTCTTTCTTTTCGCTAAAAACCGAAAGCAAGTTTCAAATGGCTGGTTCCGCAGGCTTTCGATTTCGGGTGTTTGAACAACTAATTCATGATTCAGAACCATGCCTTTCTTTTCCTTTCGTTTGCGCTGCTTTGTATGATTGATCGAGAGGAGCGAACGTAGTTTCGGAAATCATGCCGACTGTAACTTTCGTTTGCTCCTCGGCTTACTGTTGGGTTCTGCTTATCTCTCGTATGTTTCTGTAAATCTCTACTACTACTCTGCTCGGGTGTGCTAACCTGGTATGGACAATGCAGTCCACGAACAGGATGGGTAAATGTATACCCCTCTCGCCCCTTAGATGTCGGTTGGTCCGTCTCCTGTTTTGAGTTTCATTCATATCGCCCCTAACCCCTCGCGATAGTGATTTGATAACTGTCTCTGCTGTTGTGTTCGCATCCAAATCCCGATGAGTCTGGAACATCTCTTTTACTCATCTGTTACAAGATAAGGGCCGTTCGCTCAATGGATGACCCCGTTTCTGTTGCCTATTTACCGGGACTAACGTTCTGCTGAGTTGTGGTTGTGTTCTGAGATACTTGCAGGAAATCAGAACGTTGTATTCGGGTTCTGGTTATCTGAAAATCTCCATTCGTCGTTCATTATACTCAGGCTACATGATCTTGCCTAATCTGTGAGCTAACCTGATTCTGTTTGCTCATTCTGGTTGTTGCACTAATATTTTCGCAGGAAACTTTGCATGCCACTTCTGGTACTCAACCTAACCCTAATGTGTTTAAGCTTGCCTCATGACTGTGTTTGAGTGTTGGTGACTGTTTGCCTTGTTATCTGCGATTCACCATGATCACTTCTCTGATGCTATGTTTAGCTGGTTTATTTTATTCGGTTTTAGGCTACAAGTTACATATCAGAGAAGAGTTTGGATGTTGATGTTTGATTTCTTTTTGGCTATCTGAAGTAGTCACGGTCTAGCAGTTCATCCTGTTGTCTGCTTTTCGTCCTGGTTTTTGGTTTAAATCACTAGATTAAGGTGAAACCCGACTTAGGCAAACATGACTTTGAGGGACTGGAGGTCGATGCAGAGGGAGGGAATCTCGTGATTAAAAACAGAAGCAGTTTAGAAACTAGTGTTTGACTCATTTAGTTTTTAGTTCGTTTTCAAAAACAACATTAATAATTCCCAGGTTTTGACATTCATCTTTATGGCCTAACCTTCATGTTGGGTTTCTGTATGTGATTGATTGGCGTCAAACAATTTGGCTTAGGCTTTCATCTGGTCCAAATATAATAAGCCGTGGGCCCGGACCCTCAACCTAGTTGTTCTTTTTCAGAATTGTTAAATCTGACCACTTAGGGAAGGGATACTAGATAACTAATGAGCAGACAGAGCATGAACTTTTAACAACTTGGTGTCTAGTTTATGTCTCAATCTCATTTGGGGACTTATTTGATTCTTTTGCTCTCTGTCCCTAGCAGTCTTGCGTCGACCCTGAATATGTTTATTCGTCTGATTATTTGCTCATCAATCTCAATCTGTTTAATGGTCATGATGTTTATTCCTTCTGCATGAGCCTTGTATATACTGTACTTAGTTTTTTTTTTACGACTTCTATTTCATTTCTTTGTACTTGTTTATTGTTATTAAGCCCTAGTTACTATGACCTTAGGCCCAAGCCATTAGGATAGTGGAGTCCCCCTGGCCTGATAGACCATCGGCCTATCTCATGTGGTGACATCCTAAACCTTAAAACACACATTTATGTATATAAGCAAACAATAATCCCTTTAGGATAGAGAATGTTCCCCTAGCCTGATAGACTATTGGCCTATCTCATGTGGTAACTTTCTAAACCCTAAAATATGCCTATATATGTATATATATGTAGGAACATCTCACTTCCGTTTTAGACCTTCAGCCCTTTAATTCAAAATTTTGTCACTAACCTTTCATCTTCTCTCTCAAGTTCAAAAATTGTCTCTCATTTCCGTAACCATTTTGTAAATACCAATTCCAACTTTTTTAGTAATAAACTCATTTCCAACCTGATTTTCTTCTTGTTTCTCAAAGACAAAAATCATCTCAAGCCCAAAATCTTCCCATCCAAACTTAGCCCACTTCCAAACTCAGCCCATCCCAAATCGACCCAAAGTTCGATCCGGCCCAAGCCCACATCTTGGCCCTACCCAGCTTAACCCAAAACCAATCTCGGCCTAATACAGAAACCAGCCCAATTCGGCCCGTTAGCCCATACTTAGCCCAAACCGACCCAAAGTCCAAACGACCCAAAAAGCCCAAACTGGCCCATAGCCCAATCCATGTGTGGCCTACCTCAGAAAATAAAAATCAAAACCCCTTTCAAGCCCATAATCGGCCCAAGACCACAATCATTTCAAACCCACAATCGGCCCAAAGCCCCAGTCTATGGTCCAAAGTTCCAAAGACAAAAACCCAAGTCCATGATCCAAGCTCCAAAGTCAGCCCGAGCCAACAAGGCCCAAACCCGGGCTAACGACACCCAAACCTGAAGCCCAAAGCCGGCCCATCTCACAACCTGGCCCGTCGCACAACCCGGCCCACTGTATAACCCAACCCAATTCCACCAAACCCGGCCCATGTACTCAAGACCCAGTTAAGCCCAAAAGTCCAACCAATGCACATTAAACCCACAACCCGTGGCCCATAAAACCGGCCCAAAGCCCAAACGGCCCACCGTCCAAATCCAAGACCCAAGTCCAAACCTCGGCCCACAATCAAAGTCCAAAACCCCGGCCCACAACCCAAAAACCCACGGCCCAAGATCCAAACCCTAGAGCCAATAATTCAAGTCCAAAAGCCCAAGGCCCAAAATCCAAGATCAAGCCCAAAGTCCAAAATCCAAGATCAAGCCCGAGACCCAAACCCGAAGCCCAAGAAGCCCACCACCCGAAGCCCAAGAAGCCCACTACCCGAAGCCCAAGAAGCCCACCACCCAAAGCCCACATAACACTTCTCAACCCTCCTCTGAACCAATTCTAAGTCACATAGGACTTCCAATTCTTGAGGACCCCTAGAAACCTTAAACATCTTCAAAACCCGAATACCTGCAAACCAAATATCCTCTTCCATACTCGATCATCCTTAAAACCCGATTTGCTCCTCAACACATTCAACTTTCCAAGACACCTCAAGAATCCGACCATTTCAAAATTCGAACTTCGCAAACACGAAAAACTCCTTAAATCAGCCAAGTGATCCAAATACCTCTTGACTCCACCAAAATGACCAATATGCCCCTTTACTCCTCAAAACTCCCATCATTCTCTTAATCCCGTGAAGGCCCAAAACAACCTCAAATCTCTCAGAGCATTTAAAACCTCTCGAACACTTCAACCAGACCAACTCCAATACCGGCCTCATCCTCACCCCTCACTCAATCCTATCCTTGGCTTTTTTAAATGAATCTCTCTAATAAGGTTTTGAAAGAAGGCAATCCCCGACAATTGGAGACCGAGGTTTCCTCGGGCACCAATCCGAAGTCGTGGTCGTTACCACTTCTAAGGGGTGTAACCCAGTGCGAACCCACACGGAATCTCTAGTATGATCAGATAAGTCCTATCCATAGGCAACAAATCATCAGAGTCAACCAACGGTTCTTAGAACCCTCCTTCCCTCCCTTCCTAGTTCCTTAGGTCAAACTAGGTGGCGACTCTAGTCAATTTCCGCCGCCCTTAGGGCATAAGTCCGCGTGGAGCCCATCGAGAGCGGGTGTAGTGCACACTTGCACTCCCTTTATGCTTTCTGTGAAAGACGGACGATTTAGTAGGTATTTGAGGGATGCCGGATAACGGGTCTTCACCCTCCACAGAATGGCGTATTTCTAGGATCTTGGCTTTTCAGTCAGACCATATTTAGATAGACCCCCCCTCATACCGAAAAATCACCTTCCACAGTAATGTATCAGTACGATACCCCATGCAAGTAGACAAGTAGTGTTAAGAACACGAGAAGTAGTCAACTCCATACTAAGGACAGTGATACAGATTACCTCGAAGATGGACGAGAAGAGCCGCAGTTGAACCAACGGGCTAGTGAAATCAAGGACTTTCAATAGAGAGCAATAGACAGTATACAGTGAAGACAAGGGAACCGTTCAAGGACAGGAAACCGAAGGAAAGAAACATGAAAACCCATTATGGATGAATAATATGTAGAATCCTCATAAGGATTGAGCAAACTCTTGCAATCCAGAGGAAATCTACGAGATGATGTGAACATAAACGCGTGACTACGCAATGATGAGAGACAAGCTATATACTAGCGGATACCTTAAGCAAGGAACAATGGACTTGGAATGTACCACTCACATGATAATTCGCTCATCTTATCTGTTTGACTCATTAGATATTAGCTGCTGAGAGTTTAACGCCTCTACACTCTGTAGGACTGAGTGTTTTGGTATTGCACTTGTGCAGTTATTAATCTAGTGGGAATACGGGAAGATGTAATGGATATCAATACGAGTGTGTATCAAAGAACTACAACAGTGTGTTACTCCGGAACAAAACCACCAGGAGACACGGATGGCAAGCTTTATCTCCGTGGACATGTAGGCTGGTACGTCTTATTACAAGACAAGTGCAAAGAGCACTAAGTACTAACACAGCCAATGTCATATTACACCTCAAGCTGAATATCAGTGAGAGAAGACACACGCATGTATGCTAGTGATCCAAACGAGAGGATACACAGCAATGAAAAGAGGCAAGCTGAGTGAAATATCCCAAACCTTAGTTACTTTAATAAATCATGAATTAATTAAATAAAAGTAATTAATGAGAGATTAAGGAATTAAATACCCTTAAATAAGTAAAAGGAATAATATAATATTTAATTATACCCTAAAAAGTCGTTAGGAAACATAAACGAAACCTAAAACGACGTTAAGGAGGTTTAGAAAAAAAAGAAATATGAATGAAAATAAAACTAATCGTTTTACCTCGAAAAACATGTCACGAATATTTTAGAAGTGAAAACGAGGTCGTGGACACCTAATAATATTTTTTTGGGTAGTTTTAGAGGCATTAAAAAAAAATTGGTTAAATATTCAGAATAAAAGACGTCGCGTTTTCACCTAAAATGGTGAAACGCAAACCAATTAGGAATTAAATTATAATTAAATAAATTTATAAATAACAATAATTGTTATTGTTTTTAAAAAATATAAATTTGGAATCATAATATGGTTCGTCTTGTTAAACGGACATCGTGTTTCAGACGGCATGAAAAACGGACAAAACACGAGCTAGAAACGACTTATATATGTAACATTTTAAAAGCAAAAAAAAAAAAGGACCGACCCGCCCAAAGGACTGGGCCGGCCCAGCCACACTATACACTTATGGTAATGCCAGACCCAAACAAAAATGGAGCCATTTTCTTATTCTAATTCTCTTCACTCTCGGTTATTTGCAACCCTAACTAGAAGTATACTTGCGGCTCCTCTCCAATCCTCCCTTCTTCCTCATTCATTTTTGAACCCTAGCCGAGAGAAACAATGTCTGCGCCGCGCTGCTTCTTCCTCATCTATTCTCTGGACTTTCGTCCTTCTCTCAACCGGAGCGATTGGGAACTGAAACTTGGGAAGAAATCTAGTAGTGTACAATGTTGTTGCAAACCGGAAATTTGAGGTAAGGTTGGCTCCTGTTTTTCGCGACTTCTCTCCTAGATTCGAGATTTGATTTTTTGCCCAACTCTTACTTTCCCTTCCTTCTCTGTTCGGACATGAAGACCACGGTACTATGTCTTCCTGGCTAGATCTGGAAACCGCAACTTACTTCCCTTCCCTGTTTTTCTTCCTTGTTCGAACATGGTGACCGACAGAGCCTTTACCTCTGTGGCTACATCTGGAGAAACCGAAAGAAATCGAGAGCTAGAGCCACCACCCACCACTTCTGGTGATTAAAGGTGTACATGAGTAATTCATATAAGTTCGGTTGTGTTTTTTGTTTGGTTTTAATTAAGATTCGAACAAAAAAAAAATTAGGAACGTTTTGTATTATTCCCTCTGTTTCTCGGCGCCATTAGAGCCGAATTCCTTGCGAATTTGTTGTATAATTTTCTGGCTTGTATTGTACGATTTGGGTGGCGATAGTTACGAATTTGTACAGCTTCAAGCTTCTGTATATAGGCATTCGAAACCAATTTTCATTTCTGACGAACTCAGATTATCTGCTTGTGAAATTGAAACCCTAAGATTGAACTAGGGTTTTGAAATGGTAGGAAAGGGTTTGCTAGGTTGGGAACCAAAATTTCAGAATGATTAAAGTTAGGGTTCTGAAATCTGACAATTAGGGCTTCGGATTAGGATTTGAAAATCAATTTAGGGAAAAACTGAGATTTAAGGTTTACGGTAGAAATTAAGGTTTCCATATAAAATATTTTTAGGCAAGATTGTAAATATTATAAAATTGTGGGCTTAAAAAAATTTTGGGCTAAAGTGTAAATCTAAGAAAACTTGGGGCAGAAGGGTGAATATGGAAGAGTTAAGGGCCGCAGGTGGTATTAGAGTTTAGCTAAATCGGTCAGATTGGAAATTAAATAGAAAACTCGATAATAGTCAGAATTATGGAAACTGGTCAAAATTGAAATAGACTTGTCAAATTGATTTGGGAATTTTTAATGGGATCACCAAGTCAAGATGGAAAACAGCCGCACAAGTCAAAATGAATTTGGGTTTAGTTGGCCTTAATTAATCTAGGCCAAGTAAGAATAAGAAATAGGTTTAAATTGGGAACTAGACCATATGGTTTTAATTAGGTAATCAGATTTATGGGCTCAAGCTCAAATTGGAAGTGGATAGAAATTAAAATAAAGAATTGGGCAATTCTAAATAGTTAGGTATTAAATTGGTGAGTTGTGGATAGATTAATGAATTATTAGTGAGGGGTCAATAGATGGATTAAACTAACTATGTAATTGTTTTATAAAATTGGTATTAATGTGTAAGAATTAAGGTTAGTATATTTAATGGGTAATATTAGAGTTTATGTAGCTAGAGGTTAAAACGAGAGAAACTTTGAAATTTACGAGGATATGAATGTGTATATTGGTGTAACCATGGAATAATGGAAACACTTATGTATGGACATATATATAGTTGGGATTAAATTATAAGTTTGGAATTATTGGAGGATTGATACAATGTTATAATATCAATAACAATTATAAGAAAAAGTGTGCCTATATAGACACACAAGGTTAAGTAGATAAAGGTTGTAAACCGTGACATTTAATTCGAATGAAGTATATATATAGATATACATATATATGTGGATATAAGTATATAATTGAAGGATCGGAACTCTGCAACAATTAATTAGAGGTTGTAATGATATAGCTAATACAATTATTAAAGTTGGAACGTATTTGTAGAGTTGATATGATGTCGTAAATATTTATACATATATATATACTTAGACTTGTGAGGAGTTATATATAAATATATGCATGTGTATAAGTTGGAAGTTTAATTAAGAGAGTTACGTATGGTAACAGGATGTTTAGGAGATATTAAGTTATTAACCTACCCGGCTACTATGTTATAGGATCTAGATAGTCGGAGGTGTTCGACGGATTGGGCGAGTATCGTTTTAAGAGCTAGCCAATCTCCAGGTGTACGGTACAGTTCTTCTTGTGACCTGCTTGCTAACGAGGTGTCCCTCGGCTTGTGTGCTATTTATTTTTGTGCTCACTAAACAAGATAAAGCATGCAACCGGAATATTATGTTTATTGTATTGCTGTGTGATGTTTGAAAACTAACACAACATACCGTGAGAACTTACTAACCAACGTTTAGTAAGGAATTGAGTGAGACTAAGGAACACTCCCTAATATGGGTTTGATATAAACCGAAAGAGGTTAACCAACAAACATGGTCTTGAGACTACTACTAACTAGAACTTGAGTGAGGAAACCCGGGACTGACTCCGGTCATGCATGCTAAGGAAAGGGGGTCGGTATCTATAGCAGATTCAACTTCCGCTTAAGGACTTGTCTTTGGACTTGTAGCCTAGGGCCGGTTGCCGGCTCAGCTACGCTGGACTCCCGTCCAGGGTAGGTGGCATTAAGATGGTGCGGTGGGATCACCTAAATCCCAGGTTTGGACTTAGGATACAACCATTTCCCTCAGGAACGTTCGTATACTGAGATAAGTTAAGATTAAGATTAAGGTAAGGTTAAGATAAGTTGCAACCATTCCTTTTTAAAGGATGGTTTGTATTATTAAGATTAAGGTAAGGTTAAGATAAGTTGCAACCATTCCTTTTTAAAGGATGGTTTGTATTATTAAGATTAAGATAAGCTACATCCACTCCTTATTAAAGGATGGTTGTTTCTAAGATTAAGATAAGACTAAGATTGAGGTGAGATAAGGATGGACTAAGATTAAGAGGGAACATTACTTAAGGAGTTAAATAATTAACTCTCTAATTAAGGAACACATTTAAGTCGTTCATTGTGTGTGAACTTTGATTGTTCATATCTGAGTTGTTGTTTACTGCACTTTCTATTATGTTGTGCATCTAATCAACCTCCATGCTATCGACAATTAGTCGTCGTAGCCACGTTAGCTTGGGGGCCATGAGAGGATCGTACCAGCATTCATGCTGACCCCCTTTGGGGGCTGTTTTTACTACACAGGTGAACATCAGGAGGCGGCCGTCGCGAGAGTATGAAGGGGTACAAGTGTGAAGGGTTAAGTGTGGCCTACGAGTTGTGCATGTACACTCGTATGGCAATTGAGTTAGTAAGATGTATAGGATATGAGGGGATTGTAAGAAGGAAATGTAATTGGTTAAGGTTATTGTATTAATGTTCGGTAATTTTGTAGTCAGACCGTGGCAAGGTCCTGGAGTGTAAAGAATTCCGTGACATGTATGTGTATGTAATTGTATAGTCTGTTATTGAAAGCACTTCGAGACCAGATTGAGTTGGGGTGTTACAAGTGTATCAGAGCGTAGTTACGCTCTGATGACAGGAATTACCGAACTTAGGGGAATACTAAAGTTGAGTTTAAGTTATGGGTTAAGGGTTGAGAGATAGAGCGTGAGGTGCGTAGTTAGGACTTCCCGGTGTTTACCGGATATCCATAGTACCTAAACCCGCCCTCCACATCCCTAACCTTGAATCCATGGAACAAACGCCAGAGAGAAGAAAGCCTTCTCCTACTCGGGAAAACCCGATCTGGCAGTTAGTTTATCATTAAGCAATATGAGAAACACACCGTTGTACAACAATTTACGAGAACTTGAACATTTTAATTGGAGCGCAACGTGGAAATAGACGCTACCAATGGAATTCTACCAGTAAGAGAACGGAAATTACCGGCAACATGGGTCGACATGCTACGCAGTCGAGTTACCACACCATACCAATAATAAGGGAAGCTCTACGAGTGCAATGTAGAGGAAAAAGATAAGTGACATGAGTACTTGACAGTGGTCCGAATGAGCATAACAGTGGGGTAATACAAAGCATGAGAGTTAAGATTACCGGAAAGTCCAGTTAGAAATGGAACTCCAAACCCCATACAATGAGGAATGTTACAAACCTGGCCGACACACCAGCAGACGACAGGTAAAAACTCATACAAATGGTATACCGAGTTAGGACTACAACGTGGTGCCTGAAGGAGAATCATTACTTAGTAACCCTGACATAATGTGTGGGAACAGGAGCGAGGATTAGATATAAGTATGTAACGAGGGGTTCCCTCAGGAAGAGGAACACCCTGACAATGACAGATACTGTCAAACCAACCAGAAACTGCCGGATGGCTAGTTAACCAAAATAAGAGAACATCGAAGGAGTCCCGAGGACTACCAAAGATATGGGAACTAGGTGGAAGTACCACTACCGACGCACACGGTACCGGTAGCCCATCTTGCATGGCGCACTTTGCCATAGCAAGTGCTACGACCACCACGGTTAAGTTTATACGGAAAGCCATCATGGCGAGATAGTGGAATGCTACAGTCGTAATGCATAATAACACCGGATTGTAAATCCATAAGAAACGAGAGAATGAGACCCTTGGAAGGCCTTGTAAGCCTGACCATGATAAGATGAGTTGTCGACACACCAGTCAGCAGGGAGCTGAACTTGGTCGGAATGCTAAACGGTATAAATATCAGCAACGGTACAACCTACCACAATAACAATTAATAGTACGAGTAAGAACACCAATCCCGAACCTCAAGAGAGGAACCTAGGAGATCGCTCAATGATCCGAGAAAAACACTATGTAAGTAATAACATACAATAAATGTATTACGAGATACAATGAAGACGGATGACATAACAATTTTCAACAAGAACGGGATAGAATTTCCGGAATGACCATTAAGAATACCAGTAACAAACATTCTTCATTGAAGATGTTCGTAAACTCTAGAAATGGAATCAGAGAGAATGAATTTAAGCAATGACCTACCTAGGATCAGAGACGTACAATCCCGAAAGAAGGAAGCTCAGAGGACTACACCACAGAGTTGGTATAGTTGAGCTGAACGAAACCCATAAAAGATGTTTAGTAATATTTGCCTAACTCGTTAACACCCAAGTAGTCAACGAAAGTTAAACACATCATTGAGATGAAAACACATGATGACCAGGATAAATATCCAACTTAGACACCGTTAGGCGAATGCCTAATACGAATAAATTCTATGTGAGCGAGAGTATCGTTGCAGGCACCGAATAATGTCGGGCTACCGGAGCGAACTTCCATAGTGGGAAGCAGCTGCAACAGCTTACCATGAAATCCAATACCACATCAAATGATGTAACCTGACATATAATGGAGTACAAAGAACTAGTATTTATGAAGTTAATTTACTAAGGAGCTAAAGACAAATGGGTTAACAAAACTATCACCATGAATTATAAGAGCTCTTGTGTATTGCCATGGGACTATTGTTGTGTGCAGGTGGCTATGTGAAATGCAGTGTTTAAATTATGTCATTTAAGGGCCTAAGTGCCAAGCAATTTAAGGTTTATGCAATTGTATTGGAATTGAAGTAGTTAGAGTGTAATTGGTGTGTTGTGAATGTCCACTAGGGACGTGATTAACTTGGGTTGATTTGAGGAGAAAATCTATGCATTTGGGTATGATAATATAGTAGAGAAGTCATGGCGAAATTTGTGTAGAAACCAAGTGTATTAAGTGTTAAGTGAGTTACTATGACCTAGGACTTACTAGGAATCATTAAAGGATAATGGAGTAAAATGAGTGAACTAAGGTGTACTTATGAGGTAGAATGACCTATAATGTAACTGAGGAGGAATTGCCAGGAAAGGGCACCAATGAGAATAATGAGATAGTACATTGGGAGGGGCGGAGAACGAACCATTCCTTTTAGAGTGGGGATACCTCTCCTTGTTGTAAGGCCATGAGTGGGAATAACCCCTCAAAAAGGGCTTTCACTTATTAGAGATAGAATACGCTTTTGTTAGAGAATGGGAACTGTAAACCTTGATATTACCTTAGAACATACCAGATACACTTGAATAATAAGGAAGGCTGCAGAGACAGACAATATCCAACACCCAGGATTTAAGAATCAGTAATCGTCAGAGATAAACATTAGGAGTGCAAGTATGGCATGTCAAGTGACCAATGCTTAGAAGAGCTTGTGATTCAACGGATGATTTCTTCAATAACCGGTTAAATTACATGGTAAATAACATCATAAAGGATGGAAACACCTTCGTATTAAGAGATAACAAAAATTACAACACGGTACGGCAACCGCCATACACCAAAATTAGAGAACTCCTAGTGTGTTTACACCAAGAAGGGATTGAGTATAAGGTAAGATGTTAGAATAAGTGAGTAAGTAGTTGCACCATCAATGGCAACATGGTAAAGGCCAACTACCACGGTAGCAGAGGTCCTAAGGACAATATGTGTATAAGGGGATTAAGTTATGGTGTGCAGTAAAGCGACCATTATGTATAAGCCGTCAAATGATGACACAAAGGCAATTAGATTTGTAAGCTAAGACCGACATAAGTAAGAAATAAGATGATAGACGAACTGTGCATTGACGCCAGTAGTCTAGATTATGTGAGGTAAGATTTCTTAGGAAACATAATAGAACATGCATGAGAACAAGATAAGAGGCTCTATGGAAAGAGACCTCGGTTACTAAGAGATCGAGTCAGTACGGAATACAGAAAGGAGCTAGAGCATACTATACCCAAGAACACAATAAATGAATTTCCCTTGATTAAGTTCAAGAAGAACAATAAGTGTTATTATGGAACGATGAAAGAGGAGATCGACAACAGAATACTTCATAGTTATCAATAGCTAAACGTGTGACGAACACTATGAGTTTACTAAAACGAGACGTGGGACGACTGCACCCCATAGGGGCTTGCAGGCCTGACAGGCTCATTTATGAGTTAGTTGGGTAAGTAGTAATGTACCAGTAAGGTACCCCATGCATGTAGACGAGTGGTGTAAGAAACACATGAAGTAGTCGACTCCGTACCACGGTCAACGACACAAGATCAGACAAGAGCAGCTACTACTACAAAAGCTGAAGAGAAGGAATTCAGTTGGACCAACGACACAAAGGAATCAGAGAACGAATAATTAAGAATTATGAAGTGCGAATAGCACGGATTATTAAGTACAGACATTGGACATGTCTTAAGACGTTAAAGATAAAACTGTAAAGCGCAATAAGCACTAAACAGTAGTTTCAAATTATGAATCATCCTCAGACCAAAGGTCAGTTGAAAGAACGATTTAGACACTTGAGAGAACACTAAGAGTATGAACATTAGATCTTCAAGGAGAATGGATAGACGAGTTACAACTCATTATGGCCGTGTATAAGTAAAGACAACACACGTCCATTGAGAGACCAATATTACTAAACGTAAGGAGGCACAAAGATATACAATACTATGAAGGATAAGAAAGGCATTTAGGCCTAAGATTATCAGAGTCGCGCAGCGGAAGCTAGCAGATCAGTACCTTTGAGATTTGACCAAACTAAGTTAAGAAAATGGTATAAGTACCATTAAGAATCCTCGATACAGAGACTAAGCCATTACATAGTTATGACTCTCTGATCGAATTATAAGTGAGATAGATGACATGGAAGCTAGAATGCTGGTGAGATTAGACATCTTGACCTATGTTCAAGGATGATATAATGTTGATTACGTGGGCGTAATCCATTTTAAGGGGGGTAGAGCAAAAAAAAAACGCTCTTGCGTATGTTATGTACTGAGTACATAACTACGGTGTGCATAGCACAAAAGAACATGAGAATTTGTTTTATATAAACATTTTGAGATTAGTTATGGTCACTGCGCACAGAGATGCGAATATCGTACATATTAAGTACCTATCTTGTTAACTCCGGTGTGAGTACAAGCTAAGAGAATTAGTGAAGAGGATTAAGGGGACTTAAGGAATATATGAGATATGAGTCGGTATGAAACTACATGTGAGATAAGAATAAGATAACACTATGAGATTGATATAGAACTTAGTAGGAATGAGAATCCTGAGGTAATTACTAAGTGATGATTTGGGGAATGTTTGATGGACTGAGTCCACGCCTTGGAGATGTATTGATTACGACTAGAAAGACTAAAAAGATAGAAAATTGGAAATGAGTGAATTATTTGATGATTGAAAATGACGTGGGAGGTGGAACTTGATTTTTCTAGGGATCAAGGGAAACCGAACACAAATTGGGGTGGAAGGATGGTTCAACACTAATGCTGATCACATCAGGGTTGGATGATTTCTGAAACTCCCTTCAGTGGTCACAATTAAATCACGCTAAGGATAGATGCATTAGGATAAAATGAAATTGGAGTTGATTATATTTTAATTAGAGGGAACTATCCCTCACTTGACCTCGTAAAAAGGATTCCTTTTTACTGAGTCTCGCCCATGAAGTCGAGGACGCACGAGCCTTTGTTTTCGGACCGGTGACATGGGGAGAGCAGAGTTGTTTTGTATTCTGGCCCATGGTGACGAGGACGAACGAGCCATTGTCTATGGATCGGTGACATGGGAGAATACGTTGGAAAATTATGTGATTGTTTTAATCATCAAAGAAACAAGGGAATTTTGAGTGTTATACATGCTTAAGCATGTTGTGTGATTTTAAGTATAAAAGCGTATGCGGATCTAATGATTCAATAGTTTTAAGATGAGTTTAAGTATACATAAGTATGATCTATATGATCTATGGAATGAGTTAAGACGTGTATTCTAATGATATAAGATGCATGAGAACTTTGGGGACAAAGTTCTTTTAAAGGGGGTAGATTGAAATATCCCAAACCTTAGTTACTTTAATTAATCATGAATTAATTAAATAAAAGTAATTAATGAGAGATTAAGGAATTAAATACCCTTAAATAAGTAAAAGGAATAATATAATATTTATTATACACTAAAAAGTCGTTAGGAAACATAAACGAAACCTAAAACGACGTTAAAGAGGTTTAGAAAAAAAAGAAATATGAATGAAAATAAAACTAATCGTTTTACCTCGAAAAACATGTCACGAATATTTTAGAAGTGAAAACGAGGTCGTGGACACCTAATAATATTTTTTGGGTAGTTTTAGAGGCATTAAAAAAAAATTGGTTAAATATTCAGAATAAAAGACGTCGCGTTTTCACCTAAAATGGTGAAACACAAACCAATTAGGAATTAAATTAATTAAATAAATTTATAAATAACAATAATTGTTATTGTTTAAAAAAATATAAATTTGGAATCATAATATGGTTCGTCTCTCGTTAAACGGGACATTGTGTTTCAGACGGCATGAAAAACGGACAAAACACGAGCTAGAAACGACTTATATATGTAACATTTTAAAAGCAAAAAAAAAAAAAATAGGACCGACCCGCCAAAAGGACTGGGCCGCCCAGCCACTCTATACACTTACGGTAATGCCAGACCCAAACAAAAATGGAGCCATTTTCTTATTCTAATTCTCTCACTCTCGGTTATTTGCAACCCTAACTAGAAGTATACTTGCGGCTCCTCTCCAATCCTCCCTTCTTCCTCATTCAATTTTTGAACCCTAGCCGAGAGAAACAATGTCTGCGCCGCTGCTTCTTCCTCATCTATTCTCTGGACTTTCGTCCTTCTCTCAACCGGAGCGATTGGGAACTGAAACTTGGGAAGAAATCTAGTAGTGTACAATGTTGTTGCAAACCGGAAATTTGAGGTAAGGTTGGCTCCTGTTTTTCGACTTCTCTCCTAGATTCGAGATTTGATTTTTTGCCCAACTCTTACTTTCCCTTCCT
The DNA here is from genome assembly GCA_023374045.1 of Limonium bicolor. Lineage (NCBI taxonomy): Eukaryota > Viridiplantae > Streptophyta > Magnoliopsida > Caryophyllales > Plumbaginaceae > Limonium > Limonium bicolor. Next base: position 143,826,136 of record CM041777.1, read on the forward strand.
TCTCTGTTCGGACATGAAGACCACGGTACTACGTCTTCCTGGCTAGATCTGGAAACCGCAACTTACTTCCCTTCCCTTTTCTTCCTTGTTCGAACATGGTGACCGACAGAGCCTTTACCTCTATGGCTACATCTGGAGAAACCGAAAGAAATCGAGAGCTAGAGCCACCACCCACCACTTCTGGCGATTAAAGGTGTACATGAGTAATTCATACAAGTTCGGTTGTGTTTTTGTTCGGTTTTAATTAAGATTCAAACCAAAAAAAATTAGGAAACGTTTTGTATTATTCCCTCTGTTTCTCGGCGCCATTAGAGCCGAATTTCCTTGCGAATTTGTTGTATAATTTTCTGGCTTGTATTGTACGATTTGGGTGGCGATAGTTACGAATTTGTACAGCTTCAAGCTTCTGTATATAGGCATTCGAAACCAATTTTCATTTGACGAACTCAGATTATCTGCTTGTGAAATTGAAACCCTAAGATTGAACTAGGGTTCAAATGGTAGGAAAGGGTTTGCTAGGTTGGGAACCAAAATTTCAGAATGATTAAACTTAGGGTTCTGAAATCTGACAATTAGGGCTTCGGATTAGGATTTGAAAATCAATTTAGGGAAAAACTGAGATTTAAGGTTTACGGTAGAAATTAAGGTTTCTATATAAAATATATTTAGGCAAGATTGTAAATATTATAAAATTGTGGGCTAAAAAAAAAAATTTGGGCTAAAGTGTAAATCTAAGAAAACTTGGGGCAAGGGTGAATATGGAAGAGTTAAGGGCCGTAGGTGGTATTAGAGTTTAGCTAAATCGGTCAGATTGGAAATTAAATAGAAAACTCGATAATAGTCAGAATTATGGAACTGGTCAAAATTGAAATAGACTAGTCAAAATTGATTTGGGAATTTTTAATGGGATCACCAAGTCAAGATGGAAAACAGCCGCACAAGTCAAAATGAATTTGGGTTTAGTTGGCCTTAATTAATCTAGGCCAAGTAAGAATAAGAAATAGGTTTAAATTGGGAACTAGACCATATGGTTTTAATTAGGTAATCAGATTTATGGGCTCAAGCTCAAATTCGAAGTGGATAGAAATTAAAATAAAGAATTGGGCAATTCTAAATAGTTAGGTATTAAATTGGTGAGTTGTGGATAGATTAATGAATTATTAGTGAGGGGTCAATAGATGGATGATTAAACTAACTATGTAATTGTTTTATAAAATTGGTATTAATGTGTAAGAATTAAGGTTAATGTATATATAATGGGTAATATTAGAGTTTATGTAGCTAGAGGTTAAAACGAGAGGAACTTAGAAATTTACGAGGATATGAATGTGTATATTGGTGTAACCATGGAATAATGGAAAACACTTATGTTGGACATATATATAGTTGGGATTAAATTATAAGTTTGGAATTATTGGGAGGATTGATACAATGTTATAAATCAATAACAATTATAAGAAAAAGTGTGTAACACCCCAACTCAATCCAAATGTGGGTCTCGCAACTTAACAGCATATATATATACATGTCACAGCGGAATTCTTTACACTCCAGGACCTTGCCACGGTCTGACTACAGAATATAACGAACATTAGTACATAAACAACATTAACCAAATGCATATTCTTATGACAATCCTCTCAACAACCTAACATCTACTAACTCAATTGCCATACGAGTGTACATGCACAACTCGTAGGTCACACTTAATCCTTAACACTTGTATCATCTTCATACTCTTGCGACGGCCGCTTCCTGATGTACCTGTGTAGTATAAAAACAGCCCCCAAAGGGGGTCAGCACGAATGCTGGTACGATCCCCTCATGGCCCCCAAGCAACGTGGCTACGACGACTAATTGTCGATAGCATGGAGGTTGATTAGATGCACAATATAATAGTAAGTGCAGTAAAAAAACACTCAGATATGAACATCAAGTTCACACACAATGAACGACTTAAATGTGTTCCCTTAATTAGAGAGTTAATTATTTAACTCCTTAAGTAATGTTCCCTCTTAATCTTAGTCCAAACCTTATCTCACCTCAATCTTAGTCTTATCTTAATCTTAGAAACAACCATCCTTTAATAAGGAGTGGATGTCACTTATCTAATCTAATTATACAAAAACCATCCTTTAAAGAGGAATGGTTTTGCAACTCATCTTAACCTTACCTTAATCTTAAACTTAACAATACAAACCATCCTTTAAAAAGGAATGGTTGCAACTTATCTTAACCTTACCTTAATCTCAATCTTAACTTAATCTCAGTATACAAACCGTTCCTGGAGGGAATGGTTGTAGCTTATTCGAACCTGGGATTTAGGTGATCCCACCGCACCATTTAATGCCACCACTCTGGACGGGAGCCAGCGCAGCTGAGCCGGCAACCGCCCTAGGCTACAAGTCCGAAGACAAGTCCTTAAGGGAGGGCGGATCTGATTCAGTTACCGTCCCCCTTTTTCTTAGCATGCATGACCGGAGATCGGTCCCGGGTTTCCTCACTCAAGTTCCAGTTAGCAGTAATCTTAAGACCATGTTTGTTGGTTAACCTTTTCGGTTTCATATCGTCCCTATTAGGGGCGTTCCTTAGTCTCACTCAATTCCTTACTAACATTGGTTAGTAAGTTCTCACGGTATGTTGTGGTAGTTTTCAAAATCAACACAACAAATAATAAATATAATATATTCCGGTTGCATGCTTTATCTTGTTTAGTGAGCACACAAATACAAATAGACCACAAAGCCGAGGGACACCTCGTAGCAAGCAGGTCACAAGAGAACTGTACCGCTCACCGTTGGCCTTCGGTGCTTATTCTTTTCGGAGTCCAATTTCCAAGTCCTAAAACATTCATTCAGTTTTAGGTTGTTAATCACTTAGCTCAATTCAACTTACTTATCTTACTTAACTACTTACCCTTAATGATTCCAACCTAACACCTCTTAAGTCTTACAACTTAATCTTACAACTTAATCTTAAAATTTTAAGTTTATTCTTAACTTAATCCCTTAGGGTCATTATACCTCTAATCATCATTGCCCCCTTAATGGTGGGTACCATTAATACCACGAAACGATCTCTGAGGGTCTTTCTTTCTTTTTTTTTTTTTTTTTTGAGGGGACCGACCCACCGACCGACCCACCCCCTGGGTAGGTCGGCTGCAGGAGAACATCCAACTTCACAGTTTCAGCCCGACCGACCCAGACTGGGGTCGGTCCCTGGGTAGGTCGGCTGTAGAAACTTCCCATACATTGTCAAACTTTCTCAAATTTTTCCTCAAGCCTCCTAATGTGTTCTAACATATTTGGCACATCAAACACAACCTTATAACCTCCCCAAACTCATTAAAAACAACTTCCAAAGATCTTCTCAAACATTTACTCAATTCTTACAAAATTCCAACACTAGCACTTATTTCCTTACACTTCCAACTTATAACCTTACCAAAACTTCAACCACACCCAAGTGTTCCCTCCTTAACAGTTTGGGCACTCCATAAATTATTTTCCATCTTCAGTTCATTTACCAAAACTTCCTCAAGTCATCTTACATAACCATGCACAAATTCCTCTCTTTTCCATTTGTTACTCATCATCCTAAACTCTTGGACATACCTAAACATTTCTTGTATCCTTTAGCACCTTAACCTTGTTCTTCTTTACCTTAACTAACTACACCCTCCTTGGACATTTCCACCTCCTTTTACTCACTTACTCACCATTCTCATGATCATACGTTCTTTTACATTCCTAGTCATTTTCTTTGACATTTGACAAACATTCCCCCACACCTTTCTCTTCCATCACCCAAGTCCACAATTACCATTAACTGAACCTTACTAGTCCACCACTAACATCATCACACTTACACAAGGTTCTCAAAACTCTCATGTCTAACTCTTAGTTCATACCTAAATCTCCTAAGGCATTATACACTTTCCTTTAAAACTTATGCACAAGTCTTACATTCCTCATATCATGATTTTGGTGTGTTTAGTACACTCGCCAATCCTCTAATTCCTCCTAGACATCTCTAGGTCACTCTAAACCTCAGAACTCCTTAGTTAACTCATTTCCACCCAATTTTTCTTTCATGCTCCCAGTAAACCCTAGGCATATAACTCAACACTACCACTAAAACACTTGACTTTTCTCTCAAATTTCGCCATAGCTTCTCTAGCATCTTATCAGGCCCAACTGCATTGTTTTCCTCATTCAACCATCACACACACACATCAAGTTCTTTTCATCCAATCTCATCACCAAACCCAACTCATTCACAACACTCATTATATTGCAATAATCTTAAATTGCATAGCACCAAGGCCCTTAAATGACATGGATCTTAGGCCCTTAAATGACTTAAACTTAAACACTGAATTTCCACATGTAAAAGCTTTCAACCTGCAAATACACCCATCAATCTCATAGTAATAATACTCTTAAAATCCACCTTAAATTGTATTACTAACTCATCTCATTAGCTCCTTAGTCACAAGTTCATAAGCTTGTTTAAGTTCTTTTCTTAGGTTACAAACCCATTACCTAATGTAAGCCCTAGGCTACACTGGTACCCATCTAAAACTCATTCCTTAAAACTTAAACCACCATTAGGTAAGCATTTACCTTGTTTTCTCAAGCTTATCTTAACTCCTCCTTAGACCTTCTTCTTGCATGAATCTCAGCCACACTTAAACTTCCCTTGCCAATGTTCTAATCAATATTCAATGACTCACATGAGTACTAAACAATACACTAACCCAAAGGAATAAAACCTAGGTTAGAAATGTATTTAAGGCATAAAAGTGGATGATTCTTTGAAGTCTCAAGATAGACTTTGGCATTGAATGAAATAGGACCTCCACTAGTCCTTGGGAATAAATCAAAAACAAGCTAGAACAAGGCATAAAAACAAGGCCCCATGAGTAGAAATTTTCGGCCATGTACAAGAATGATGGGAAACATGGTTTTTCTTACATTTTCTTACCTTAAGAGAATGGAGAAGCTAATGAGCTCTTCAAACTTGATTTTCCTCCATCAATGGAGTTTCCTCTTGGCACCGAAATGGAGCTTTGAAGGATTTGAAAAGATAGAAAGATAGGTCTTGGCCTAACTAAGAGAAATATGTGTTTAGTTTTTGATTTGGAGCTAAAATGAGTAAGTTATGGACATTTGAAGATGAAGCAAGAATGGAGTGCTTGGAACGGTTTGAGAGGATGAAGAAGGTGAAGAAAGAAAACCGTGGGATAAGAAGAGAAATGAAGAAGAGAGGAGAGAGGTAGGCTAATATAAGGTATTTTGCTTTTATAAAGCAAATAGTACCCAGAGAGGGGTTACCTCCCACATCGATTGGGGAGGAGAACGAAGTGTGCCTTATAGGTGCATGGATACCTCTCCCTTGTGTGACGCGTTTGGGGCGAAACCCCAGGAACAAATCCGTGCGGCCTGCGTGCCAAAGCGGACAATATCACACATGTGGGTTGATTAGGCTGGGCCGTCACAGATGGTATCAGAGCCAGACCCAGGTCGGTGTGCCAAGTGGGCCCGCGAGAGGGCGCTGAGCTCCCGTGAGGGGGGGGTGGAGGTAACCACCCAAAGAGGGTACCTCCCACATCGATTGGGGAGGAGAACGAAGTTGCCTTATAGGTGCATGGATATATTTCCCTTGTGTGACGCGGTTTGGGGCGAAACCCCAGGAACAAATCGTGCGGCCTGCGTGCCAAAGCGGACAATATCACACATGTGGGTTGATTAGGCAGGGCCGTCACAAAGTGTGCCTATATAGACACACCAAGGTTAAGTAGATAAGGTTGTAAACTGTGTGACATTAATTCGAATGAAGTATATATATAGATATACATATATATGTGGATATAGTATATAATTGAAGGATCGGAACTCTGCAACAATTAATTAGAGGTTGTAATGATACAGCTAATACAATTATTAAAGTTGGAACGTATTTGTAGAGTTGATATGATGTCGTAAATATTTATACATATATATACTTAGACTGTGAGGAGTTATATATAAATATATGAATGTGTATAAGTTGGAAGTTTAATTAAGAGAGTTACGTATGGTAACAGGATTGTTTAGGAGATAATTAAGTTATTAACCTACCCGGTACTATGTTATAGGATCTAGATAGTCGGAGGTGTTCGACGGATTGGGCGAGTATCGTTTTAAGAGCTAGCACAATCTCCAGGTGTACGGTTATAGTTCTTCTTGTGACCGCCTTGCTAACGAGGTGTCCCTCGGCTTGTGTGCTATTGGTTTTGTGTGCTCACTAAACAAGATAACGCATGCAACCGGAATATTATGTTTATTGTATTGCTGTGTGTGATTTGAAAAATAACACAACATACCGTGAGAACTTACTAACCAACGTTTAGTAAGGAATTGAGTGAGACTAAGGAACACTCCCTAATATGGGTTTGATATAAACCGAAAGAGGTTAACCAACAAACCATGGTCTTGAGACTACTACTAACTGGAACTGAGTGAGGAAACCCGGGACTGACTCCGGTCTGCATGCTAAGGAAAGGGGGCCGGTATCTATAGCAGATTCGACTTCCGCTTAAGGACTTGTTTCGGACTTGTAGCCTAGGGCCGGTTGCCGGCTCAGCTACGCTGGACTCCCGTCCAGGGTAGGTGGCACAGTAAGATGGTGCGGTGGGATCACCTAAATCCCAGGTTTGGACTTAGGATACGACCATTTCCATCCAGGAACGGTTTGTATACTGAGAATAAGTTAAGATTAAGTTAAGATTAAAGGTTAAGATAAGTTGCAACCATTCCTTTTTAAAGGATGGTTTGTATTATATGATTAAGGTTAAGGTTAAGATAAGTTGCAACCCTCCTTTTTAAGGAGGTTTGTATTATTAAGATTAAGATAAGCTACATCCACTCCTTATTAAAGGATGGTTGTTTCTAAGATTAAGATAGACTAAGATTGAGGTGAGATAAAGATGGACTAAGATTAAGAGGGAACATACTTAAGAGTTAAAAATAATTAACTCTCTAATTAAGGGAACGCATTTAAGTCGTTCATTGTGTGTGAACTTTGATGTTCATATCTGAGTTGTTGTTACTGCACTTTCTATTATGTTGTGCATCTAATCAACCTCCATGCTATCGACAATTAGTCGTCGTAGCCACGTTATCTTGGGGGCCATGAGAGGATCGTACCAGCATTCGTGCTGACCCCCTTTGGGGGATGTTTTTACTACACAGTGAACATCAGGAGGCGGCCGTCGCGAGAGTATGAAGGGGTACAAGTGTGGCCTACAAGTTGTGCATGTACACTGTATATGGCAATTGAGTTAGTAAGATGTATAGATATATGAGGGGATTGTAAGAAGGAAATGTAATTGGTTAAGGTTGTTGTATTAATGTTCGGTATATTCTGTAGTCAGACCGTGGCAAGGTCCTGGAGTGTAAAGAATTCCGCTGTGACATGGTATAGTAAAGCTGTTAAGTTGTGAGACCACATTTGGATTGAGTTGGGGTGTTACACTGAGCCTATGTTCATGGGTCTACACCTCATACGGAGCGAGTGGGCCCATTAGAACGAAGGGCTAGAGTCATACCCGTCTCTCTGATATGAGGATAATCCATGATTGGACAACTCTTTGAGAGCCAAGTATCCAGCGCTCCTTGTTGAGTGGCTGTTGAATACTTGTGGGGTACGGGGGCGTAACCCTTTCTAAGGGGGGGAGAGCCTCTTGGCTGTGCACGTGTGTGCACTAAGTTTGTTGTGGTATGCGGGGCATACGAGGTTTGTTTATTGTGTGTTTGTATGCATGAAATGGAATTGGTGGGTGCGGGGCACACGAGGTTTTGTTGGTTATGATTGGTACGCGGGGCGTACGTTGTTGGTTTGTATGTGTGTGATGTGCACTGTATGTAGTGTCTTATGAGATACCTGTTTGAATGTTGTATTTACACCCATGTGGGGTAGTACTTTTCTTATGCTACTTGTGATATATATATTTATATTGCTTTGTAGAATGATTACATATGTATCGCCTAGATACAAAATGAATAATTAGATAAGGAATGTGGAACGATGGTTGTTATGGACACCTCGGGGAGGTTGTCAGGGTTTATAGAATGATAGGAAATGATGGTGCTGATGGATCACCTATATCCATATATGATTGAAACTACGCCACAAAGTGATGGCTATGTGCGGTATAAGCACAATACGATGTATGTAAATGATGTATCACATAGATATACATTATGGGAATAATGGGTAGTTATATATTTGTATACTTACCTATTTGATTTAAGCGACTTCGGGACGAAGTCTTTTTAAGGGGGGGATTGAAATACCTCAAACTAATAAAACATGGATAAACATCTAATCACATTGATAAGGCCTAAAAATGCCTTAAAAGTCAACTGAGAACAACAGTGGTCAACACAAAGCAACATATTGCACCCTTTGACTGTTTAGGGTAAATAAATACCAAAATGAACTACTTAGGACCTAAAAATTTGTCCTAAGCTTAGTAAACACATAACTAAACATATTAAAATTGTTGGACAACACTCCAACACAAAGAACAAGCATTTTCATGCTTCAAGGTCAAGTAGGGCGAAAATGAGCTCTAAGAATACATTAAAGGTTCTAATGACCTCTAAATGATATAAAATTGGATACCATGATCAAATATCATGTAAGGAACACAAACAAAACTATTCTCAAAGAAAACAGAGCTCAAAAACGCCCTGCGACTAAAAAATGTGCACTAAAAATTCCTTAAAGCACGTTTTTTGTGTATGAGCTCTAAGATAATACTTTTGTCATTTTAAAGACTGGAGTATATCATTTATAATATTTAATGTGACATTATAGACTATATTTTAAAGTCTAAATCAAATTTTAAAATTAAAAATCAAAATGGGCAATTTAGTATGAATAGTAACCTAAATAGTGCATTTTTAAGCAAAAATTGACCAAGTATGGTCAATGGTCAACTAATGACCCTTCTAAACCCTTGGAAGTCGGAAGCATGGGAGATGGAAGTAGACAGCACATTCACACAAAATATCCAGCCAATTAAGTGAGTCATCATTTACTATTTGCTAAAATAACATTAAACTAGTTTAAAGGACAAAACTCACTTATTTCTTCATTCACCTTGCTTCCCTTCCGACACAGCTGCTTCATCCTCTCCATTTGCTTCTCTAAAACCGTGGCTAACACACCAAGAACAGAGAAGAAACCTTGCTACCTAGGTAAGCTTAATTAGTCATTTTATGTTCATTTTCTTCACAATTCTTACCTCTTTCAATGGAGCTAAGCATCAACCACTTCCATCAATGTTCTTAGGTTGTTTTGGAGGTTAAATGAAGGGTGTATCTCGGCATTAACAAGGAAGAAGGTGGAGAAAGCTAATCTTGTTCTTAAGGTATAAAAATGTGCTTTAAGCACATATCTTTTGATTCCCTTCAAATTCGGCTGTGAAACTTTGTTCCTAGCCTTATAATTTCATCTTAACATACTTATTCAGTTGGTACATCAAGAGCTTCAAGGTATAGCCAGATCCATGCCAAAAACATCATTTTAGGCACTTTAAACAAGGTAAAGTTAGCCATCTTCTAATCTGAGTTATACCAGTTTAGAGCTTGGTTTTAGTAGCTCTTTTTATGCTCTTTACCTACTGTAAATACAGGCCGAATTCAACCTTGGTTACCTTGGTATTTTAGGTAAATTTTACCTTGAAAATTGACATTAAACACTTCTTATGGTTAGATCTTGCTTGGAGTCTAATCATGCCTTAATTGCTGTTTGAAAACATGTAAACTAAGCTGTGGAAAATAAATCTCCGTACAGCCGTGGCCAAACAAGGCTTATACTTGGCAAAAACAAGGTATAAATCACTTAAACCTACACTTGGTATTAATATGTGTTTATACATATATATATTGTGCCGTGAGTGAACAGGTTATAGGTCTTATTTTGACCTTAGGTGATTAAGGAATGGTTTAATAAATTTTATAACTAATTAATTAGCATAATTGTCAAATTTAAGACATTATGTGAAAAATTGGTAAATAGGAAAACATATGGGTAAGGCCGAGAGTTTAATGCATTTTGGGCATTTATGTGTAATTTATTTATAAGCTAATGTTTGTAATAAGGCCATGTACTTTAGGCCATTTTATTTGTGCATTTATAAGCTTTTATTTAAGTTTAGGTGCTAAAAATAAAAGTACCGTAAGGAATTGGGTTATAGTGTAAATAAATTAAATTGGGGGCTATCAAGGATATAGCCGAAAATGGAGGTTTAAAGGAGTTTATATAAAAAATTATAAGATTATATAAAGTTTTGGGGTAAATGGTAATTTCTAGAAAATTATGGGTACAAACCGTAATATGTAGAGATTAGTGGTCAAGGGAATATTAATGTGGTCAACCTTGACCATATGGTAGGTTTTGACCAAATTAAATAAGTTAGATAACTTATTTAAGGTTTTATTATAAGATAAGTATTTAATTGTAACAATTTTATAACATATGTGGTATATATGTTATTACCAAAAATAAAGGGTGTAAAATGGTATTATAAACACCCATGGGTTATTAGGAATTTTTAGGAATTTATTGGGTGTTTTTGGAATTAAGATAAACTATATATGTATAATATATGTTATTATGACACTTTGGAGAAATATATGTGGTGGAATTGTAAATACCGAAAGTATATGGGTTAGTAAGGGTAATTATAACCCTTTGGTGGAATTTGGTGACTTTTAGAATTATATAAGAATATTTAATAAGATATGTGTATTAATATAAGTTTTAATGATATTATAAAACTATATGTTATAAATTGGGCCAAATGGCAATTATAGAATAGCACAAGGTCTGTTCGGAATTTACAAAATATAACCATAGGTTATACCATTTTATAAGTTAAAAATGTTATATTATATGATATATATAACATGGTATAATAATGGGTGATTTTGTAAATAAGGAAACTATGGATTATGAAAAAGAATAAGGTTTTCATATGGTGCCCATGCGGCAAATTAAATAGTTTTGTATAAAAACTATAGGTTATAAATTAAAGGAAATAAAAATATCATATTATATGATATTAGTATATGGTAACATTACATAATGTTAATGGTTTTAAGGGAATTAATGTAAGTAAGGATATTCACATTAAATAATGTGACAAGCTATAAATAAATAAGATTTATAAACTAAGGTATATATTGAATAAACCTTAGGAGTTGTAATTATACAACATAAAATGTTACATAATATTAGGATAATAATCTTAATACAAGTTGTATAAATATAATACAACTAATGGAATAATCATCTAATATAAGATGATAAAATGTAACATATGATATAAGAGTTTTATAACTAATGAAAGTTACCTACGTGGTAAAATATACATACACAAGAATAATGTATATAAGGATGAATATATATATATTATGGTTGGAAACCATATAATATAATGGTGGTGGTTATTACATAAAATAGTTACGAACTATAAGTTATGAGTTTTTAAATGCAAATATTATTTGCTAAGATAATGGATTATATAATACATTGTATTATAATGGATGGTGAGAATTAATATAATATAATAATGCATGCATACATGCAACTATAGGTTATGTACCTATATTAATGGTGGACAAGATTAAAGAAAAATAACGAATTAAACTTAACAGTTGAAATATTTGACATACGAGTTTTAGTAACAAAGCCGACTGGTTTAGAGAAACCCGTAACAAAACAACTGTAGAAAATAGGGATGAACTGTCGGGGTTACTTGTTATTCGGAAATACCGGATGTAGTTAGTCATGGAGACTGACTTATAGTTTATTACCGTTTAGATTATACTTCAGACGAGGACGCTTGATGAGCTAGTGGTCTACACTGCGCATCCTAGGTCTTGGTGAACGGTATGTAAAGGGTTTGATCCGAGTTGTCCTAAGGAAACTCCTTGGGCTGGATTTGTTTGTTATCACTTGTGTGTTAAGTGTTTTGGATACGTGTATATGATTATGGGTGCTACTGCATTAATTATTATGCACGAGCGTCCTACGGACTAACACTACGTCGACTATAGATCGACTTATATAAACATACATATACGTTATTGTGATGACAAGACGGTACTTGATATAATACCATAGTATTAATATTAAGTATATGGGAACCTAAGTAAAACACTTAGGAAACGAGTCACGACATTGTCGGTCTAGAGCATGGATCTTGAACATGAATATGACCTAGATTACTTCTAGGTATGCGTGAGACCCATTGGGCAGCCAGGTAATAAATTATATTCTCCATAAGACTAAGAGCAGATCTTAAACATTATGAGAGAGAGATGGTGAAAGTTGAGGTGAGGAATCCAGTGTAGTTACGAACTATCTTGGTTGCGCATTTGTGATCACTGAGGGTTTCCTATTGGATTCCGCTCCAGGTTATACCCAATGAGCCCTAATTGGATCGTGGGTCAGGTAGCTACGGCTGTTATATGGACGTCTTACGAGACATAAGAGAATAGTCAGGGGCCTCCGGACCTCTGGCGAAATGAGCACCTTTGTGTGTACGGGAGGACTACTGTCCATGGTGAGGTTATCGGGTTGTCTTAACATGACGCCCAACGGGTATTAATTAAACATGGTTGGATGGGGTCTTAAAGGCCAAGTAAATTAACTATGGAAACTATACGCTACGGCGAATGTACATTGTACATATTAACTATGGAAACTGTACGCTACGGCGATTGTACATTGTACATTATACTGTGGTTATTTCGATACGTTCGATATACAATTGTGGTTGAGATATTAAATGAATGTTTGGATTGGATGGATGGTTAAGTGTTTATGAATATTTGGATGGATGATTATGTATATTATACATGTATATTACAGTATTGTTTACAACTGTAAATGGAATAGCATGAAACCAATCTAAATAATAAGATGGTTAAAATGACTAAGTGACCATTAGGGTCCAGACCCGGCATACTCAGCGTCTATCGCTGATACTACACCATATGCAGGTTGTTGATTATCGCCGAAGCCGAAGTGCGGGAACAGGGTAATTAGAGTTTATTTGATTACCGCACAGGGGATTATTTGTATAGCAATGGAGATGGTGAATTGTATTATGGTAGGTTATATATTTGAGATTGGGTAGATGCTCACTTGTCGATGTTATGGTTATGGACTTAGTATGATGTATAGGAGTTTCTCGTTATCACGACGGTTAGCAGTTTGTTTATGTTAGAAGTTGGATGTAGTTTGGCTTCGTTGCTCGCATGGGCGAGTAATGGCCGGTGACACCCGAGTGAGTATTATTATGTTAATTATTCTTCCGCTGTAAGACGTTTTATTTATTGCTACGAGAGAGATCATTACGAGATTGTGGAGAGGGGTGTTACAATGGCATTATAATGACTTTGAACTTTAAATAGCCATTAATAATTTTATAGGCTGATCTATTAGACTATATGAATTTCTGGTGCAAAATCACCATTCTAACAATTAAAATTACTTGGGAACACCTTAGAAAAATATAGACATATTTACAAGCTTATATTAAGGATAAATGAATTTTAAAACCTTGTAAAAATAAAAATAAATACCTTATATAATAAAAAATCATAAATGGGTCAAAAGGGAATAAAAAGAAATATAGAGTACAAATGTTAATTGAAACCGAAAATAATGGTTTTGGGATTTTTATAAGTATAAAATATGAATTTATAAAAATTAGGGGTAAATTGCAAAGACTAGGAAACTATGGGGGTACTTTTGTAAATACAATCAAACTGGTCAAAGATAATTAAAGTTCAACCTTGACCACATATCAAGGTTCACCAATTAAAATGACAAGTTTAATTATTTTAAGTATTTAAAGAAATATTAAGTCAAAAACAATAATTATAAAAAGATTAGGGGAGTTTATGTAATTACCAAAATTATAAGGATCAAAATGTAAATATGGGAACCCTTGAGGGTTGTGAGAATTTTAGAGAATTTTAGAGTAAGCTTAATGATTTAATAATTAAGAGCAATACTATATAGTTAAGTATGTAATGGTGACAATTATAAAGTTAGGAGTCAGTAAGGTAATACTGAAAACTTTGGGGCTTAAAACGGAAAATTCTGATATTTAAGGGGTTGATATGTAATTCTGGAGAGATATTGGGTTTTGGTTAATGACATAAATTAATTAAGAATTAATAATATATGTAGGTATTAAGGTGTAATATTTATAAAATTATGGGTATAAAACTTATTTACCGAAATATTTGGGTATAAAAGCGGAATTTAAAGACACCTATGGGTCAGCTTATAATTTCGGTAAATTTTGGTTTAAAAAGTGGTTTAAAGAATTAGAATGTATAATGTAAGGTTTTAAGTAATTAATTAAAATAGAAGGTTATAAAATAAAGGGCTATAATGTAATTATGAGGAAGATGTGGGTGAACAATCAAATTTGAATGAGCGGAGGGGTTATCTGTAAATATAAATATACATATGTATGTATATATAACATTAAGATACCTTATGTTACAAATTAATGAGGTAAATAATATTACAAGTATGAAATATGGGGTGGTTTTGTAATAGACAAACATGTGAGATGACAAAGGAATTTCCGGAAGGGTATTGGGCTATTCAGAATTATATATACATTATATGTATATAATAATGTTTGAAAACTTAATTTATAATTTAATAAGACTAGAAATGTAATACTTATAATATGTGGGTTAATCTCATAAATAATCAAACTTATGGGAAGAGATTGTCGTTACCGACAATATATATACATAGGCTGTTTGGGGAATTTCAAAGTTTGAACATACTGTATATTATGAAGTCTGGGGTGACGTAATGAGACATTATATTAAGTATGAAAGAATATATTATAAGAGGGGGGCTCTATAGTAATTTTATCATGTGAACTCGTAACATAGCACGAGGATATAACGTGCATAATGAGCCACATACGAGATTATGCTACTACGAGTGGGAACGTAAAGTAACGACAACCGTATTGTAAATGTTTACAGTGGGGTAAATTTTTATTGCATGCGAAACAGTACGTAAACAATGACGTATAGTTACAACTAATATATATATATTATATATATATATATCTATATATATATATATAGATACTATATATATATATACGTATAGTTACAACTAATATATATATATAGATAAGTCTGTACAACTACATAAAATAACTACACGAACCAGTTTGTATAGTGGTTTGTGTAAACGTCATGCATACAACATAACGTTATTTCCATACGCCTGTAAACCGACATTTACGCAAACAAAACGTGAACGAAACTTCCATGAGATAAGTAATATTACCAGTAGCGACAACTATGCATTCGGTAAACTATAACGAGTGGCTGAAATCTAAATCCTTAAGGCTAACGACCATCGAGATAAACAAGAGGTTAATTAAGACTTAGACACGGGTTGGAAGTACGGGTTGGTCTAGGTAATTAGTAAATACGAAATACGTATATACGTACTGATATTAGAACAATGTGTATACCAGAGATACGAGTTGGTAACACGAGCACTATGAGCATTAGAGCCTACGCGGGGGTTATCACGTGGGCGACAACGGTGTAAGATATGTTGGATTCTATGGTCTGAACCCTGATGGATTCTTTGAGTTCAGACATTTGTGTGCTAATTGCTTAAGATGATATGGATGAATATGCATGAGTTTATGAAATGTTACCTGCTCGACTATCTAGCGTCTTATTATTTGTGCGCGCAACCCTTGTGGCTATGGATATCGATAATCATTTAACGATGATACGAGCGAGGTTGGTACGATGATTATTACACATTGTCAAAATACTCCGATTATCTAAGACTTAAAACTTAGGAAGAAAGGTTCGGTAATACCAACCTTAGAGCATTGGCACAGAACATGAATATAACCTAGATCTCTCCTAGTATGTGTAAGACCCTACGGGGCATCGAATAAATAAAAGGTATTCTCCCAATAACTCACAACTAATAATGATGAGTCGGTTAAAACACTTAACTATGGAGAAATGGTGGATGATAGGTGGTGTGATATTTGTACGGAGAACCCTGGTCTGCATTCGTTCCAGCAGGTTGCACAGTGTGATCACCAGAGGGAGTCCAGGCATGGAGCCCCTCGTTGAGGAATCCAGGATTGTCTTAGATCATTGGCGTTGGGTACTAACGTAGGTACACGACTTCGGGCCACACGGACGTTTCTCACAAGACATCGGGGAAGTCAAATGATCTCGAATCATTGGCAATGGGACTACTGTCCAATAATAACTAAAACTCGGTGAGGTGTTAATGGGGAATTGTCCATCGAACGTGACACCCAAGATGATAAGAGAGTTGGTGGGAGCGGGTTCCAGACGATTGAATAACGAACTTGCGATTACGATTTCGATCTGGCGACTATTGTGCATGGTTATTAATATGTTGTTTGTGGTGATTACTTGGTGAACTGTTGCATGTTTACATTCCCTTCGCTTTTTAACAGTCTTTTATATATACTCGAAACTGGAACAACATGAAAATTGATAGCATGCTAATCAGACGCTAATTAACTCATGTGGCCTAGAGACAATTAGGATCATATAGTTCAACATACTCAGCCTCGTGCTGAGCCTTTTGGCAACCACATTTTTGCAGGTATACTAAGATTGACGCCGGAGTGCGGGATTGGGTAAGGCTTTAATTTGACTAGACAATATGTGTAGGAGAATCATGGATTATGTCATTATAATAGATATGTCAAGTGATGTCCGGTGTATAATTGAATCTTGGTAGCTGCTCACTAGTTCTTGGAGCTCTGTGGTTTTATTATGAGTTGTATTAGTCTCGATCATCACGGCGGATGGTTGGTTAAGTCTTTGGAATGGTGGTTGTGACACCCGTAAAGTTAGTGAGTGTTTTACGCTGCGATTATAACGTTTTAATTTCTGTTGCGATTACCCCGTAATTTCGATGAGAATTAGGATTATAGACGAGGGTGTTACAAAAAGTGGTATCAGAGCGGAGTACCGCTCTGATGACGAGACTAGTAATGAGAATGCGTTGTTTAAGATGAGAACTAAGGAACATTGAGCTTAGGACTTATCATGGGGAAACATGGGAAACGTGGTGAGGATCCATAACTAGAAAATTCCTAGAAATGTGAAATATACTTGAGATTTGGCCTGTAAAGGCACTGTAAATGTAGAAGGTTATGAAACACACAAATCACAAACTCCTATGTATACATTTCGATTACCCTGGAGGTACTATATGAAAGACGAAAGATATACGTGTAAGTATACGATTAGATAAACCACCGTTGTTATGTAGACGAACAAAGTAGAGATGAGGGATACGAAGTCACGAGAGGACTGTCGTTCCCATTATCCCAATATTCTATGGCCATAACTACGACCAGTAAACCACTTGCAACAGGCATTCTTGAACGCTTATCCCCACCCTCCTCATCTCAGGAAACTAATATAGGAAAATGAAGAACACAGGAAGATTAAAGGTTCCTTCAATCGGGAAGACCCGACCTGGCCGCAATGAAGAATTACACCGACAACGTGGAACCAGAACTTAAATGCAAAGAATGCTAAGAACTAGATAAACCCGACAGCGGTATACGACCTAAAGGGAACTACTTAACCCAGTAGAAAATTATAGGACCCTACTAAGCGAGGGAACACCATGCCAATGGCAATAACAAAGCCAGCGAGATTAGCGAATATGCAAGATGAGAGTGCATACATACCGCAGCAGACAAGCATTGTGTGATAATTCAACCTGCATGGCGCACTTGCTACAACAAGTGCTGCCATAACAACTGATCCAGAAAAACGACAACGACCTAGAACGGTAGACAATTACAAGGGCAGATGGACCAAACCCTCTGGGACTATAACAAATAAATACCTAGAGAGGAGAAAAGATCACATAACCCTGATAATGCGAGACGGACGAATACACGAACATAAGCGAAAGGAAGCCTAATGAGAACCTCCTCGCAAGGAGCAAAAACCTGAAATTTTGGGATACCCGGGCACTGAGCCTAACGCTCAGTGCGGGACAAGTGATCCTACAACTTTATATTGACTTCATAAGAAGAATAAACAAACGTGTTACACTCACCTAAACCGTAATATACACGATGCATAAAGCCTGCTAGATGGACTTACCTTGGAAAAACTCTTCAATTTTCAAAATCTTTTCACATCTTCAAAGCATTTTTAAGTACCTTTTAACCATTTCTTCAACACACACACCATTAAGCCTGTGAACGAAAGACGGGAGTATACGGGCAAGGTGCACCGAGTCATTAGACCGGGCACGCCCCTACTCGAGAAAGCCTAACCAT
This sequence comes from Limonium bicolor, assembly GCA_023374045.1. Taxonomy (NCBI): domain Eukaryota; kingdom Viridiplantae; phylum Streptophyta; class Magnoliopsida; order Caryophyllales; family Plumbaginaceae; genus Limonium; species Limonium bicolor. Next base: position 143,844,563 of record CM041777.1, read on the forward strand.
TGACGAGCGGACTATCAACGTGAGAGAACTCGAAACACCAAAGATAGAGATCGAAGAGGACTAACTACTAAACGTCGGAGGAGATCTAGAAGTGAGTTACACATAGTGTACTTAGGCGAGCAAGACACTGTAGACAGGAAAATGTGAGTGGTTGGAACTGGTGTATTTTAAACAATTGAGAAAGAAATTAATAACTCAAAATATCCTTCGGGCTGCAAACAAATCCCGGTCGCAGTAGTATAGTAAGACAGAAGCGCCGGGGTCAAACCGTGGGACTTATAGCGAAATAATATAGTACCTAAGCTTTGTCACAAAAAGGGGGAATTAATTGACTTGTTTTAGTAAAGTAAAACAACAGATAAAATAAATTGAGTGGAAGATAAATTAAATGGGACTCCGGGTTCAGGTTTAAATAATCTGATTAATTATGCTAACTCTAACCGGTTTTATTATAATAGTTTGGCAAAATTCCTGTTATTATTTTAAAGACAAAATCATAGACTCGAAAGACTCGTTTACCAGAAAATGCTCGATCTAATCTAGATTTGAGCAAAACACATGTAAACGATTAAGTGCAAGGAATTATATTTTGCATCTGAAATTACTAACTTATTTAATCAAAATAAGTTTTCCCACAGATTTATCGATTAATTAACCTGTCTATTTATCACTAATCAGATCAAAATAGACTTTGTAAAGCATTTTAATAAATTCATGAAATTTATTAAAAAGGCGAGAGATAAGCTTTAATCGTAACAAACTGTATTTAATTAAACTGGTAAAAATATAGATTACATAATTAAACAAACTATAATTTAACCTTCACCCGGAGTATATCCTCTTAGCCCAACATAATTAAAAAGACAGAATAAGAAGTAAAATAAATCATCTGGGAAAGATAATTAATTCAGCTCCACTATTTTGACTGCTAATATTTGGACAGAGGTTGGACAGAATAACGGTATGGAAATGGAATTTTTATGGGATGAGGTGATATGTGGATTTTATGTGGACATTGTGTAGATGAGATGTATGATTTTTGGAGAGGTAATGGTAATTTTTGTGGAGGAAAATTGGCATAAGTTTGGGGGTGGATGAATATGTATTAATGGAGGGTTATAGGTATATTTATAGTGAAAATGGAGTAAAAAGGGAGGGGGCGTCGGTGTGAAAAGATAAAATATAATTTATCTTTTCACACCATGTCGATGCACCCCTGTACGCTATCATATTTGTGCTGTCCGAACCACCGTCCAAACAGGCTGGTTCGGACATGTCGACGCTGTGCAGAGCGCGCTCCACGTTTGTGCGTTCGAACCAGCTCATTCAGACACTGGTTCGGACGAGAATTAAATTGCCTCTAAAATCTTCGTTTCAGCTCTGATTTAATCCCCGTTGTTGCGTTGGAATCCTCATGAGTAAATCTACTTAATTACATGGCTTTTTCCTACATTGAACATATAAAATGCATTAGTTCATATCAAAACATAAATCTTAGGAAAAAACGCATAATAAGTGGGAAACATGTGTTTCAGATATTACAATTCATAAGGTATTTAAACCCTAAAAGTCTATATGTTTTGCACTTATCAAACTTCCTCACACTTAGCTTTTGCTTGTCCTCAAGCAAAATACAGAATTAAGCTCCTGAGGAATGCCATAGAATTAAATCTTTGGGTAAAAACAACGTAGAAGGGAATCAAACATAATAACAATCCTAAGATTAACCTTGCTCATAACTGTATGTTTCCTTCTTTTTAGTGGAAACAAGCTCTTCAAACCAAAAAATTGGAGAAGTTAAATCATCAAGAATGAACACAGATTAACTCGGGATCTTTCCACCATTTCTTTCCTTAAATACCCAGAAATGACAAGGGGTGTGAAGTATTACCTTATTCCGCAGTACCTTTCAACACCACATACTCATGATCTAAATAAGTTTAAGCTCTTTTTTTTCTTTTTCCTTTTTTTTACTTTAATAGCACTGCTTGCATATTTATTTTAAACCCTACAGACTTTTCTCTCCATTCTTGTAACGGTTTTGGGTCTTTTATCCCAGATCAAATGATCTTAGGTAAATAGGTGATGAAGCACCCCAAGGACTTAATAACCGAATGGAAGAGGCCCGTTTCAGTTTAAACAAAAAATATTAGATCAGAGGAGTACCTTGCCTTATTCTTCCATTCCAAACTTTCATTTCATTCCAAAGGTACCGAGTTAAACCATTTCAGACTTCATAATTAGCTTGCACACAAAAATAATTTTTATAATGAAAACATAAAGCTAACAATTATAAGCAAAACTAATCTTAAAGTTGCTTACCATGTTTGATTTTTCTACTCAATATTTTTACCCGTAAACTAATGTCTATACGTAATAAAAGAACTACTGGCACATTTTCAGGGAAAGGTCTAACTTCCTCACACTTAAGAGGAACAATGTCCTCATTTGTTCAGTCAATTTTTTCAAGTAAGAAGACGTTTCAAAATGTGTCAAACTCATGGAGGATATTGGTCATGTATTGTATTAGAGATAATCAAGTAAGAGGAGTAAAACGAACTTAACATAATTTAAATTGTGCAAAATTAAAGCAAACAACTCCCCTATATCCTTGGATTTGAGAAAGTAGCTCTTCCTCACATTTAAGCTTTTTGCGGGGGAAACGTTCCTCACACTTGCGTCGGAACGACTGCTCCATCTGCTGCTGTGTGCGCTTATTTATATATTTTTTTTCTTTCTTTATTTTTTTTTATTTTTTACATTCTGATAAACACTGGGTTGCCTCCCTGTTAGCTGCTCTTTTTTAACGTCCTTAGCTAGACGCCCATAATTTCATTCTGTATGTGAGGAGTAGTGGGTTGGGGTCCCACAACATCCTGTAGTCAAGCTGCATAGCTGCTTGAGTTATGTTGAACTCTCCATGAGGATTTCTTCTTAGATAGTGCCGGTTTCGAAACAGGAGTAAAAGTGTCGTGCTGTTCCTGGACAAGAGAAATTCTAAACAAGTCAGTTGAAATATCAGTAGGACAAGTATACCTCTTTAGACGGCCCCATTAACTTTGAAAGTTTCGCCCTTCTTGTTTTGTAGTTCAAAGGCACCATATGAGGTCACACCAACAATCCGGAAAGGACCAGCCCAATGAGATTTGAGCTTCCCTGGGAAAAGCTTCAATCTTGAATTATAGAGGAGAACCAAGTCACCCACTTTGAAGTCTCTCTTGAGGATCAGCTTGTCATGGAACTTCTTGGTTCGTTCCTTATAAATTTTAGCATTGTCGTAAGCTTGATCCCTAAGCTCTGCTAACTCAGAGAGTTGCAATTCCTTTTCTCATCCGCAGTAGTCATATCAAAATTTAAGGCCTTGATAGCCCAATAAGCCTTGTGCTCAAGCTCCACAAGGAGATGGCACGCCTTTCCATAAACCAATTTAAAAGGTGACATACCAATGAGGGTTTTATATGCTGTGCGATAGGCCCAAAGAGCATCATCCAGTTTTAAAGCCCAATCTTTTCTAGAGGAGTACACCGTCTTTTGGAGTATCCACTTTAACTCCCTATTGGACACTTCTGCTTGCCCATTCGTCTGGGGATAGTAAGCAAGGGCAACTTTGTGGTGTACCCCATACTTAGCCATCAATGCATCAATCTCCGATTGCAGAAGTGTGTGCCTCCATCACTTATAATGGCTCTAGGGACTCCAAAGCGGGTAAAGACATGCTTCTTTAAGAATTTTACCATCATCTTTGAATCAGCATATTGGCAAGGAATTGCTTCAACCCACTTGGATACGTAGTCCACTGCCACCAAAATATATTGAAATCCTTGCGAAGAGGGGAATGGTCCCATAAAATCCATTCCCCAGCAGTAAAAAGTTCGACCTCTAAAGCCTTGCTGGGGCATCTCATGTCGCCTAGAAGTATTTCCCATGCGTTGACAACTATCGCAACTAGCCACAAAGGCTTGGCAATCTTTATGTAGTGTGGCAATAAAATCCGGATTCCAAAACTTTGGCTGCCGTCCTATGAGATCCATGATGGCCTTCTGCTTCCCTTGAATGACAAAACTCTAGAACACTGAGTACTTCATCATCTGGGAGACACCTGCGAATTATACTATCTGCACAAACTCGAAAGAGAAAAGGTCTTCCCAGATATAATGCTTAGCGTCAGATAAAAATTTCTTCTTTTGAGCATAGGAAAAATCACGAGGTACCACCCCAAAACAAGATAATTGGCTAGGTCAGCAAACCAAGGCTCGTGTACCGTATTCAAAACAAAAACAGTCTCATCCGGAAAAAAATCATGAATTGGTACACCATCATCATCAGGAACTACCAATCGAGACAGATGGTCAGCCACAACATTTAATTTACCACTTTTATCCCTCACTTCAATGTCAAATTCCTGTAACAAGAGAATCCAACAAGCAAGCGTGGTTTGGCCTCTTTCTTAGTAAACAAATATTTAAGAGCAGAATGGTCAGTGTGAATAATCACTTTACTTCCCCATAAATATGATCTGAATTTATCTAAGGAGAATACCACTGCCAGGAGCTCTTTCTCGGTGGTTGTGTAGTTTCTTTGAGCATTGTCTAGAGTTTTGCTCGCATAAGCAATAACCTTGAGAATCTTGTCTTTCCTTTGGCATAGAGCTGCCCCTACTGCAAAATCACTGGCATCACACATAATCTCAAAGGGTAATGACCAGTCAGGTGAAACAACAATGGGAGCAGCTACCAATTTTTGTTTAATTAAATCAAAAGCAGATAAGCAATCATCAGAAACAACAAATGGGGCTTCTTGCATAAGCAGATCAGTTAATGGTTTGCAATTTTAGAAAAATCCTAAATAAACATCTATAAAATCCTGCATGCCCTAAGAAGGCTCTTACTTCTTTCACACAAGTAGGTTTTGGCAATTTCTCAATTACCTCCACCTTGGCTTGATCTACCTCAATCCCCTTAGCAGAAACTATGTGTCCGAGCACAATTCCATCCTTGACCATGAAGTGGCACTTCTCCCAGTTGAGGACCAGATTTGTCTCCTCACATCGGCCAGAATTAGATCAAGCTGTGCCAAACAAACATCAAAACTTATCCATAGACAGAATAATCATCCATGAATACCTCAATGCTTTGCTCGATGAAGTCTGCGAAGATCGCCTGCATACAACACTGAAAGGTGGCAGGAGCATTGCACAGTCCAAAGGGCATTCTTCTATACACAAGGTACCATAGGGACAAGTTAAGTTGTCTTGTCTTGGTCCTCTGGCGCAATAGGAATCTAGAAGTACCCTGAAAACCATATAAGAAACAATAATACTCTTGTCCTGCCAATCTTTCTAGCATCTGATCGATAAAAAGAAGAGGGAAGTGATTCTTCCTGGTTGCAGAGTTCAAACGCCTATAATCTATGCACATGCGCCAACCAGTGATCTTCCTTTGAGGAGCAGCCTCTCCTTTGTCATTTACTACCTTTCGATGCCTCCCTTCTTCGGGACAACTTGTACAGGACTTACCCACTGACTGTCGGAGATGGGATATATGATGTTTGAGTCCAGGAGTTTCAAAACTTCCTTCTTAACTACCTCCTTCATATTCAGGTTGAGCCGACGCTGGGGCTGCCTGATAGGCTTGTAATTGTCCTCCATATAAATGTGGTGTGTGCAGTAGGATGGATCAATTCCTTTAATGTCAGCAATAGTTCACCCGATTGCTGTTTTGTGTTTTCTCGGAACCTCAAGTAGCTTGTCTTCTTGCCCTGTAGTTAAAGAAGATGATACAATAACTGGCAAATTTTTACTAGTTGCTAAGAAGGCGTATTTAAGGTTCGGAGGTAACTCTTTAAGCTCGAGTTCGGGTGGTTGCTCGACAGAAGGGATTGGTTTCTTAATTTCTCTGTCAAGACGCTCCATCGGAGGGCGATAGGCTTGATATCCCGCCTTCCCTCTCTCCACTTGGGCTAACGTGGCATTGACCTCTGGATCTTCAGTTTCTTTTTCCAGAGAATCAACGAGAATGTGTTCCAATGGTTCAGTTTGAGCCTTCATGCTGAAGGAAAGAGAATATACGTCTTCGTAAGTGGGAGAGTCGCAATCTTCCTCATCATCATCAGTCAAATTTACCATCATCAAGGGGTGAGCTTCGTTGGAGGATTTCTTCATCATTTTCCTCATGTCAAATTCAATCTTCTCATCCTCATACCACAAGGTGATTTTACCATCATGGACATCGATGACGGCGTTGGCAGTACACAAAAAGGGTCGACCTAGAATGAGGGGTACGTCAACATCGTCATCCATATCCAGAATGACGAAGTTGGCTGGGAAGATGAAACGATCAATGGCGACTACTAGATCTCGGACCATCCCCATTGGTTTGACTTTCGATCTATCGGCCAACTGGAGTTTGAACGGTAAAGGTTGCATCTCTCCTTCTCGAACTTTTAAGAAGGTAGCGTATGGCATAATGTTGATGCTGGCCCCTAAATCGCACAAACCACTTCTACAATCTATTCATCCGATAAAGCATGGGACAAAAGGGTATCCTGGATCTGTCTATTAGAAGGAAGTGCTCGAAGGAGGGCAGCAGAGCATTCCTCTGAGGCGGACAGTCTCCTTATCGCTCTTCTTCTTTCTCTTTGTCTAGAGATCCTTTAGAAATTTCGCATAGTTGAGCATCTCCTGCAAGGCATCAATTAAAGGAATATCTAGTGTCAGTTTCTTAAAAATACTCAGAAATTTTGCAAACTGTTCGTCAAGATGCTTCTTCTTCATCCTATTAGGAAATGGAAGCTCCATATTTTACAAGAAGAAGAAGGAACATCAATAGTAATTCGAGACGGAGGGGGGGAGTAGGAAGGCTAGGAGCCTGTGTCTCAAACGAAGGTGGTGGTGGAGGAGTTATGTCGTCCTCTACGCGATCTTCATTGCTCGTTTCTGTATTCAGTTTCCTTCCACTTCGTAAGGTGATAGCATTTACCTCTGTGGTTCCTTGAAATGTGTTGCTGTCATCTCCTTCATCTATATGAATTACTTTTGCATGTTCACGTGGATTTGGATTGGTTTGTGAGGGAAGTTGACCAGATGGCCTTTGTTGGGTAAGGAGTTGTTGAATCTTAGATTGCAACGCCTTTTGATCCTTCCTGAGAGTTGAGACTTCCTCCTGAGTGTCTCGAGATTTGTTCATCATCGCTCTAAACATCTCTTGTATCTGACCCATCTCAGACTCTGGATTGGATTGAGGTTGAGGTGGTCGGCTAGAAGATGCAAGTTCACAGTATGGAGGTTGTTGAAATTGCCTCTGGCCTCCTTGGTAGTTCGATTGTGGCTTGTAGTTTTGGGAAGGCTGGAGTGTACGTGGATTCTGGATGTTGTTAGTATTACCGTATCGGAGATTAGGATGAACATTCTGCTGCCAAGGTTGTCGGAAACCTTGATTATTACCCTCATAATTTGCTTCCTGCTTCGCTGCCTTCAACTCTTGTAACTCGGGGCATTGCTCATAGTCGTGTGGCCCGCCGCATTGCGTACAAGATAAATTAGGAGAAGTTAGAGATAGAGGAACGTAACCCGGAGGGGTGGTAGATGATTGGGAAGTCATCGACTTTGGTTGTTAGGGGTACGAATTCATGGTCATCTGTTCACTTTCTCTGCAGGTGCTTACTTTTGTCGCCTACTGCGCATTGCTCTCCATGAGTTGCTCGTGGCTCTTCATCAGCTGGTCAAATTTATTGTCACTTTCTCCTACATGGTATAAACCTGGTGTGCCTCCTCTTGATCCACCTATGGCCCAGTCTCTTCTCTTCACAGAGGGACTCTATCCCATTCAGAAACTGTTCCCCTGGCTTTTTCAAAATATCAGCACCCAAGAGGAAAGTACCATTGTTTTGCATTGATTGATTAAGCCTTTGTAGAACAATTGAGATAACTGTTCTTTTGTGAGACCATGGTGAGGACACGTCAGCAGTAGTCCTTTGAAACGGTCCCAAGTTTCACAAATGTTCTCTGACCCAGGCTGCTTGAAATTGTAGATCTCAGCAATCATCTCCAACGTTCGGCTCGGGGGCAGGAACTTGTCGTAGAACTTGGTGGCCATTTCATCCCAAGTACCAATGGTACTTGGTGTAAGGCTGTGGTACCATTTACTTTACTCGCATTTCCCAACAGGCTGTGAGGGAACAAGACAGTCTTGCGTACTGGAGTACTGCGTCGGTCGCGGTTAGAATGTTGGCACTGCAGAAACTTGGTGACATGCAACAGAGCTTCGTCAGGACTAGAGCCATCGAACATGCCTAACTCCTTTACACATCGATCTGATGATATGGCTTCAGCTTTTGCCACTCATCGTATTCGGATTGGGGTAAGGTGGGGAAGGATGATGCGGGCTGTTGTCCTTGATTAGATGGCCTGTTGATGTTACGAACTGTAGCTGGTGAAGATGTCATATCTGCTTCCTGGTTAGATCCTATCACCGTGGTGGTTTTGTTGTTGAGATCGTTTCTACCTTAAAATGCGCAGAAAGGTTCTCTCGATCTCAGCGATGTAGCCAACCGTATGATTGTTAATACTGACCGGAAGGCTGTGTGACCTGGTAATAGGCATTCACCACTCAAAACAGAAAGAAACTTGTGATGTGATAAAATAATAAAATTAGGAAGAAATATGGAGGGGGAATTTAAACAGCTAAAAAGAAACAATTCAATAGAATAAAATAAAGAACTACTTTTTTTAACAAGAGTAAATAAACCGAAATAAATAAACATAAAAGAGATAAAAATAAATGCAGTTTAAGTAAATAATAAAATTAAAATAAAGAAAAAGGGCAGAATTTAAATTACTGGAATTTGAATGACAATGGAATTTAAATGGCAGTATTTAAATGACAGAAAATAAAGAACTGGAATTTAAATGACAATTAAATAAAAACTGGAATTAAAATGACAGAATTTAAATGACTGAAAATTTAAATGACAGAATTTAAATGACTGAAAATTTAAATGACAGAATTTAAATGACAGAAATAAATTACTGAAATTTAAAGGACAATGGAAATTTAAATAACTGGAAAGTAAATGACAGGAATTTAAATGACTGGGATTTAATTGACAGTAAAGTAAATGACTGGAAAATAAATAATTGTAATTAATACGATATTAAATTGCTAGAATAATAAATGACATAACAAATAAAAACTAAATTATGAAGCAAAATTAATATATCAACAGAGTATTAAACAAAATATTAACAGAATAATAGAAAAAAATATTATAAACAAAATATTATCATATAACAGGTGAATTATCCGGGGCTTAGGGACTAGATTAAAATCAAGTATCAGCAACGACGCCATTTTGCAGACAGGAAAATGTGAGTGGTTGGAACTGGTGTATTTAAAACAATTGAGATAGAAATTAATAACTCAAAATATCCTTCGGGCTGCAAACAAATCCCGGTCGCAGTAGTATAGTAAGACAGAAGTGGCCGGGGTCAAAACCGTGGACTTATAGCGAAATAATATAGTACCTAAGCTTTGTCACAACAAGGGGGGAATTAATTGACTTGTTTTTGTAAAGTAAAACAGTAGAAAAATAAACTGAGTGGAAGATAAATTAAACGGGACTCCGGGTTCAGGTTTAAATAATCTGATTAATTATGCTAACACTACTACCGTTTTATTATAATAGTTTGGCAAAATTCCTGTTATTATTTTAAAGACTAAATCATAGACTCGAAAGACTCGTTTACCAGAAAATGCTCGATCTAATCTATATTTGAGCAAAACACATGTAAACGGATTAAGTGCGAGGAATATTTTTGCATCTGAAATTACTAACTTATTTAATCAAAATAAGTTTTCCACAAATTTATCGATTAATTAACCTGTCTATTTATCACTAATCAGATCAAAATAGACTTTGTAAAGCATTTTAATAAATTCATGAAATTTATTAAAAAGGCGAGAGATAAGCTTTAATCGTAACAAACCGTATTTAATTAACCGGTAAAAATATAGATTACATAATTAAACAAACTATAATTTAACCTTCACCCGGAGTATATCCTCTTAGCCCAACATAATTAAAAAGACAAATAAGAAGTAAAAAAATCATCTGGGAAAGATAATTAATTCAGCTCCACTATTTTGACTGCTAATATTTGGACAGAGGTTGGATAGAATAACGGTATGGAAATGGAATGTTTTATGGGATGAGGTGATATGTGGATTTTATGTGGACATTATGTAGATGAGATGTATGATTTTTGGAGAGGTAATGGTAATTTTTGTGGAGGAAAATTGGCATAAGTTTGGGGGTGGAATGAGATATGTATTAATGGAGGGTTATAGGTATATTTATAGTGAAAATGGGGTAAAAAAGAGGGGTGTCGGTGTGAAAGAATATAATTTATCTTTTCACACCATGTCGATGCAGCCCTGTACGCTGTCATATTTCTGCTGTCCGAACCACCGTCCGAACCAGGATGGTTCGGACATGTCGACGCTGTGCGGAGCGCGCTCCACGTGTGTGCGTCCGAACCAGCTCATTCGGACACTGGTTCGGACGAGAATTAAATTGCCTCTAAAATCTTCGTTTCAGCTCCGATTTAATCCACGTTTGTTGTGTTGGAATCCTCATGAGTAAATCTACTTAATTACATGGCTTTTTCCTACATTGAACATATAAAATGCATTAGTCCATATCAAAACATAAATCTTAGGAAAAAACGCATAATAAGTGGGAAACATGTGTTTTCAGATATTGCAATTCAATAATGTATTTAAAAACCCTTGACCCTAAAAGTCTATATGTTTTGCACTTCTCAGACACATAATTTAGAAAACCTCAAGATACAAAAGGAGATGGGACGGGTACCTAATGTACTAACTCGATCCCAATCCATGGAGAGGTTGACGACTATTATAACTCGATAGTTTGAGCTGAGTACGATGTCCCGCAAACACCAATTATTACATATTATAGATGACGCATCCATCGTTGATAAACACAGGACATACACCCTAATCAATCCCAAGAAGTTCATATAACATCAAAATGCGTGATAATGCTGGATTCTTAAATAATGATGAAAAGAACAGATGATCTGAAGTCCAGGGAAGAATTGAATCGTGGAGATAACTGAAGCGAACAGATTCAACTAAATACTGCACTATAGGCATTACTAAAAGCTACATATACACATTTTAGAGATTGAAAACCTGGGGATTTAAGATACTGACGCGATTCAGTGGGGCTACATGTTGGGAAGATATATCCATATACTCTTATCCAAATAACAAACCGATACTCGACTTATTATGAGGCACATGCCCTTCTTCATTCACATGAACATGTACGAACATATGTCTATTTCAACTGCTCAAGTATGTGAATAGGAGTAAAAGGGATGTATAAATTTGAATAGAATTAAACCCCCAATATGATATAAACTATAATACAAGTAATGTAATATATGACTCGGTGTGAAACCGATGTGGGATCAAGTAAGAGATTTAGTTTCTCGATAAACTAATAGGTTATAACCAATAGGACCTAGTTCCACGAATAGTGAGATAGGTTGTTTGTGAGTGAACGATATGACCATGGGTGGTTAGATAGTAAGGAGATTAGCTTTAGATTGAGTATTCATTACGTAATGAAAGTCTTGATAAGATAAAATTGGGAAATAGGAAAAAGTTGAGGTTGTTTGATATTTGACGTGGGAGGTCGAACTTGACCCTGGTCAGGTCAAGGGAAAACCAAACACAAATTGGAGTGAAGGGATAATTCAACACCGACGCTGACCATGTCGGGTTGGAAAGTTCCTGAAACTCCCCATAAGAGGTCACGAATAATTCTGAATTAAATAGGCGTTAATTTCTAGTCCTGACATAGAGTTAGAGTTTAAAGGAAAAAGTATACATGTGTATATGGAACGTATTGTGTAAATTGATAGAAAGGTTTATCTATGGTATCCTATAGAGGATAAATGGTTAGAACGACTTCACAAATATTGGAATATAGCAATTATAAGAGAATGCTCGAGATAACTATAACACGGTGCATGTTAAGCATTTGATTACAAATTGAGTAACACACTCCTATAAATACAATTGAACGTATCCTCAATCAATTTTCTAAAGCTTTAACTACTCCGCTATCAGTAAGGAAAGAGCAGTGCCCAAAATTTTTTATAAACCACTGATGAGTGTGTGAAATGAGAACCTACCTATAAACTTGGTAAAGTTAGGAGAATAGGAATCGTATATCAACACCAAGGTAAGCTATCTCCAAGACCACAAGAGCAAATTTCCTTGTGATGAGCACATACTTCCAACTAGAAGCCCCAGCGGTAATCCTACCACAGAATACCTGAAGAACGGGCGATCGAAATCGTGTCCGTATGATCAGTGACTAACGAACTGACAAAGGCGAGAAAACTTTCCACGCTGTGTACAAGGATACACGACAAGACCATAACCCAGACCTTACACTAAATACATGAACCGACTACAGTGAAAATTAAACAAATGCCGGTACCACGGATCGGCGACCCGTTGTTCAATCGAAAAGAAAGTTTTGGTAACCTCTAGTACTAACTTAAAATCCGAACACCTTCAACCACATATTATAGGAAGTGATGTATAGAAGACTGAAAATACCATACATAACACAATTTTACCTAAACCGATTGTAGCTGTAAACGTGAACCGATATAGAATGTGTAACCACAACACCCAAGTACTACCTTTAGAAAGGAGCATCACAACCAACACGCCACTAGAAGCACACGAGTCCAGGAGAGCGAAGTATCGCCTCTAACCATCTTTCTAATCCATGCCACTAGGGCAACAACACCTTCGACAAGATAGCTAATAACACAAATTAATCAACATCAGACGACACCATGGATATCCATTAAAGGGGGATTGACAATAGAATACTTCACTAACCGTGTGACGAACACTACGGGTGTACAAAAATGAGACGTGGGAAGACCGCACTCCGATAGGAGCATGTGGGCCTGACAGACTCATTTATAAGTTAGTCAGGTAAGTAGTAATGTATCATTAGGGTACCCCATGTATGTACACAAGTAGTGTAAGGAATACGAGAAGTACTCAACTCCGTGCCAAGGTCAGTAATACAAACCCAGACTAGTGCAGCCAATTACCTCGAATATGGATGAGAGGAGTCTCAGTTAACCAACGGGGCTAGAGGAGCCAAGAACCATGAATACAAGTCGACCAGCGTCATAACTCCACATCGAAGTGGTTAATGCACAGTGAAGACAAAGGAAACTTTCCAAAGTCGTGAACGCTAATGACATAGACATGCAAACCCATTAAAAGGGTGACAAACTTGTGAAAACCTTATAGGGATCAAGCAAATTCTTGACGTCCAGAGGAACCTATCAAATGATGTGAACATAAACACATGACTACGCAATAAAGGAAGGCAGAGCTAGTATACTAGCGGATGCCTTATGCGAGAAACAAATGTTATGATAACTAATGACCGTCGAACCGACCAGGATATGGTCCGCACAGAAGTGACCATCATGAACAGCCATTAGCAAGAAATGCGTGGGTGAAAATAGTCGAGTAAACCTCGCATAGAGGGAAGCGAAATGAAGGCTGAAGAGGTAGAACCCTAATACAAGCACAACAAATGGATTCCCCTGGCCGATAGCAGGATGAACCATACGAACATTGTTGCTAACTCGACACACGAGATAATATAACATACATCAACAAGAAGTAAGTAGCAAAGAAGTACAACAAACATTACTCGGAACAAAACCACCTGGAGACACGGATGACAAGCATTATCTCCGTGGACATAAAGGCTAATATTTCTCAGTATTACAGAGACAAGTGTAAAAAGCACTAGGTACTAACAATAGCCAATGTCATACTGCTTCTCAAACCGAAGATCAGTGAGAAAAGATACGCGCAGTTATGCTAATAACCCAACCATGGAATATGCGACTTAGATCGAATCGTACACGCATACAATCGATATTACCGCGCCGATTATGATACCTCCGTTTCCAAATTAAGAAAGACTGTGGATAACACTGTCATATCGGAACGAGGTCACAAATAACTTGCTGCTAATAAACGGTCTACAATATGTCGACAACAATGAAGAAGGGGCAAATTGAGCCCTATGTTCATAGGTCTGCACCTCATTACGGAGCGAGTGAGCCCATTAGAATAAATTCAGGAGAGAGCACAAAAAGTGTGTGCCTCACTGTAACACTCCATCTCCAAACAATGATTGTCGCCCTAAGTCCATCTCGTTCATTAACAACATAGCGGAAAAGTTCTACTAAATTGGTGTTACCGCCATTAGTCACCCACGTGACTAACTAGGCCTATTCTCTTACAAGTCACGGTCTGACTAACCGGATAATTACTCGAGCATCTATACAATACAATTCATAAACCACAAGTTATACCGAGTATCTCATATCCTAATACATCATACTAACATCCCATCCAATTACTAAACTAGTGTACATGCACAACTCGTGTAATAAATGTAAAAGCAACCCGAAGTACTCTACCCGCTCCTACTCTCAGGTTGAGTCCTCGTCTGGCACCTACCTGCAAAGTTTAAATCACAGGCCCCAAGGGGCTCAGCATATGCTGGTACAGAAAACGTGCACCCACAAGCTAACAGGGCTACACACGACTACTTTGTCGTATACATGCAGTTGATTATTCATACAGATAATAATTAGAAGTATGATAACAAACAACACACCCATGTGCAACATTCACAGCTCCATTAAATCGAACGTCGTAATGGACGCCCATTAATGAGTAAGTCAGATTCCTAACTCCTGAGGCCTGAGAATTGTTTAGTTCTCATGTTTGACCATACCTTATAGTGTCAACCGTTCTCATAATAGAACTGGTTGTTCTCTAACTGAATTGTTTATTTTTGTCGGGTCAAAGTAACCCTAGCCAATGAGTTATTAGCTCCATTGGGTTAATAAACATTAATTCTTAAGTTATGAGGGATGTAGGCTTGACCCTCCCGCGCCTCCTGAATTTGCCTTCAGCCTCGAACTGTTCACTCGAGATGGTCGGGTCTGTTTGTCGACCCTAGGCGACAAGTCGTAGACGAGCCATATGCGGAAGACAGATCTGATACAGATGCCGACCTCCTAACCTAAACATGCATGACTGGAGTCAGTCCCGGATTCCTCTCCCCCCATGTTCAAATTAGCTGAAGTCTCAATGACAATTTGTTAGTTATACCTCTCTCGGTATTAACCAACTAACAGCGCGGAGTATTTATAACCTTATACAATTGTTACTAAACATAGTTAATGAACAAGCTCTAAATCAAGTCGTGTTGGGTGCAATGGACACACAATAACAATACAGTAGATTGGTTTCATGCTTAATCTTGTTTGGTCGTATCACAATAACACATAGCACACAAACTGAGGTAGACCCCGTTAGCAAGCAAGCTACAAGAATCCCATACCGTACACGGGAGATTGGCTAGCTCTTAATACCACGTTCGCCTAATCCGCCGAACGCCTCCGACTATCTAGATCTGTAACCAGAACTTGTATTAGTATCTTGTGTCTTAGAACTAATTTGGTTCTCTTTTCAACTTAAACCTCTTCCTAGGTTAACCCGGGTATAATAGTATACCATTAAAGGGTTCGTTCATTTAGGAGCGTTTTCAAGCTCAATTCTAATTCATTAACATACTAACGTCGTTAGCAGTTACTTAGTTGCATAGTTAGCAACTATAGACTTATACGGACCTTGTGTTAGTTTTTTCGTATTTTTCACTATTCATCCGTATTTCACTATTCATTTATACGGTCTCGTATTCTACTATTCATTTATACGGCCTCATATTTACTATTCACCGTATTTCACTATTCATGTATACGTTCGTATTTACTGTTCATGTATACGTATACTATTCACGTATACGAGTACTATTCATGTATACCAACATTTTCGTATACGTCCATATGATACTCCGTATCATACGTATTTATTTCTTTTTCCCAATATAACTTGTATTTTCTTTAAAATACTTTAAGAATTGATTTCTCCTATACTTATTAAATTACGGGTATACCCCTCGTATACCTTAAGTTATATCGGGTCTCGTTTAACCCCGTTTAACTCTGTTTCTTTTACAACTTGTTTCTAAGTTCTTTATTTAATTTCCTTAACCTTCTAAACACATAAAAATGTGTTATTTACATTCCTTACCCATAGTTTCTTTTAATTTCTATTTTACTCATAATAAGTTCTAACTTGTTATTTTTATTTCTAATTTCTTCCAAAGTCTTTCTTAATTAATTTCTTCTATACTTTTGGTCAATTACCAAAATATACCCAAGTTTGACCAGCCTTTTATGGTCAAACCCCTAACTTTCCAGAATTTACAATATTACCCCGAAAGTTAATTTATCTTAACTCTTTATTCCTTAAACATTTTATTACCTAATCTTTTGCTATAATTTTTATTCTAACTCATCTAAATATTTTATAAACTATCATTGACCATGTTTGAACCTTTTGACCACTAAAATTACCATTTTACCCTTGTGGTCTATTCTTTCATTTATTAACCAATTTAACTCCAATTAATTTCTAATTTTCGTAATTAATTTACCTACAGATTTTTGAACATCAAAAATCACTTTAAACATCTCTAAATCACCAGATTTTAATTATCTAATGTATAGTATATATATACCATCCTTTATTAACTTTTAAATATACCAAAACCTTATAAATTCCTTATAATAATTATAAACTCTTAATAAATTGTAAACTTAATTCTACATTATTTTCTCATCACCTAAACTTCATAAATCCATAATACTCATATATATATATTATTTTTCGGCAATGATAATATAAAACCAAAACTTCTCAAATTTTACATATATTCTAAATATACTAATTCCTTTACTTTAACTTAGTTATATAATTTTCCTAACTCACATATGTTCTCTTAATTTTCGGCTACCCCATAAGTTATAGTATATGAACTTTTCTTGTATATTATGATAGCTTATATTGTAGCTTATATCATAAGGAGTATAAATCTAATTTAGGATTTACAAAATATTAACATTTAATGTTTCAAAAATTAAATCTAACACACTTATAATTTTGGTAATAATTACCAAGATGAACAATATGTTAGATCATATATAGATCAACAATTAGAACCTTGAAATAGGTAGTTGTAAGATTTACCTTGTATATTACCTTTAGCTTAATATTAAGCTTGTTTTCCTTAGAAATTTTGACAGCAATTTGCTAGAGAATTGGCTCCAAAATCATTTATAAGATGAAGAATAATAGGGTTAGTAACCCCAGGCACTCGGCCTTGATGAAAATCAAAGAAGGAAGAGTTTCCAAGAAGGCAATGTTTTACCTCGAGAATCAAAGGCACTTCTTCGTGGTTTTTCCTAGAATCTGGGACTCATGAGCTATGGTTGTAAATCTCTTCGAAAGGGATTCCAACGAGCTATCAAGCTTGTTATTTGGAGTTAGGACAAGAAAGTTATGATTTCTACAAGGCAAGGTGTTCTTTAAGGTACTAATCTAAGAATAATGGAGTTTTTGTGTTGTTTCTTCAAAGAGAGGAGGAACTACGAATTTGGGAGC
Source organism: Limonium bicolor (assembly GCA_023374045.1). Classification (NCBI taxonomy): domain Eukaryota; kingdom Viridiplantae; phylum Streptophyta; class Magnoliopsida; order Caryophyllales; family Plumbaginaceae; genus Limonium; species Limonium bicolor. The sequence goes on from CM041777.1 coordinate 143,862,226, forward strand.
TCTCATAATGATAGGTAAGTGTCTGATTAATGAATTAGTCTGGGGACAAGGTCATATGGCACTTAATGAAAGTCTTGGTAGGTGTAATAGTAAAATTAAAGCATTTTGTCCTTAATGACTCACCTCTTCAAGTCGGAAGCCTTAGGTCTTTTTTGACCTGTTTTTTTTTGTTTCTCCCTTATATTATGTAAATTAGATGTATTAATCTCGTTCATAAGGACTTATACCATGTGTTAGGTATGTTACATAGCCAAAAATGCCTTAAACACTATTTTATGTGCTTCTGGGTTCACATTGATTATGCAATTGGTTTTGGCTAGTTTAAATGTGTCCTTAATAATTTACAACCTTTAGAAACTTTGTTCATGAAATAGCATGTTGCTCATTCCAATTTAACCAAGTCGTTTAGTGGTTTCTCCTTGACTTTCATCAGTTTAGTACCTGTTTTACTGTGGACTTTGTATACTTAATTTGTGTTATACGTAATGGTTCCTATGACCATTTAATTGTTGCTCCCTTATTTCTTTTTGGTATTTAGGCTCATTAGCCTTTTTCGTTCCATGTATACATGCTTAAAGCACATTTCTTTAAAGCACATTTTTGTGCTCTGAGGTGCGTTTTCGTTTTAAACGCTAATTCTGCTTAATGCGTATTACTAATCTTAGAGGTATTTAACATTTTAAATCTCTTGGGATCTTATTGGTAGTTCCCTAATTTATTTGTACTCTTTTAACACAACTTTTGCTCTAATTGTCTCAAGCATGTTTTGTGTAAATTGTTGTTTAACACTTCTTCTAATGTTTCTAAGGCACTTCTAGCCTTAGTATATCCTAATTAGATAGTTCATTAATATATTAAGGTTTGGGGTATTTCAATCTACCCCCTTTTAAAGAACTTTGCCCCCAAAGTTCCTATGTATCTATATCTCTTAGAACACAAGGTACTTCACACTAAAAGATCATGTAGATCACTCAATATCTGTATAGGCATTCTGACTCATAAGGTCTGCCGTATATATATAATATATATATATATATATATATATATTATATATATTTACCACACTTATCACACAACATGACTTTTGCATGTTTTAGTAATCAAAATACTCGTTGTATATTCTTGTTGTATACTCCTTATGTAACCCGGTTCGGAGACAAAGGTTTTCATGTCCCCGCGTTCATGAGCGAGTAATACAGAAATGTTATTTGCAAGTACCGATTGCGCTGGACTCTTACGCTCTCTGGTTCACGGTCCTTTGGAAGATCAAAACATCACATACTTTTGTCATATCCCCCCCATGTCAACGGTCCAATTCCACTTAATGCTACTACATCTACTCTTAACGCGGTTAATTGTGACCACTTGTAGGGAGTTTCAGGAATCATCCGACCCTGATGTGATCAGCATCAGTGTTGAACTATCCTTTCACCCCAATTTGTGTTCAGTTTTCCTTGATCTGGCCAAGATCAAGTTCTACCTCCCACGTCAACTTCAAACAACCAAATAATTATTCATGTAGCATTTTATATCTTTTAGTCCTTCTAGTCACAATCATAAATCAATACATCTCCAAATTATGGAACTCAATCCATCAGTCATTCTTAATCCACCTCTCAGCAATTACTTAGAGAATTTAATTCCTACCAGGTTCTACATCGGTCTCATACCGATTCATACCTCATAACATTACCATATTTGGTCTCATATCAATACATATCGTAGGGATTTTAATTCCCCTGGAGTTTCTACTCCTCTTTTCCTGAATCCTCGCACCGAAGTTAATGAGGTCGTCCTCTAATACATCTGGTATTCGCATTTAATTGTGCGTAATAACCACAACCACATAAGAATGAATACATGTGTTTATATAACATACGTATCAAACATCACAACTAATTGTATTGTGCTATGCACACTGTAGTTTACGTACTCAATACGTGAAACATACGCTAAGCGATTGTGCGCTCTACCCCCCCTTAAAATGGATTACGCCTACGGAAACAACATTAAATCATCCTTGAACATAGGTTCAAGATGTTTAGGTGTCATGGAGCATTCAGGCTTCCATGTAGTCTATCTCACATTATGATTGGGTCAGAGGGTCTTCACCATGGTAATGGCTTAGTCTTTGTATCAAGGATTCTTATTGGTCTTTATACCAATCTTACAACTGGTTCAAGTGTAGTCTCTAAGGCTCTAAGGTATTTGGTAGATAAGTCATATATTTTATTCGACTGGAAGATGTGAGACACATCCTTCCTTCTTCTCTTTTGTTAGGTACATCAAACCTTTTAAGACACGGTCCGCTAGCTTCTGCTGCGCGACTCTGTTAAACTTGGGGCTTAGTTTGCCCTTCCTATCCTCTTCAATATGTTTTACAACTCTTTTGTATCCTTATAATTTAGGAATAAAGGTCTCTTAATGGACGCGTGGTATCTTTATCTATACACGGTCTCTATGAGTTATAGCTTGTATATCCAGTTCTTTGGAGATCTGGTGTTCATGCTCTTATTACACCTCTCAGCGTCTGAATTGTTTTCCACTAACTGACCCTCAGTCTGAGATTTTTGTATACTCTGGAGTTACTGTTCAGTGCTTATTGCTCTTCACAGTTTCCTCCAAAAATCTAGAGACATATAAACTGTTCATACTTACCAATCAGTGCTCCTCGCACTTCATAACTCTTAATTGTTTCCTCCTGGAATGAGTTCTCTGACTCTTTTAATCTCATTGGTTTAGTTGAGTTCTTCCTCCTCAAGTGTTCACGGTAAATTGATGTTCTGGTGTGAGTTTGCATCGCTGACTGTCGTACGAAGTCGACTACTTCTCGCGTTCTTTACACTACTTGTTTACATATATGGGGTACCTTACTAATACATTGCTACTTACCCGACTAACTTCTAAATAAGTCCATCAGGCCCACAAGCTCCTTTGGAGTGCGGTCGTCCCACATCTCGTTTAAGTATACTCGTAGTGTTCGTCACACGCTTAGTTACAGCTAATTTGTGAAGTATTCTATTGTCGATTTCCTCTTTCATCATTCCATGATAACGCACATGTCGTTCTTCTTGAACTTAATCAAGGAATATCCATCTACTGGGTTCATAACTACATTATACCTTCTGTATTTAGTACGGACTCGATCCCTTAGTAATTTGAGGTCTCTTTCCTTAGAGCCTTTTATCTTATTTCTCATGTCGATTCACTAGGAATGCACTTCCAGTTCCTTACGGAATGGACAGTGTGCTTCGTGCAAAACCTTTCATCACATGATCCTGACTACTGGCGTTACTGCATAGTCTGTCTCCCATTTCATCACCTTACTTACATCAGGTTTTAATTCATAAATCTGATTGCTTTCGTGTCAATATTTGATGGCTTATATATAGTGGTTGCTTTGCTGTGCACCGTAACCTAATCTACCTGACGGTATTATTCTAACGGCCTCCACTACCGAAGTAGCTTTAGCTGTCTTATATTGCCCATTGATGGCACAATTCTTCAATCATTTTACTTCAACGTCTTGTCTTATTTTCAATCCCTTTCTGGTGTAAACACACTGGGAGTTCCCCAGGTTTGATGTAAGGCGGTTGTCGCATCATACTGTAAGATTATTATCATTCAGCTCGAAGATAATTGCTTCAAATTTCAGGTTTATTTGTAGGTTGTATTCTATCTCTAATAAGTGAAAGCCCATTTCGAGGGGTTTATTCCCACTCAAGGCCTCACAACAAGGAGAGGTATCCCCACCCTAAAAGGAGTGGTTCGTTCTCCACCTCCGTCATTGTAACATCTCTCTATTCTCATTGGTGCCCTTTTCTGGCAATTCCTCCTCAATTTCGTATAGGTTTTCATAATCACTCGTATGTACGAATTGTAGTTCATTCATGGTCAAGATAAGCCTTTTTACTCTTTCATACGCCTTGAGCTCTGATGTATTTAACATCCTTGGCTCGTAGGCCCTTAATGCTTTATTAGTCTCAAGTGTGAGCCGGTGTTCGGTTCAATGTTGTATTCTTAATCATCTGTAGGTTATCCACGTAATTCTCTTGTTCTCTGAACTCTGTCAATGTTGGGTCACATCATTGGATGTACTATTGGGTTTAACAATAAGTTGTTGTATCTCGCTTCCTGCTGTGGAAGTTCGTTTAGGTAATCCGATGTTAATCAGTGTTTGTGACAATACATTCGCTCTCATAGACTTGTGTCTTTTAGCAATTAAGGATTCGTTTTCATTAGGCCTCTGCCTTCCGGTGTCTAAGTCGGATATTCACCCTGGCTATCATGTGAAGTCATGTCAATACTTTGTTCAACTTTCGTTGACTACGCCATCCGTTAATGACTAATCACACTTGGGTGTAAATGAGTTAGGCAAGCAATACTAACCGTCGTTTATGGGTCTTTTTCTGCTCAACTATACCAACTCTATGGTGTAGTCCTTTTGAGGTTCTCTCTTTCGGGATTGCAGGTCCTTGATCCTAGGTAGGTCATTGCTTAAATTTGTTTTCTCTGATTCTGTTTCTGGGGTTTATCAACATCTTCAATGAAGAGTGCTGTTAATGGTATTATTCTGGGAGTTCATCCCGTTTTTATTGAAAGTTGTTATGTCCTCCATCTTCATTGTATGTCGTAATACCTTTCTTGTAGGTTATTACTTACATCTGGTCCTCTCACATTGTTGAGTAATCTCTTCGGTTCCTCCATTCAAGGTTAGGCTTGGTTTTGGGTTGATGTTCTTACCTGTAGTGTCGGTTGCCTGTTGTTGATGCTCACGTCGTTTAGTTTCCTTACCAAGCCCAGCTCCCTGCTGACTGGTGTACTGATTTAGTTGTCATGGTTAGGCCGTCAGCCCCTCTCAATGTTTCGCTCTTCAGTCTTAAGGATTTGTAATCCGGTGTTAATATGTATTATATCCGTAGGTTTTTGTTTTACCATTTGGTCTTCACGGTTCCCCGTATAGCTTCATTACGACAGCACTTGCCAAGGCAAGTACGCCATGCAAGATGAGCTATCGGTACTGTGTACGTCGGTAATGGTACATTCTCCTAAACTCCATGTAGGTGGTAGTCCATGGGACTCCTTTTTGCCCTTTTTGGCTTTGGTTTATTTATTATCTCTGCAACTTGGGTCGACATGCTACGCAGACGATATAACCCCGCCATACTAGTAAGAAGAAAAGCACTACGAGTGCAATAAGAGGACAAGAGAAGCGAACAAAGTAGAGATGAGGGATACGAAGTCACGAGAGGACTGTCGTTCCCATTATCCCAATCTTCTATGGCCATAACTACGACCAGTAAACCACTTGCAACAGGCATTCTTGAACGCTTATCCCCACCCTCCTCATCTCGGGAAACTAATATGAAAATGAAGAACACAGGAAGATTAAAGGTTCCTTCAATCGGGAAGACCCGACCTGGCCGCAATGAAGAATTACACCGACAACGCGGAACCAGAACTTAATTGCAAAGAATGCTAAGAACTAGATAAACCTGACAGCGGTATACGACCTAAAGGGAACTACTTAACCCAGTAGAAAATTATAGGACCCTACTAAGCGAGGGAACACCATGCCAATGGCAATAACAGAGCCAGCGAGATTAGCGAATATGCAAGATGAGAGCGCATACATACCGCAGCAGACAAGCATTGTGTGATAATTCAACCTGCATGGCGCACTTGCTACAACAAGTGCTGCCATAACAACTGATCCGGAAAAACGACAACGACCTACAACGGTAGACAATTACAAGGGCAGAAGGACCAAACCCTCTGGGACTATAACAGGTAATACCTAGAGAGGAGAAAAGATCACATAACCCTGATAATGCGAGACAGACGAATACACGAACATAAGCGAAAGGAAGCCTAATGAGAACCTCCTCGCAAGGAGCAAAAACCTGAAATTTTGGGATACCCGGGCACTGAGCCTAACGCTCAGTGCGGGACAAGTAATCCTACAACTTTATATTGACTTCATAAGAAGAATAAACAAACGTGTTACACTCACCTAAACCGTAATATGCACGATGCATAAAGCCTACTAGATTGACTTACCTTGGAAAAACTCTTCAATTTTCAAAATCTTTTCACATCTTCAAAGCATTTTTAAGTACCTTTTAACCATTCCTTCAACACACATCAATTAAGCCTGTGAACGAAAGACGGGAGTATACGGGCAAGGTGCACCGAGTCATTAGACCGGGCACGCCCCTACTCGAGAAAGCATAACCATTGACGAGCGGACTATCAACGCGAGAGAACTCGAAACACCAAAGATAGAGATCGAAGAGGGCTAACTACTAAACGTCGGAGGCGATCTAGAAGTGAGTTACACATAGTGTACTTAGGCGAGCAATGGACACATAATTTAGAAAACCCCAAGATACGAAAAGGAGATGGGACGGGTACCTAATGTACTAACCCGATCCCAATCCATGGAGTGGTGACGACTATTATAACTCGGTAGTTTGAGCTGAGTACGATGTCAAGCAAACACCAATTATTACATATTATAGATGACTCATCCATCGTTGTTAAACACAGGACAGACACCCGAATCAATCCCAAGAAGCTCATATAACATCACAATGCTTGATAAAGCTGGATTCTTAAATAATGATGAAAAGAACAGATGATCTGAAGTCCAGAGAAGAATCAAATCGTGGAGATAACTGAAGCGAACAATTCAACTAAATACTGCACTATATGCATTACTAAAAGCTACCTATACACATTTTAGAGATTGAAAACCTAGGGATTTAAGATACTGATGCGATTCAGTGGGGCTACATGTTGGAAAGATATATCCATATACTCTTATCCAAATAACAAACCGATACTCGACTTATTATGAGGCACATGCCCTTCTTCATTCACATGAACATACGAACATATGTCTATTTCAACTGCTCAAGTACGTGAATAGGAGTAAAAGGGATGTATAAATTTGAATAGAATTAAACCCCCAATATGATATAAACTATAATACAAGTAATGTAATATATGACTCGGTGTGAAACCGATGTGGGATCAAGTAAGAGAATTAGTTTCTCGATAAACTAATAGGTTATAACCAATGGGACCTAGTTCCACGAATAGTGAGATGGGTTGTTTGTGAGTGAACGATATGACCATGGGTGGTTAGATAGTAAGGAGATTAGCTTTAGATTGAGTATTCATTACGTAATGAAAGTCTTGATAAGATAAAATTTGGAAATAGGAAAAAGTTGAGGTTGTTTGATATTTGACATGGGAGGTCGAACTTGACCCTGGTCAGGTCAAGGGAAAACCAAACCCAAATTGGAGTGAAGGGATAATTCAACACCGACGCTGACCACGTCGGGGTTGGAAAGTTCCTGAAACTCCCCATAAGTGGTCACAAATAATTCTGAATTAAATAGGCGTTAATTTCTAGTCCTGACATAGAGTTAGAGTTTAAAGGAAAAAGTATACATGTGTATATGGAACGTATTGTGTAGATTGATAAGAAGATTATCTATGGTATCCTATAGAGGATAAATGGTTAGAACGACTCCACAAATATTGGAATATAGTCAATTATAAGAGAATGCTCGAGATAACTATAACACGGTGCATGTTAAGCATTTGATTACAAATTGAGTAACACACTCCTATAAATACAATTGAAGGTATCCTCAATCAATTTTCTAAAGCTTTAACTACTCTGCTATCTGTAAGGAAAGAGCAGTGCCCAAATCTTTATAATAAACCACTGATGAGTGTGTGAAATGAGAACCTACCTATAAACTTGGTAGAGTTAGGAGAATAGGAATCTTATATCAACACCAAGGTAAGCTATCTCCAAGACCACAAGAGCAAATTTCCTTGTGATGAGCACATACTTCCAACTAGAAGCCCCAGCGGTAATCCTACCGCAGAATACCTGAAGAACGGGCGATCGAAATCGTGTCCGTATGATCAGTGACTAACGAACTGACAAAGGCGAGAAAACTTTCCACGCTGTGTACAAGGATACACGACAAGACTATAACCCAGACCTTCCACTAAATACATGAACCGACTACAGTGATAATTAAACAAATGCTGGTACCACGGATCGGCGACCCGTTGTTCAATCGAAAAGAAAGTTTTGGTAACCTCTAGTACTAACTTAAAATCTGAACACCTTCAACCACATATTATAGGAAGTGATGTATAGAAGACTGAAAATACCATACATTAACACAATTTTACCTAAACCGATTGTAGCTGTAAACGTGAACCGATATAGAATGTGTAACCAATTAACACCCAAGTACTACCTTTAGAAACGAGCATCACAACCAACACGCCACTAGAAGCACACGAGTCCAGGAGAGCGAAGTATCACCTCTAACCATCTTTCTAATCCATGCCACTAGGGCAACAACACCTTCGACAAGATAACTAATAACATAAATTAATCAACATCAGACGACACCAAGGATATCCATTAAAATGGGGATTGACAATAGAATACTTCACTAACCGTGTGACGAACACTACGGGTGTACAGAAATGAGACGTGGGACGACCGCACTCCGATAGGAGCATGTGGGCCTGACAGACTCATTTATAAGTTAGTCAGGTAAGTAGTAATGTATCATTAGGGTACCCCTTGTATGTACACAAGTAGTGTAAGGAATACGAGAAGTACTCAACTCCGTGCCAAGGTCAGTAATACAAACCCAGACTAGTGCAGCCAATTACCTCGAATTTGGACGAGAGGAGTCTCAGTTAAACCAACGGGGATAGAGGAGCCAAGAACCTTGAATACAAGGCGACCAGCGTCATAACTCCACAGCGAAGTGGTTAATGCACTGTGAAGACAAAGGAAACTTTTCAAAGTCGTGAACGCTAATGACATAGACATGCAAACCCATTAAAAGGGTGACTAACATGTGAAAACCTTATAGGGATCAAGCAAATTCTTGACGTCCAGAGGAACCTATCAAATGATGTGAACATAAACACATGACTACGCAATAAAGGAAGGCAGAGCTAGTATACTAGCGGACGCCTTAAGTGAGAAACAAATGTTATGATAACTAATGACCGTCGAACCGACCAGGATATGGTGCACACAGAAGTGACCATCATGAACAGCCATTAGCAAGAAATGCGTGGGTGAAAATAGTCGAGTAAACCTCGCATAGAGGGAAGTGAAATGAAGGCTGAAGAGGTAGAACCCTAATACAAGCACAACAAATGGATTCCCCTGGCAGATAGCAGGACAAACCATACGAACATTGTTGCTAACCCGACACACGAGATAATATAACATACATAAACAAGAAGTAAGTAGCAAAGAAGTACAACAAATGCATTACTCCGGTACAAAACCACCTGGAGACACGGATGACAAGCATTATCTCCGTGGACATAAAGGCTAATATGTCTCAGTATTACAGAGACAAGTGCAAAAAGAACTAGGTACTAACAATAGCCAATGTCATACTGCTTCTCAAACCGAAGATCAGTGAGAAAAGATACGCGTAGTTACGCTAATAACCCAACCATGGAATATGTGACTAAGATCAAATCGTACACGCATACAATCGATATTACCGCGCCGATTATGATACCTCCGTTTCCAAATTAAGAAAAGACTGTGGATAACACTGTCATATCGGAACGAGGTCAGCAATAACTTGCTGCTAATAAACGGTCTACAATATGTCGACAACAATGAAGAAGGGGCAAACTGAGCCCTATGTTCATAGGTCTGCACCTCATTACGAAGCGAGTGATTAGAATAAATTCGGGAGAGAGCACAAAAAAGTGTGTGCCTCACTGTAACACCCCATCTCCAAATATAGTGATTGTCGCCCTAAGTCCATCTCGTTCATTAACAACACAGCGGAAATGTTCTACTAAATTGGTGTTACCGCCGTTTGTCACCCACGTGACTAACTAGGCCTATTCTCTTACAAGTCACGGTTTGACTAACCGGATAATTACTCGAGCATCTATACAATACAATTCATAAACCACAACTTATACCGAGTATCTCATATCCTAATACATCATACTAACATCCCATCTAATTACTAAACGAGTGTACATGCACAACTCATGTAACAAAAGTAAAAGCAACCCGAAGTACTCTACCCGCTCCTACTCTCAGGTTGAGTCCTCGTCTGGCACCTACCTGCAAAGTTTAAATCACAGGCCCCAAGGGGCTCAGCATATTACTGGTACAGAAAACGTGCAGCCCACAAGCTAACAGGGCTACACACGACTACTTTGTCGTATACATGCAGTTGATTATTGATACAGATAATAATAAGAAGTATGATAACAAACAACACACCCATGTGCAACATTCACAGCTCCATTAAATCGAACGTCGTAATGGACGCCCATTAATGAGTAAGTTAGATTCCTAACTCCTGAGGCCTGAGAATTGTTTAGTTCTCGTGTTTGACCATACCTTAGAAGTGTCAACCGTTCTCTTAATAGAACTGGTTGTTCTCTAACTGAATTGTTTATTTTTGTCGGGTCAAAGTAACCCTAGCCAATGAGTTATTAGCTCCATTGGGTTAATACACATTAATTCTTAAGTTATGAGGGATGTAGGCTTGACCCTCCCGCGCCTCCTGAATTTGCCTCCCACCTTGAACTGTTCACTCGAGATGGTCGGGTCTGTTTGTCGACCCTAGGCGACAAGTCGTAGACAAGCCATATGCGGAAGACAGATCTGATACAGATGCCAACCTCCTAACCTAAACATGCATGACCGGAGTCAGTCCCGGATTCCTCTCCCCCCAAGTTCCAATTAGTTGAAGTCTCAATGACAATTTGTTAGTTAAAACCTCTCTCGGTATTAACCAACTAACACGGGGAGTATTTATAACCTTATACAATTGTTACTAAACATAGTTAATGAACAAGCTCTAAATCAAGTCGTGTTAGGGTGCAATGGACACACAATAACAATACAGTAGATCGGTTTCATGCTTAATCTTGTTTGGTCGTATCACAATAACACATACCACACAAACCAAGGTAGACCCCGTTAGCACGCAAGCTACAAGAATCCCATACCGTACACCGGAGATTGGCTAGCTCTTAATACCACGTTCGCCTAATCCGTCGAATGTCTCCGACTATCTAGATCTGTAACCAGAACTTGTATTAGTATCTTGTCTCTTAGAACTAATTTGGTTCTGTTTTCAACTTAAACCTCTTCCCAGATTAACCCGGGTATAATAGTATACGTTAAACCGGTTCGTTCATTTAGGAGCGTTTTCAAGCTCAATTCTAATTCATTAACATACTAACGTCGTTAGCAGTTACTTAGTTGCATAGTTAGCAACTATAGACTTATACGGACCTTGTGTTAGTTTTTCGTATTTTTCACTATTCATCGTATTTCACTATACATTTATACAGTCTCGTATTCTACTATTCATTTATACAACCTCATATTTACTATTCACCGTATTTCACTATTCATGTATACGTTTCGTATTTTACTGTTCGTGTATATGTATACTATTCACGTATACGAGTACTATTCATGTATACCAACATTTTTCGTATACGTTCCGTATCATACGTATTTATTTCTTTTTCCCAATATTACTTGTATATTGTTTAAAATACTTTAAGAATTGATTTCTCCTATACTTATTAAATTACGGGTATACCCCTCGTATACCTTAAGTTATATACGGGTCTCGTTTAACCCCGTGTTAACTCTGTTTCTTTTACAACTTGTTTCTAAGTTCTTTATTTAATTTCCTTAACCTTCTAAACACATAAAAATATGTTATTTACATTCCTTACCCATAGTTTTCTTTTAATTTCTATTTTACTCATAATAAGTTCTAAACTTGTTATTTTTATTTCTAATTTCTTCCAAAGTCTTTCTTAATTAATTTCTTCTATACTTTTGGTCAATTACCAAAATATACCCAAGTTTGACCAGCCTTGTATGGTCAAACCCTCTAACTTTCCAGAATTTACAATATTACCCCGAAAGTTAATTTATCTTAACTCTTTATTCCTTAAACATTTTATTACCTAATCTTTTGCTATAATTTTTATTCTAACTCATCTAAATATTTTATAAACTGTCATTGACCATGTTTGACCACGTTTGACCACTAAAATTACCATTTTACCCTTGTGGTCTATTCTTTCATTTATTAACCAATTTAACTCCAATTAATTTCTAATTTTCGTAATTAATTTACCTACAAATTTTTGAACATCAAAAATCACTTTAAACATCTCTAAATCACCAGATTTAATTATCTAATGTTATAGTATATATATACCATCCTTTATTAACTTTTAAATATACCAAAACCTTATAAATTCCTTATAATAATTATAAACTCTTAATAAATTGTAAACTTAATTCTACAATTATTTTCTCATCACCTAAATTTCATAAATTCCATAATAAATCATATATATTTTCGGCAATGATAATATATAATCAAAACTTCTCAAATTTTACATAATATTCTTAAATATACTGATTCCTTTACTTTAACTTAGTTATATAATTTTCCTAACTCACATATGTTCTCTTAATTTTCGGCTACCCCATAATTATAGTATATGAACTTTTCTATTATGATAGTTTATATTGTAGCTTATATCATAAGGAGTATAAATCTAATTTAGGAATTACAAAATATTAACATTTAATGTGTCAAATATTAAATCTAACACATTTATAATTTCGGTAATAATAAACAAGATGATGTGTATGTGCTTGAACTATTGTGTATGGATGTCCTTCGGGACTTGTGACGTTATATATATGTGTGTGGTTAGTTTGATTTGGACACTTCCGAAAAGTGTGGGAACTATAGAAGTGATAGGATTGGATGGATTTGAACCTTTGGATTCGTGGATAGTTAGATACACTTTCGATTCAAACAACTTAGAACTTCGGGACGAAGTTCTTTCAAGGGGGTAGACTGAAATACCCCAAATAATTACTACCTTAAAATAATGGAGATTAAATTAAATCGTGAGCAATAATTACCGTAAACATTATGGTATTTAAAATTTGTTCCAAACGGATATTAGATTAAACTCCAAAAAGTAATATCGCATGTACATATCGGTACATATAATAAATACCACTAGTATACCCTAATAAATTATATGAGTATTATATATATACCCCAAATAAATCATGACACAAGGATATACTCATGCATACATTTGTAAATAAAAAAAATATGTTACGAGTAATAATGTGACATATAAATATGGTCACTTATATGTACATATATATATGTACAACTAACACTATAATAATATGAGGTGGAAAAGTTTTCAAATTCCCCAACATGTGGCCGCCTGCACAACAAAGAAAAGAAAACATCATTAGGATAAGTTAACTAGTATTATAGTACAACAAAGTACAAGGTCTTACTTTTCTTTTCTCCCACACCTTACCGGTCCATGTCCAGGTCACCTTAGCTGCTTCCCTTCTAACTCTTCTATGCTAGTCTTCCTGCTTTGTTCCCACGCCAGTAAACCATCACATTCTGCTCCATTCTCGGACAGATAACCAGGCAAGCAACAAAGAAAACACAGCAGGAAATGAACAAAAAAAAACAGTGAACCCATCTGTTCCTGCTCACTCTCGACAGAAAACGCAAGTCTTATCCCTTCCAACACTAGCCTTCGACCTTTTTCTTCTTCACTTCATACCAGCCCTTCTCCCTTTCTGTTGCAGAGCCTCACACTCAAGGAAAAAGAAAAGAAACCCCCTCCATTGTCGGTGCAACCAGAGAGCAATGCAGAAACAAAAACAAACGAAGATGAAGCAAACTGTTATGCAGTCTCGGTCCCAAGCTACAATATCAGTAGGAAGAAACATATAAAAAAAAAACGATAACTGCAGTCACCTCCTTCCCTACTCTCTTGCGGCTTCAACTCCAACCTTCCACCAGATCATCCTCCACTCTTCTACTCTGTACCAGTTTAGTCTCCTTCTTTTCCACGACGACAAAAACGGCAGTGAACTGCTCCCTTTAGCTTTGGACACAACCGAGCAACAAAGAAGGACCAGTCAGCTTGAGCTCCTTCGAGCAGCAAAACAGGAGCAATAGACCAAGGTGTAGAAACAACATCCTCCATCACCATATCAACGTCTGAAAGTATCAACTTTTTTTTCACTCTTCTTCTACTCCTGATGCTCACGCTTGGAGCCCATGTGCCAGCCCTCCTGTTGAGCCAAAACCACAGCCATAAGACACCAAGGGAGGAAGACAAAAACAAGGTAAAACTCCAGCTTGACCATGGCTGCACACTTCTTCTTTCTTTCATTATTCTTCTACACAAATGCTAAAAAATTTCCGTATTGTAGTGTACCGAGATCTCAACTAAATCCCTGCAACAACAAGGTGATTACCTTTCTTTTTTTAATGATAAAAGAAAAAAAATCATGCCAAACCTACCTTGACACTCCTTAACATATCACGTAACTAGGTACTAACTGGCCTTCCTTGTTGTTAAAATAACCACCGAGAGGAGCTGTGTACACCCATACACTACCGTGAACAAGGGAGCAATATTCAAAGAGAAGGGCTGAGCTTCGAAGAGGTAAAAGCTAGATTAGCATTTAAGTGTTTCAATAATGACTTAAGGGAATGTGTTGAGTACAAAATAAGTCTAAACTATGGTGTATCTACCTACAGCCGAGAGGTGCTGGGAAGTAGATGAAGTTCTTGTGTTTTAGCAAGGTAATATTCCCTAAACCATAACTTAATGATTTAAAAAGTTATATATTGTAATACAGTGTGGTAGCCGGTAATTAGTGCCTACAAGTGTGCTGTTGGATCCTAAATTCATGGAGGAAATTAGGAGTTAAGTGTTGGATTAGTGAGGTTTGTTGGTGATAGCCTATTATACGTAAACTCTATGAAATTTTAATGGAAAGAAAATGGTTTAAGAAAAACTAATTATAATATGAACCAAACCGTGAGGGCAGGGCTGTATACATGCTATCTAAATCCTAAAAATATGTGGAAAATAAACGGTTAGATAATTGATTGGGAAGACTAATTGCTAATGGCTTATTTAAGACTATCTCATAAGTGGTTAAGGAAAGGAAATGGTTTAATGGTATTATTATAAATTCTGCTGCAAACAGTGACATAATATAATTTAGAAGGCATTTTAATGCCACTTAAAAGTTATCATTATGCTATTTCTAAGGCCATATAATTGGGTTATGTTATTATGGGTATTTGAGTTAAATGGTATTAGTACATTATAAATTGATTTAGAAAGGTTTATGATAACTGTACAAAAAATGAGAGCCTAATGTGGTTTATGGGTTAATTAAGCCCTAATTATGTATAATTAATTATGGTGATATGTTTAGTTAATATGTCTAAGTTAAATAATTTATAAAAACTATGTTTATCAGTTAAATGTGGGAGGAAATTAATTTAAAAGATTTTTGTGGAATTCTGTATATAACCGTGGCTGTAGCATAATTCTAGGGACATTATAATGTCATCCTAAGACCATTATTATGCTATTTCAAGGCCATATATTTAGGCCATGGCTGAAATACCCCAAACTAATAAAACATGGATTAAACATCTAATCACATTGATTAAGGCCTAAACATGCCTTAAAAGTCAACTGAGAACAACAGTGGTCAACACAAAGCAACATATTGCACCCTTTGACTGTTTAGGGTAAATAAATACCCAAATGAACTACTTAGGACCTAAAAATTTGTCCTAAGCTTAGTAACACATAACTAAACATATTACAATTGTTGGACAACACTCCAACACAAAGAACAAGCATTTTCATGCTTCAAGGTCAAGTAGGGCAAAAATGTGCTCTAAGAACACCTTAAAGGTCTAATGACCTCTAAATGATATAAAATTGGATACCATGATCAAATATCATGTAAGGAACACAACAGAACTGTTCTCAAAGAAAACAGATGTAACACCCCTACTACGCACATAATATTACTTGAAATCGCAGCGGAATTTAAACAACTAAACAGTAACTAAACGATTGGTGCTACAACGCCGTCAACCACCCACGTGGTTAACAAGGCTGAATAAATACAAGTGTACCGGTCTGATGATCAGACTCCCGAGCATAGAACTAATAACCATATATACATTAACATAATACCGAGTGTTTACTTACATCCTTTACTGCATACTGTCACTGTAAACTGTTCACAACCAAAATATATAACGCCACGGGAGCACAGGCGCATCCCGGGCCCAACATCCAAAAGTAATCAAAAGTAAACCTGCATCCTAGAATCTAAAGCCATTCCGCTTCTTCGATCCTCATCCTGCAGTAAAAGAAATATGGAGCCCCCGAGGGGGTCAGCAACCCTTGGCTACCGGGATGCGCGCAACTAATTGTCATGATGACATGACATTCATTTTAAAACACACAACTTATACATATATATCATAACATGGGTATTGTACACAACATCACACACATCACACAAGAACAATTCCTTTTAGGAAGAGAACCAACACAGTTAGTCCCCATAGAGAGCCTAGAGAATGTTGCCATGCTCATGCTAAGCTCGTTACATAACTCGTTACCGTCCTGTTAGACTGAACGGATAACTTAACACAAGGTGCCTCGGATATAGTGATCCAAGCCCACCGAAATAACACATAGTATGCCCCTGTGGCCCGACGTGAGTCAGTAAAATAGCCTTGGTTAAGCTAAAGGGAAGGTTGGAAACCAAATTGGAAAACAACCATAACATACAAAGAGAATCGAACCGGTTATGACATCGACTCCCATACTCACACGCGTGGCCGGAACAGACCGGACTCCTCACTTCCCCTGTTAGCACATGTTAGCAGTTCATTATTGAACTCAATACACAATTCACAATTATAAGTCGAGTCTTGTTAGACACACACAAGGGAAGAGAGAGTCATACTTAACAACATAATAATATTTAACAACTGTAAACTCTTTACATGGTTTAATCTTACAAAGTCATAAACACACAGAAAAACAAACAACACACAAGCCGGTGTAAACCGGTAGGCAACAGACTGCAAGAAAACCATACCTTGGTCCTTGCCTCGATTCGTTTCCACCGTAGGCCACTCCTATACATGATTCAAGAATGTCGGTTAATTAACTTACTTAACTTCGAATTTACTAAGTGTTTAACATGATTATTTGACATGTTTAAATGTCTAACTTACCCTAGGTTACCTTCATTATACTCCCTAGGGTTAACTACATAAGTCACATTCTTTTCTGTTTTTTTACAAGTTTTGGTCCGACCGACCTTACACAAGGTCGGTCCATTCCCGAGAGTTTCTTCCCTTTGAAAATTCAGCCCGACCGAACTTGCCAAGTCCGGTCCCATGTTCGGTCGATTCCAGAAACTTAATCCGTACACAAAATACAAGCCCGACCGACCTTGCAAGTCCGGTCCCCAAGGTCGGTCCATTCCAGAAGCCAATTCTCGCAGGGTATACTGGGCTCGACCGACCTTGCAAGTTCGGTCGCAAGTTCGGTCTGCCCCAGACCCTTGTTTTCGATTTCTCATTTAACTCCAAACTTCACCCCATATATCCTAGTACACCCTAACCTCATTTGGGCACTTCAAACACACCTTAAGACATCCTTAAACACTCATAAAACTCATTTTCTAATTCCTTAAACCTTTACTCGTTTCTTACCAAAATTCCTAACACTTATGCTATTTCCTCCTTAGTTTTTCAAGTGGTGTTTCATATCTATGATAACTACTATCCCAAAATGCTTTCTCCTCATTTTAACATCATCTCCCAAGCATCATTTCTTACCACTTAAACCCTAGTTTATGTCTAAGTCCCTTTGTTTACCTAGAACACCTTAAGACATTATTTCTTCTCTTGTAGAATACTTAAGCATTTCCAACATTTCTAGTTCACCAAGCCTTATATAAACACTTAGAACTTCTTGCTTCTTACCTAAATTTTGACATGGATTCTCCTAGAGCATTACTAAGCCAAAACACTTTGTTTTCTCCATTAAGCACACAAGAACACCTAAATTCACCAAGAACACTCTCACACACAAAGTTTCACCCAAATCACACTACATTACAATATAGTGCATAATTTAAATTGCATGGCACTTAGGCCCTTAAAATGCATGGCTCTTAGGCCCTTAAAGTGCATAACTCTTAAACACTGAATTTCCACAATATATATGCCTTTGACCTGCAAATACATACAACAACACATATGTTCCTTTTACTAGTCTCCTTGAGAACATTTCACTAAGTCATTTACCATTTGCTCTTTAGGTAGTTTAAACAAGCATTATAAGCTCATTTCTCCTAAGGCATTAAACTACATTAGGTTAGCATATTTACCTCTTTTCACACAAACTTCTTTCTTGTTTCCTTGTTTAAAATCGGCTAGGTATTTGATTCCTTGTCAACCACTAAACAATATACAAGCAATGTAATGAGTATACAAGCTCCAAGCTTAAACTCATTGTAAACCCTAGTTTCACATTGTTTCCAAAACATTAAGATAGTTGTTTTACCTTAGCACTTGAAGAGAGTTTGAATATCTAACAAGAGAGGACTCCACCTAGTCCTTGAAAGGTTGGAATGAAGCTAAAACAAAGCCATATAAAGAGCACCTTCAATGGGCATTTTCGGTCAACAACAAAACATGGAGGAAACATGATTTTTCTTTGAGATTCCTTACCTAGAAGCAAATGAGAGTAATAATATGTAGAAATGTAAGCTCAAGCTCCTTCAATGGTGGAACTCCATGGCACCGAAATGGGGCTTTTGAAGTTTTGAGAAGATAGGAATGAAGAGCTTGATGAGACTAAGAGAATGGTGGTGTTTGTTTTTGATTTGGTTAAGTGTGCTAGAAATAACAAGAGATCAAAGATGGAGTTTAATGGTGGTGGTGTGGTATTACCGTGGAAGAGAATGAAGAAGAGAGGTTGAAGAGAGCATGGAACCGTGTGAATGCAAGGAAGAAGGAGAAATGAAGGTAAACTTACTTTTTGAAGATATTTGAAGTTATAAAGTAAAAAATACTTTAGTTAGTCATCTTTATTTACTTAATATGTTAACAAGAGAGTGGTGAGTCACCACACTTAAGAAAACCGGCCCCAATAGTACTTAGGGGTATTATAGTCTTTATTTGTCAATTTAATTACTTATACAAACATATGTTACAAACTAGCTTATTAAAATCACTATTCATAAAAACAAGGCACTTAGAAGTGAAATTTTTGATTTCCCATTGATATAGACTTCCAAATGTGATACTATATAGTACACATGTTAATTAAAGAGTAATGATGGACATTTAGCCATTCAAAACCCAGTTACAAGACAATTGTTCGAAAATGTGCTTTAAGACTCCTTAAAGCACATTTTGTGTTTTAACTTGTTTTCAAGCTTGGTTTTCTTTGATAATTGGTTTAATATATTCATTAGTATATAAATAAGGTCTTGGCAAGTTCATTAGGTCTTAACCAAGCTTATTCCAAGCTTAGAGCACATTTTGGCCTTTATTGACCTTAAAGCACATTTTGTGTTTTCTATTGTTTAAATTTGTTTACCAATGTTTCTAAGACTCTTTTTAGTCTTAATATGCCATATTTAAATGTTTAAACAACATAACTAGGTTTGGGGTATTTCAATCTACCCCCCTTAAAAGAACTTTGTCCCCAAAGTTCATACTTCCACATATCCTAAATATTAGAACACGGGAACACATATCAACAACACTTCCATAACAACATTAACAAAATCTTTACATGATATTGGACACAAGGTCCAAACAACAAAACATCACAACATCATCCAGACTCAGCGGTCTGTAACATTAACAACGTAACAACACGGACAATGTATCCAAATACATGTCATACACATAACCGAAACGGCTCTACCCCCCTTAAATAGGGGTACGCCCCGTACCCTATACATACAAACACTAAGAAGTAAACAATGACGGGTACTTCGCCTTCATCTTATCTTCCAGCTCCCACGTGGCCTCCTCAACGTCCTGGTTAGACCAAAGAACTTTCACCAGTCTCACGGACTTATGGCGAGTGTCTCGAGTCTTAGTATCCAGAATCCGTACCGGAGTCTCCACTGATCGCATGGTCGGCTCTAAGGTTAGCCTTTCAGGCTGAAGCACATGAGACGGATGAGACATATACTTCTTCAACTGGGACACATGAAATACATCATGTACCTTGCCCAGCTCGGCGGGTAGATCAAGTCTATAAGCTACCAGGCCGATCCGCTCCGTCACAACATAAGGCCCCACATATTTCGGGCTCAACTTGCCTTTCTGGCCAAAACGAAACACTCCCTTCATGGGGGATACTCTCAAAAATACCTGATCGCCCACGGCGAACTCCAGGTCACGTCTGCGCACATCTGCGTACGACTTCTGTCTATCCTGAGCTGCCTTCATGTTAGCCCGGATCTGGCGAACTTCTGCCTGAACTTGCTCAAGATACTCTGGTCCTATAATGACCGTCTCACTCGACTCATCCCAGCATAATGGCGTGCGGCATGGTCTACCGTACAAAGCCTGGAAGGGAGACATCTTGATCGAAGCATGGTAACTTTTGTTGTAACTAAACTCGATCAGATGTAACTTGTCAATCCAGCTGGTCTGAAAGTCAAGTGCACAAGCACGTAACATATCCTCAAGTGTCTGGATGGTGCGCTCACTCTGACCATCTGTCTGTGGGTGAAACGCTGTACTCAATTTCAGTTCGGTAACCAATGCTTCTCGTGTAGACTTCCAATATCTCGATAAGAATCTGGTATCTCTGTCAGATACAATTGTTTTCGGTACCCCATGATGTCTTACAATCTCTCTGTCGAAGAGTTCTGCCAATTTTGCCACTTTCCAGGTGTCCTTCATCGGTATGAATCGAGCCACCTTGGTCAGTCGGTCA
Organism: Limonium bicolor; assembly: GCA_023374045.1. NCBI lineage: Eukaryota > Viridiplantae > Streptophyta > Magnoliopsida > Caryophyllales > Plumbaginaceae > Limonium > Limonium bicolor. The sequence goes on from CM041777.1 coordinate 143,883,169, forward strand.
ACAACAACCCAAATCATATTCAGACCTCCCCTTGCAGGCGGAAACCCTACTACGAAGTCCATAGAAATGTCATGGAACTTCCACTCAGGCACTGGCATTGGCTGTACCATACCACCAGGCCGTCGGTGCTCAAACTTGACCTTCTGACAAGTAAGACACCTCAACACATAGTCATTCACATCCTTTTTCATTCCAGTCCACCAAAAATATCTTTTCATACTCTTATACATCTTTGAAGCTCCGGGGTGAATCAAAGTAGTAGAACAATGGGATTCACTCAATATGCGCTCCTTCAACTCAGCGCTACTCCTCGGTATACACAATCGGCCATTAAGCCTAATCAGGTCATCATCGTGGAGTCTGAAGTCGTACTTCTGACCCTCGAATGTGCCATCAACAAGCTTCTGTCTAATCTCCATCATGTACTGATCCGTCATCTGAGCACTCCGCACCTCACCAAGCTAGAATGAGAGACTAGCGAATGGAGAGAGTGTGCTCGGCGACTCAATGCGTCAGCTACCACATTTGCCTTACCCTCCTTATATTGCAGATTAATGTTGTAGTCATTTAGAAATTCAACCCACCTTCTTTGTCTCATGTTCAACTCCTTCTGAGTGAACAAGTACTTTAAACTCTTGTGGTCAGAATAAATCGTCACACTTACCCCATACAAGTGATGTCGCCATATCTTCAGTGCGAAGACAATGGCCCCAATTCTAAGTCGTGGGTAGGGTAGTTCTCTTCATGCTTCTTCAGCTGTCGGGAGGCGTAAGCTACGACCTTCCCGTGTTGCATCAATACACAACCCATACCTCTGCGTGATGCGTCGCAATAGACCTCAAAACCATCTGGACCGTCTGGTAAAGTCATGACCGGTGCAGATGTCAGAGCATCCTTGAGACTCTTAAAAGAACTCTCACAGTCGACTGTCCACTCGAATGGTGCATCCTTTTTCATCAAGGAAGTCATCGGCTTCGAGACACTGGAGAAGTCCTTTACAAACCTCCTATTATAACCTGCCAGACCGAGGAAGCTCCTGATATCGGTAACTGTCTTCGGCCTAGGCCAGGTGCGCACTGCATCAATCTTTGCCGGATCAACAGCGATCCCGGCTTCAGAAATCACATGACCAAGAAAGGATACTTGGTTCAACCAAAACTCACACTTTGAAAACTTCGCATACAACTGATTCTTCCTCAATGTTTGTAACACATTTCTCAGGTGGCTTTCATGCTCACCTCTCGATTTCGAGTATACAAGTATATAGTCGGCGTACCCTCGCTAGTACGCGGGGTATGCGAATTTCATATGCAGCAATTTTGCTGAGCCCCTAGGGGCATCATTTTTATTTTACAGGAACATTGAAGTTGATCACCGTTCGAGAGTAGGAAGGGGTTGCTATTAAGCATGGGTAGTTGTTTAAGGATTGTATTTGTTGTATTGTGGAATTGTAAAACCGAAAGGTCCTTGATAGACTTGGGAATTGTAGATACTCGGTATAGAACAGAAATGAGAATGTTTTTGTTTATATTGGAGTTGAATGTTGTATGTGGTTTGAGAATTGATTGAGTAATGGAAGTTTCGTTTATATAGTGTACTCGGTATAAGACCCATCAGACCGATATTGTAATTGTTGTTGAATTTTAGTTTGGATTGGCCTTGTTAGTCACGTGGGTGACTAACGACATTGTTTCACCCCCGATTGTATTGGAATTTCCGCTGCTTGCGTATAGGTAATGGAGACGGGTTAGGAGTTAATTGTGTGATTACCGGTAGGGGTGTTACACAAAGTGGTATCAGAGCGAAGTATCTCTCTGATGGTCTAAATACCGAGTTTAGGATAATACCGAGTTAGGAATTAGAGACTTAGGGCTAAGGGTTGAGTGTTAGCGTGTGAGGTACGCTAGATAGGAACTTCCAGTGTGATCTGGATACCTACATAACCAGTCCCGCCCTCCGCAACCCCCGTTATAAGTTGGGAGAAGAACGCCAGAGAGATGGAAAGACCTCTCATACTCGGGTTAACCCGATCTGGCAGTTGTAAATAAACCTTGTAGAGAGTAAAAACCTGTCATACGGTAGATTCCAAGAACAGGAATCCCGGAGATGGTTCCTGTTTGAACGATAATCACCATACTTAACGGCAGAAGATTGAGTAATCCTAACAGCATGATATTGGAATTTGCGGCACCATGGGGCGACGTGCTTCGCAGTTGCGAGAACCATGCATACCCGACAAGAAGGGAAGCACAACTACGCAATGAAGCGGAAAGTGGAGTAACAAAACCCAAGACAATAGAGTCTATAGATTGCAAACGTATGATAATACCATTAACGGTATACAAACCGACTAAGGACTTAGTCAAGGATGGAAAACCCCAAACCTACAACGCCAAGAGGCGGTAATACCCAAATAACATAGTTCAGACAATTATAAGAGTAATCATTAAGCTTACACCAACAGGACTACCACGTAGCTCCTAAGGGTTGATCAAACCTCGATAACCATAGTAAAAGTGTGGGAATGAGCTATGAAGCGAGGTACACGAAGTATCTTATGAATTGGGAAAGCACCCGAATTATCGACCACCTTGTCAAGAACACTGAGAAGCTACTCAGGAGATTTATCACTAAGATCAACGGGTCGATGGAAGAGCCCATAAAACCACCAAATAGGGATGGAAACAATGCTGTAATCGGTACATGTTAACCTGAAAACCGACGTACCGGATCACTTGCCAAGGGAAGTGCCGCAACAACAAGGCAAATTGGGAGACTTTTGACAACGAGCAAGTACTTACTAAAGTACCACCATGAGATTGGAGCAAATATAGGATCACTAATCCTAAGAATTTTAAGAACAAAACCTTGGAAAGGCCTAACGGCCTGACCATCTTGTTAACAAACATACCAGTCAGTGAGGAGCTAGATTTGGTCAAGACCTCAGACATGGCAACGCCATGAAGATTTTCTTTCAAACTCAAGATTTTTATTTCAAAACCCAAAATCTTTCTTTCAAAACCACAAACTTTTCTTTTAAACCTCAGATTTTAAAAACCAAACTAGAAGAATCATGGTGAGTATCATAGAATGATACAAGAGGAGTCGACAATAGAATGCTTCACCTAGGCGTGTGACGAGCACTACGAGTGTACCAAAATACGGGATGTGGGACGACCGCACTCCGAAGGAGCTTGTGGACCTGACAGACCCTTTGTTAGTCAGGTAAGTTGTAACGTACCAATAAGGTACCCCACATATGTATGCATGTAGTGTACAAAACACGGGAAGTAGTCAGCTCCGTTCTACGGACCATAAGGTAAATTCAAACCGAAACAGTGGGACACCTTGAATGATCGAAGAACCCATATAAGCTTACAAAGCTAAAGGAATCTAGAACCCACTCCAAGACTATGATTAAGAGTTAGAAAGTGCGAGAAGCACTAGTAATTAATAAATGACATTGGATATGTCTCAAGGATATTGAAGCAAAAGCATATTAGCTGGAATGGAAATCTAGTCTAAACACAGTAAGGCAATGCCTAACATGAACATGCCGATGTTCAATGGACAAAGTAAAGTACCCAGAGTAATCATATAAGGTACCGGACAATACCATCTAAACCGAAGAAAATACCAAACCGATTAAAGTCATAAGAGAAGTATCCATAGCCTACCCTGAGAACGGGAGACGTATAACCCCAAATGGGATAAGCTGAAATCCGAACTGCAATGCGCAGTACACGGAACATATGGATAAGATAGCCAAAGGTAATGGCATAGCTTAATAACACCCGGGAGCAATCCAAGAAGGGTGTCGAACTAATGACGTGATAAAACACAAAAGAACTAGGATGAACACTCGGTTAGAACACCGAAGGGATCCCACTTACCAGGGGATACCCTAAATTAATAAATGATACCAATCAACACCAAGAGACTTAAAGGGCCTCCAACGAATGAAAGCGTGATGCAACGACTTTATCACGGAGCCCAACATTTCGTCCAAACCATTTGATGGTATAAGGAGAAGCAATGCTTGAAAACAGCCTAAGATGAGCAGTGCTCTAGGCAACGCGGCTAGTAAGCCATGAACCTATCATAATCCATAGATTCAACGGTTGCAAACCCATTGTGAACCATATGGAGAGTTGTCAAGAACGGCACCAGTAAAGGAGTTTAATAACTAACGAGCAAAGATACCCCTCGTTAATGTGAGACCGCGAGACCGGTGAACACATAGACTCCAAGAAGAGGATGTATCTCTTTTAGAACTACTAATGTAGTAAAGCTTGAGCATACAATTATCACTAAGCAATGTGAAATAGGCTTTGATAGCAATTCTTGGAAACCGAGGAGTAATTGGTTAAGAAGAAATACGTGAAGTATGAACCTGAAGTGTAAAAACCAATAATGCTCAAGGAGCTCAGCCAAGTAAATGGCGAACCATTGTCTAATGGTAGAAATACATGAGCGGAAGCTAATGTAATAGCGGATGCCTTGGAAACCGATGTAGTAAATAAATACGAACATGGTGCACAAGACCAATACATGTGAATGAATCACACAATGATATGGAGTTGATGAATAAAGATGATAGACAGACCGGACAACAGGGAAACAATGTTCATTCCTATTGCAATCACACAAGAGATTTACTGCCAAGGGTTTACGCCTCTGCACTCTGTAGGACTGAGTGTTTTGGTATTGCACTTGTGCATCAATGATCTAGTTGGATAGCTAGGAATTTGGGAGATGTCAATTGTGGTAAAAGGAGAAAGGAGATTTATGAAAGTCACAAGGACCGACGCATAGAAAATGCAAGGTCGTACGAGTAAAGAACACTTGTACAAAACCAGTTTAGCTACTAACAACAGAGGAAGCACTACAACTAAGTAGTGACTTAACCTCAACCGACAATAAGTCGGAGGAACCCAGTGAATAATCATGGGAGTACGAACAGTATGTACATTGATTCCAGAGAGCTGGATAGAAAACCTGTAACTTATTGAGTTCGCGTACGGTAAAAGAATACCACGCTTGATTAATAAACCTTATTCCCAAGACAAAAAGGGATAAAAAGGGGTGATGTATAACACATTAAGCATAACGAGAAGGTTAAACAAACCCTAAGTTATCAGGGTCGCGCAGCAGAAGCTAGTGGGTCCAAATTCTAGGGTTTAATACACCTAGTGAATGAATGGCTATCTATCAACGCCTTGAAGCCTCTAAGGCTAGAACTGAAACCGGTTAAGAGTTAAACAAACTCCGATGAGAATTCTTGGTGTAGGGACTAACCAACAATATGGTAAAGACCCTTTGACCATAATACATTGTGTAATAGACCGCATGGAAGCTGAACCACTCCGTGACGGCTAAATGCCTTAAACCTATGTCCAATGTTGACACATGGTAGATTACGTGGGCGTAATCCCTTTTTAAGGGGGGTAGGGCAAAAACCGCGAAATGTATGTTTTACGTGATAGTGCGTAAACTACAATGCGCATATCGCAAAAGAATTTGTTTTGGATGATTGGTACTTATGTTACATAAACATTCGTATCCACTCCTTGTGTAAATTTGATTATTTGTGAGATTTGAGGTGGAAAGAAGTATTGATTGTGAGATTAGAAGTGGAATGGAGTAGAGAAACTCCTGGGGAATGAGAACCTCAATGGTATATGTCCATTTGAGATCGGACATAGTATTTGATTTGGGATTAGACATGGTGTTGATGAGTATGTTTGGGATATTTGTTGAGAATAAGTTGGTATGAAACCGATGTTGAACCTATTGGGAAGTGAGTCCCCTAGGTAACTTGATTTGATTGTATTTGAGGATAGAAATTGATTTGACTTGTGAGCGATTTGAGGATAGAAGAACTAATTGGAAAACTAACCTTGGCATTTCTTAGGTATAGTAGTTGAAGAAATTGGGATTCTAGAAATTGGTAAATGTATTGATGGGTGACTATGATTAGAAAGATAAAAAGATAGAAAATGAAATTAATGCTTGACTATTTGATTGTGTGAATTGGGGTGGGAGGTGGAACTTGATTTTCTAGTGATCAAGGGAAACCGAACACCAAATTGGCATGGAGGGATAGTTCAACACCAATGCTGATAACATTGGGATTGAATGACTCTTGAAGCTCCCTATAAGTGGTCACAAGTAATCACACTAGTAATAGGTGAAAGTAACACAAATTGGAACTTGGAGTTGGATTGAATTTTCAAAATGAATTTCCAAAATTGATTTTGACACAAATGGTTTTCTTCAAACTTGAGAATGAGGATCGGTTTTGAAACCGCTCCCACGGGCGCTAGTGGATCTTTCATGGCTAGGCACCGGTATCGGGTTGAAACCATGGAGGTGAAGCTAGTTGTAAGTCGGTGGAAGTGATGAATAGTATTGAAACCATTACAACGGATGAGCAACGGTACTAAGTGACCGGTAGGACGTTTGTAGTGTGTGTTTTGTATTTGTCCAAGGGCCGCCGGATATGTGTAGTCCGGTCAGGGAAGAGTACCCACTTTGGAGCCTGAGGATTCTCTAGAGGTGCAAATGAATTTGATCAGAACCAAAGGACCGTAGAGCCAGAAAGCGTAAGTGCTCAATGTCATGATGGCCGTGAACCAGAGAGCGTAAGTGTTCAAACGTGACCGGTACCTGAGGGATCACTCGATATGGGGGAGGACTTAGTGCCTAATTGTCTGCGGATGGACCCCCATTGAGAGATTGGACAATGAAGTTTTTGGTTGCTATGCATGCTTGACATGTTGTTTGAATGTGTGGTATGCATTGAGTAAAGCTTTTGGAGTCTGACAGGTTATAGAGAGATTATAACCTTAGTATTGAGTACTTGGGTGACTAACAGTATTAGATTCACCAACTTTTAGGGTAAAGTTCTTTAAGGGGGTAGGTTGAAATACCCCGAACTTAATTAGGGAGATTAAATTACTCTAATACGATATTTGAGGGCCTAGTAGTGCCTAAGTAATTTTGGTAAAGAGAATAAATCCAAAAGAAACAAGAAAACGCTTAAAAAGCGAAAAACGCTAAACTGAGCGTTAAGTGACCGTAGGAGGAAAACGACCTTAAAAGGGTTTAGATGAATTTAAAAGGCTTAATAAGGCCTAAATAATTTATGGGAACAATTCCCGAAGAAAACGGATCCATAAAATGAACTAAAAGCGCTAATAAAGCTTTAGCGCATGTTTTTCGAGAAAACCCGATAACATGACTTTGAGTGGTCAAATGAACCCGTAAAAATTATAGTTCACCAAATGAATATAATTTAACATTAATGGAAGCTTAAGAGCCATTAAAATTAAAGAAACGAGAAAATTCCAGAAAACGGGCCCGGTTAGTGAATAGTGCTAAATCAGGTAAATTAACGAGCGTTTTCCAGTAAAAAATGAAAAACTCTCCAGCATGTGTTACTGTATGGGGCCGGTTTTAAAGGGGGGGTCAGCCCTCTCTCTCACACACTAAGTTAGTAAGGAAAGAAAGAAAAGAAAAAGAAGGAAAAGTAAAAAAAGTACAAAAGGTAAAAATTACCCTCTCTCCTCTCATTTCCCTCCTCTCTCTCCTTCCTTTTTCCCTTCTCCCACCATGAGCACTCCCCACCTTCCCCATTCCTGGTTATTTGAGCTGCTCCAACAAGCTTCAATGGCAGCCACCTTCCTCCACTTCTCCAAGCCACATAAATGCTCCGAATTCAAAAATAATTACATATTGAACTCCTCTCATCAAGCTCTATCATCCTCTCTTTTCGGAACTTCAAATGGAGGAGTTTGATCTACATGGGTTTTGGGCATTTGAAGAGTAAACTAAACCATTTTGGAGCTTGGAGTCTCCTCTTTCAAACAAGGTAAAAAGTTTCAAGAGAAAAGCTCATTTTCTCCATTTTCTTGTGTTAGCCAATTTTTCCCCTTTCGTAATGCCTTATTTTTCTCTCCTTGTTGAGCTTTGTTTCAACCCTCCAATGGTGGTGGAACTCCCCTCTTGATTCAAGGGTTAAAACCCCTCCAAAACACTCCAAAGGTAAAAACCTAACTTATGGTGCTTTAAGCCCTTTCATTGAAATAGTAATATTCCTAGGGTTAGAATTTTAATTCTATTCATTTTTCTGTGTTCCTTGGGTGTTGGAATGGAGTTTGGCAACTCCATTCCCACTTGACCAAATTTAAGGAGAGGAAGAGCAAGAGAGGAGTTAAAAGAGGAACTTGTGAAATTAAGGTAAGAAATCTATCTTAATACTTGTTTTAATTGTTTTAGAGTTTGGGGTGGGTAAATAAATTAATGAACCCAAATTATGGATTGCAAACTATATTGGAAAATGGTTTGGTTGATTGTAGAGGGAATTGTGAGCTATCTTGATTTAAGGGCCTCAGAGCCAAGTGTTTTTAGTTTGGGAGCTATATTGTGTTTGTGAATTTTGAGGTTGGTGAATCCATTGTGTGTTGGTAGGACCCTTGTAAGGGTGTGGCTAGTTTAGGATTGAAAATGGTGAAAAAGATGATTTGGGATATGTTTAAATTATGGGAAGTTATGGCGAAATTTCGGTAGGAAATAAGTGTTTTAAGATGACTTAGTGAATTGGAGAACCTAGGTTTTATAGTGTTAAGTAGAGTGGAGTGGTAGCCTTGATTTGGTATTTGGAGAACTAGGAAGAGAGGGATAAAAATCTGTAGCAAATTGACTTGTGAAGAGCTTAGAATTTCAAGAAAAGAGTTAGTGTTTATAGTCAAGGAAATTGAATTTGTGAACTTGGGCAAGAAGTTGGGTGTGGATTGGACCGATGAATTAGGAGTGTTTTAGGGTGATTAAACTTGTAGAAAACTTGAGTGAAGATTAAGGAAAGTTTGAGGGTGGTTTAGGGCTGATTTGGGGTTGAAAAATTACCTTAATAACAGTTTTTAGCGGGGTCCGGGACATAGGATATGAACCAAGTCTCGGACCGCATCAGAAAATAGGCCAAAGTTGAAACAGGCATTGGTCCGGGACCTTAGTCCAGGACCAAGTCCCGGACCACCCATGAAAATCAGCCAAGAGTTAGTCTTGTATTGGTTGGGACCTTGGGTGTGGACCAAGTCCGGACCACCCCCAAAAACGCACAGAAAGTGTTTTAAAGTGTATAAAACATGGGGGATTGATTGGTATTGGTTTTAGATTATGATTAGGAGTTGTTTGGTGACCTTTAAAGGTCCTAAGAAGTGTAAACAAGTTTGAGAAGTGATTGAGAAAGTTGTGAGTTTAAGAACACTTAAGTAAACCGAGATAACGGGATAACGGGGTAAGTACGGGAGTAGCAATTATGTACGTACCGTAACGCCTTAATATTAATAGAGCCATTTGACATGTAATCAGTGGTTAAAGAGTAATACTCGAGGGACAAGTGTGAACCGAGGAACATGAGAACACCCGGTAAAGTTAACCCCGGTGAAAGGTATGATTTTCTCATGCTCTGTTTCCTAACTTGGTTACTCCGATTTGTGTGCTTGTTTGATTGTGTGATCACCTAACAAGATAAATGCACGAATCGGAATGTTTGCACTTGCTTGTGCTTGTGTTGTATTGTTGCTTGTTGGATTATGAATTGAACTTAAGTTTGTATAATTCATCATGTATTGTGGATGAATTGCTTGAGTGTGAATGAGAATAGTAGTGCAACTCATACTTGAGTCTTGTATGAGTAGTGACTCGTAGGTAGAGTCAAGTGCGAAATAATAAAATGTGGAAACACACCAAAACTATCGAACCAAGAAACGATAACGCAAATCTATAACTCACTAGAACGTGAGAGAATTGTACGGGAATTAGTAAACTCCTGAAAACGGTTAGAGAACCGAATTGACTTAATCCACAAAACAAATAAAGGTGGAAGTATTAAGTAACCTCTATTAGAGGATTGATGAGAGTTCAAACTTGAACCTTGAGAGAAACAAAGTATGGTAAGGGATCCCCAAACCCCTTAGAAAGATAGTCGAACCCCAATGAGAGGAACCGACTAAAATGAGCAATGTCCCGAACATGAGAGTATTCGATAAGTTGGGTAAAACCTTAAATCTTAGAATACTAAACATTGAGGAATTCCCTAAGCCAATAGATGTTATCGAGGAGATACCTCTAGGCTAATCAATGAGATTGTGAAATGACTCTGAGAGAGGAGTTTTGGGAATTTGAGTAGTCCGGTAGAGAACTGGACATTTGTGAACTTGAGGAGCTAAATGCATAGCCCCTTTTGTATTTGTAAGCCCGGTGGTGGGTCTTGTGTATGACCCTGCCCGGAGGTCGTGGCTAAGACTTAAAAGATGCCTTTGAGTATTGAGTATTGATTTGAGAACTTGAGCATTGATTATTGAGAATTGAGCGTGTGAGTATTGAGTATTGAGTTGAGACTTGAGAGAGTTGAGTTGTAATTTTGAGTATTGAGTTTGAGATTGAGAGTAAGAGAATTTGAGTAAGTGTAACCCAAGTGAGAGGGTGACAATGTAGAATGAATTGAGGCATAGTGAGGTATAGCCCTCAAGGCCTAACTATACAACAAATTAAACTAACCCCTTGATGTGTGTGTTAGTGTTTGTGTTCAATGCTGAACTTTGATTGTGAAAATATACATATGTAATGTATTGTTTCCTTGCATGTTGTTTGAATTAAAATGAACCACATGCTCTCGACCAAATAGTCGGCGTACCCTCGCTAGTACGCGGGGTATGCGAATTTCATATGCAGCAATTTTGCTGAGCCCCTAGGGGCATTGTTTTTATTTTACAATAACATTGAAGCTGATCACCGTTCGAGAGTAGGACGGGGTTACTATTAAGCATGGGTAGTTGTTTAAACGTCTAACCAAAACACATACCAACCGAGTTTATAAGTATCTCAAGAACTAACACAATTATTCACAAGTACCAATATAAATAGACGGGTGCACAGGCGCAACCTGTAATCAAAATAATTCCCGTCCTAAGTCTACCCACTCCTACTCTCAGGGTGAGTCCTCTGCGGGCGCTTACCTGCAAAATATAAGCAATCGCCCCCGAGGGGGTCAGCACCTTTGCTAGTACGATTCCCTTATAGCCCCCAAGCTAACGGGGCTACGACGACTAATTGTCGATAGCATGAAGTTGATTAGAAACACAACATAAATAAGAAGTGCAATAAAACAACAATCCACACTTGAACAAACATAGTTCACACACAATGAACGGGTTAAAGGCGTTCCCTTAATAAGTGAGTTAATCATTTAACTCCTTAAGTTCTGATTCCTCTTAGTCTCAGTCCATTCTTAACTTACCTCAATCTTAATTCTTATCCAGATCTCAGAATACAGACCGTTCTTTAATTAGAAAAGGTTGTATCTTATCTCAATGTTTATTTTATCGGGTCAAAAGCAACCCTAGCCAATAAGCTATTAACTCCATTGGTTGAATAAACAACTTATCTTATTTTTAGGATTTAGGTGATCCTACCGCACCATCTTAATCTGCCTCCAACCTTGGACTGAAATCCGAGGTAGCTGAGTCGACTTTTGACCCTAGGCAACAAGTCCGAAGACAAGTCCTCAAGCGGAAGTCGGATCTGATTCAGATACCGACCCCCATTCCTTAACTTGCATGACCGGATTCATTCCCGGATTCCTCACTCCCCCCCAAGTTCCAGTTAGTAGAAAGTCTTAATGACGAAGTGTTAGTTAAACCTTTCTCGGGTATTAACCAACCAACAAATATGGGAGTGAATTTCTTATCTCATTCAATGTTACTAAGTATTATTAGTAACTAATCTCAAAGTCGAGTGTGTTAGTATAAGGCAAACACACAAGAAGATAATAGTCCGATTGCATGCTTTATCTTGTCTTAGTCATAGCAAGTAAACAAGTAGCACTCAAGCCGAGGGACACCTCGTTAGCAAGCTGGTTACAAGAAAACCATACCGTTCACCGTCGGCGGTCATTTTTTTAATCTCCCTCCGAGTCCCAATTCACAAGTCCTAAAACATTAATTCAGTTTTAGGTTATTAATTAATTAACTCAACCCAACTTACTTAACTCACTTTGGTTATTTGAGTCGAGAATGACTCTCTTTTCCAGCACCAACTCCCACTATTATACTGGATGGAAATGAAGTTGGTTGACAGCAATGGAAAGAGGAGAAAGAAAGGAACAAAAAGAGCATAAATACACATCTAGAGCTTACCTATATCAAGCTGGGTGCTTCAATAGAGATGGGTGTTGCTCTCGGTTTGGAAGAACAAAAGAGAGAGCTGGGTTGAAGCTTACGGTAGAAGAGAAAGCAAATGAAGAAAGAGAAACCTTTTTGACTATTAGTGAGTAACTTAGTCAACTAAAGAATAGTAATATGGTGACTCATCCCTAGATATTTATGTGGGTTTTCTATGGCTGAAGAAGCCTCCTAGCTGACGGTAATAGGTAGTAGTTATGGTAGGAGGAATAAATTACTTGGCTATAACATATACTATTAGTAGACATGACATATAACTTCATATTTTATGTGTAATAATGATGACTCTTTGCAGGTCTTTTTAGATTGCAAATGGATAAAGACAACACAATCAAGTGGTGGAAGTAAGTAATAACGGCGGGTTGGATGACTTGTTTCAATTTACAATATAATGTCATGTATATATATATATATATGTCGTAAAAGCTCAAATTTATGTGTAACATTCGGTCGCCTTTGCAGGTTGTTCAGAGCTTGGAAGTGGATAAGAATGACTACTTAAGGAGGCGGTAATGATAAAGCAAGGTGGAGTGGTAAGTTATTTTTTTAATTATCACAAAAGTGGTAATAATGTTTTACTTTATTAAAGCAATGTGATGAGTCATATATAATTGTTGGAGTCAGCCGTATGTCAAGGGAATAACCCTTATTAAACGGCAATAGGTAGTCAAGGTCAAAGAAGAAGGATTGACCATTGACTAGATTAAAGAATATAGTGCTATTTTGGGTACTATTCACAATCAAGGCACATATTTTTTATTTTTTTGAAAAAAAACTTTGAATTATACATTCTAATGTGGTACATTATGTCACATTAGTATATTTAAGGGTATTCAAGACCCTATAATCAAACAAAACTCATTTTGGAGACAATTTCACAAAAATGTGCTTTAAGGAAGCTTAGTGCACATTTTGTGTTAAAGCTTTTTTTTCTTTGGTAATTGATTAATTACACCAATACATGATTACTAAGCTTAGAATTTGATTTGGAATCAAACGGAGGTCACATGACCTTTAAAGCTTGTCTAGAGCACATTTTACTCTAAGTGACTTTTAAGTATGTTAATGCTTGTTATTGATGTTGTAGTGCTGTCCAACAGCTTCATTACGTTCATTAATGTGTTAATAGGCTTAGGACAAATTTTTAGGTCCTACGGAGTTCATTTGGGTATAATTTTACCAGAAATGGTCGAAGGTTGCAATAACTGCTTTATGATGACCACTGTTGTTTTTAAATTGGTTTTAAGGCATATTTAGGCCTTAATTTAATTGATTAAATGTTTAATCAATGTTTAATTAATTAGGGGTATTTCAAGGGATGCTATGCAAGAGGAAATCAGAGCTCTTGAAAAGAATCATACATGGGTTGTTATATCAAAACCACAAGGAAAGCATGTTGTTGATTGCAGATGGATCTTTACTGTTAAATACAATGCTGACAGATCTCTAGAGCGGTACAAAGCTTGACTTGTGGCTAAAGGGTACACCCAGACATATGGGATTGATTATCAGGAGCCATTCGCTCCTGTGGCTAAGCTCAACACTGTTCGCATCCTATTATCCTTGGCATCACACTTTGATTGGCCTCTGTTACAGTTTGACGTCAAGAATGCCTTTCTCCATGGTGACCTGCTTGATGAGTATGAATCCCTCTAGGCTTTAATGGTGAGTATACCTCTACCAAAGTATGTCGACTAAAAAAGGCTCTCTATGGCCTCAAACATTCCCCTCGAGCTTGGTTTGACCGATTCACCAAAGTTGTTTGAGCTCTGGTTATAGACAATGTCAGGGTGATCATACATTGTTTTTCAAACACTCTCACCCAGGGGGGAGTCACTATCCTTCTTGTCTATGTTTATGACATCATTGTTACCGGTAATGATTCTGTAGAGAGACAACGTCTAGAAAAGCAGCTCAAGTCACAATTTGAGATGAAATCTCTTGGCTCTCTCAAATATTTCCTTGGAATTGAAGTTGCCCGCTCATCTCAAGGCATCTTTATCAGCCAACCAAAGTATATCACAGACCTTTTGAGTCAGACAGGCAAGAGTGGGTGTCGACCAGCTTCCTCACCGATGGATCCCAATCATAAGCTTGGCAACGCTCACGATGAGCCTAAAGTAGATTCATCCATGTATCAGCGTTTATGTGGAAAGTTGATATATCTTTCGCATACTAGACCTGATATTTCCTATGCGGTGAGTGTCCTAAGTCAGTTCATGCATGACCCAAGAAAACCGCATCTAGAAGCTGCCTATAGGGTTCTACACTACCTAAAGGGGACTCCAGGCCAAGGGATCTTGTTCAAAAAAGGGGAACAGCTAACAGTTCAAGCCTTTACTGATGCTAATTATGGTAGATCTCTTACTGACCGGTGGTCTACTATAGGATTCTGTGTGTTCCTGGCAGGAAATCTCATGACATGGAGAAGCAAAAACCAGAATGTTGTGGCTCGATCCTCAGCAGAATCTGAGCTGAGAGCTCTTGCAAACGGTTTATGTGAGCTTCTTTGGATCAGAATTATTTTATGTGATTTACGAATCAAATGGAAAGGTCCCATGGAGTTTAGATGTGACAACAAGTCTACAATCAGCATAGCCCACAATCCGATCTAGCATGATTGAACCAAACATATTGAGATTGATAAACACTTCATCAAGGAGAAGATAGAAGGAGGTCTAATTGATCTAAGCTATATCCCTTCTGAAGAGCAGATTGCTGATGTGTTTACCAAACCTCTCCATAGTCCCAGATTCCATAATTTTATCTTCAAGCTGGGCATGAAAGACATTTACAAACCCAGCTTGAGGGGGAGAGTTGACAGACCTACTGAACAGGCACCATTAGTCTAGGAATTAGTGCATTTATTATTTCAGTAATTAATTAGGTTCTTATGTCTGTCCAACATGTAATTAATTGTATCTGTTCAATTATTTATGTTTCCTAGACAGACACTTCTAGATGTCTCTTCCTTTAGGTTATCTAGATCCTTCCCAAGATGCCTATAAATATAGGGCTGTATATCTTCTTTCAGATCATTAAACACTGAATAAACGCACAGTAAACTACAATATAGATACTCCAGGTAACAATCAAACGCCAGGGCAACATTTAAATTAGGCAGCAGCTTAACCCAATCTATAATTAAATGCTTCAAGTTTGAAATTCAAGTTGGCTTAAGTTTGTTAATTTCTTATTATAGAAATTCTTTTACCTGTAGCACGTGACAAGCTAGAAATCTTGCGGGCAGAAGAGAGAAAAAAAAAACATTTTGTATCAACAAGGTTGAAGATATATAACATGTACAAAATTATTTAAAGATCACGGGCTCAGATACATCATTGCCCACTTATGCATAGATTGAAACCATCAAAGATTTTCAATCTAATATGGGAAAAGTAGTCAAACAATACAATATAACTTTAGCCAAAGGATAATAGAACTCATTTATTAAACTTCCAGATGTAATAGTGTCAACAGATGTGATTGGAAGACAAGAGAATGTATAGATATATGCTCAATTGCTATTACTACAAATCTGCAAGAAAAAAAAACATCACAACCATATATTTCATTAGAGAAGCAATTTTCTTAGCACCGGCAGCAGCATTAGGATCACATTTGATCAGCTTGTCTCCCGTACTTCCAAAGCAGGATTGAACTGAGGAAAATATTAGTCTCTTATGGACCTTCCTAGTCCTACCCCCTTCCAGTGCAAAAGTGACAACCCATAAACCTTTTTCAGCTATTCATCTGTTCTCAGCACTTGTAGAATCAAACTCCCACTGTTCTTGTATAATACCTCACCATTCTACTTGTACACAAAGCATTCCTATAAGTAGAGAATGACAATAGGTAGAAAAAGAGACAATCACGTGTAGGTATGATTTTATTCCCTACACAGACCTGGATCCTTACAAGCAAATTGTCAGAGTCATCCAGCTGCAAATTAATCAAGTTGTTGTCAAGAATTTTCCCTAGACAAAAAATCTTGATCAAATACATTTAAGAGATGATCATTACAAAGTGAACTCTTCCTTCTCCGTTTGACTCTCCTATTCGTGTTTACCCATCGAGACTACAAAACTAGGTAGGTGAACGATAGATCCATAATTAATCAAATATAAAATAGTTCACAAAGACTAAATGTGGTCAATTTGGGAAATAAATAAAAATTGCAGATAGCTTACCCTTAATGCCTGTTAAGGACGATGAAGAGAATGAAGGTGGGAGTACTTTCACTTCAAGGACTACGGAAATGTAAATTATAAAAATTTGTTAAAACCTCAAAGATCCCACGATAAAATCGAAAGGTGGGATAGAGGAATTCATAGCCAGACAAAGGAAAAAAGTTTACAGTGTGACAAGCGGTTACTTACTAAAAACTTGAAGTGCTTCAGTTTAATTAATATATGTGGTATTGCTTCGAGCCACGAGCCACTAAAGTTCACTGGCTACCACCCTTGCTTGCCATTGCCGCAGTCACCAACACACTATTGCCCGAAGAACCCAATCCAGTCTAACACCGCCCATATCTTCCCTCTATCCATCGCCAATCAACCCGTCACCGCACTCCCCCTTCATTAATCTCAAATACCCAAACCCAATTCTGTTACTTAACACAACACCACGATAGCTAGCCGACTCGTGAATGACAAGATGTGAGAATATAAAAGATCTTGAGAAATGGAAACAAAAGCGCGGCAATTAGAGGTTGAGGGTAGGGAGTTTGGTGGGTGGAGAAAGCAAGAGATGCAGATAGATTGCAATATTAGGGTGAAACTCTGGGTTGCCAAATACCTGGAACGCAAGACGTAGCAATGAATGCAGGACGGTTGGTAGCCACGGTTCCGAAACGGGTCGGCGCCCTTCCGATTCGGTTCCGGGTTCTGCAGGAAGGATTCGTATTTGGAATCGGTGTATCGGTTACTTGGCGGTTTCTGGTTGAATCTACAGAAATAGATTTGTATTCAGACTAGTTGTGGACGGTTCCTAAGAGCAACTACAGTAATGGGAGTGGATTCACCCTTCTGATCCAAAGAAGCTTACACAGACCACCGGGTGGAATCCACTCCCATTACTGTAGTTTCTCTTAGGAACCGTCCATAACTGGTCTGAATACAAATCTATTTCTGCAGATTCGGACCAGAAACCGCCAAGTAACCGATACACCGATTCTAAATACGAATCCTTCCTGCAGAACCCGAAACCGAACCGGAAGGGGGCTGACCCGTTTCGGAACTGTGGCTACCAACCGTCCTACATTCATTGCTGCGTCTGGCGTTCCAGGTATTTGGTAACCCAGAGTTTCGCCCTTATATTGCAATCTATCTGCAAATCTTGCTTTCTCCACCACCAAACTCCCTACCCACATCCTCTAATTTCCGCGCTTTTGTTTCCATTTCTCAAGATCTTTTATATTCTCACATTTTGTCATTCACGAGTCGGCTAGCTATCGTGGTGTTGTGTTAAGTAACGGAATTGGGTTTGGGTATTTGAGATTAATGAAGGGGGAGAGCGGTGATGGGTTGATTGGCGATGGATAGAGGGAAGATATGGGCGGTGTTAGACTGGATTGGGTTCTTCGGGCAATGGGGTGTTGGTGACTGCGGAAATGGCAAGCAAGGGTGGTAGCCAGTGAACTTCAGCGGCTCGGGGCTTGAAGCAATAACACATATATTAATTAAAGTGAAGCACTTCAAGTTTTTAGTAAGTAACCGCTTGTCACACTATAAACTTTTTCCTTTGTCTGGCTAAGAATTCCTCTATGCCCACCTTTCGATTTATCGTGAGATATTTGGAGTTTTAACAACTTTTTATAATTTACATTTCCGTAGTCCTTGAAGTGAAAGTACTCCCACCTTCATTCTCTTCATCGTCCTTAACAGGCATTAAGGGTAAGCTATCTGCAATTTTTCTTTATTTCCCAAATTGACCACATTTAGTCTTTGTGAACTATTTTATATTTGATTAATTGTGGATCTATTGTTCACCTACCTAGTTTTGTAGTCTCGATGGGTAAACACGAATAGGAGAGTCAAACGGAGAAGGAAGAGTTCACTTTGTAATGATCATCTCTTAAATGTATCTGATCAAGATTTTTTGTCTAGGGAAAATTCTTGACAACAACTTGATTAATTTGCAGCTGGATGACTCTGACAATTTTCTTGTAAGGATCCAGGTTTGTGTAGGGAATAAAATCATACCTACACGTGATTGTCTCTTTTTCTACCTATTGTCATTCTCTACTTATAGGAACTGCTTTGTGTACAAGTAGAATGGTGAGGTATTATACAAGAACAGTGGGAGTTTGATTCTGCAAGTGCTGAGAACAGATGAATAGCTGAAAAAGGTTTATGGGTTGTCACTTTTGCACTGGAAGGGGGTAGGACTAGGAAGGTCCATAAGAGACTAATATTTTCCTCAGTTCAATCCTGCTTTGGAAGTACGGGAGACAAGCTGATCAAATGTGATCCTAATGCTGCTGCCGGTGCTAAGAAAATTGCTTCTCTGATGAAATATATGGTTGTGATGTTTTTTTTCTTGCAGATTTGTAGTAATAGCAATTGAGCATATATCTATACACTCTCTTGTCTTCTAATCACATCTGTTGACACTATCACATCAGGAAGTTTAATAAATGAGTTCTATTATCCTTTGGCTAAAGTTATATTGTATTGTTTGACTACTTTTCCCATATTAGATTGAAAATCTTTGATGGTTTCAATCTATGCATAATTGGGCAATGATATATCTGAGCCCGCGATCTTTAAATAATTTTGTACATGTTATTTATCTTCAACCTTGTTGATACAAACTGTTTTTTTTCTCTCTTCTGCCTGCAAGATTTCTAGCTTGTCACGTGCTACAGGTAAAAGAATTTCTATAATAAGAAATGAACAAACTTAAGCCAACTTGAATTTCAAACTTGAAGCATTTAATTATAGATTGGGTTAAGCTGCTGCCAAATTTAATGTTGCCCTGGCGTTTGATTGTTACTTGGAGTATCTATATTGTAGTTTACTATGCGTTTATTCAGTGTTTGATGATCTGGAAGAAGATATACAACCCTATATTTATAGGCATCTTAGGAAGGATCTAGATAACCTAAAGGAAGAGACACTTAGAAGTGTCTATGTAGGAAACATAAATAATTGAACAGATACAATTAATTACATGTTGGACAGACATAAGAACCTAATTAATTACCGAAATAATAAATGCACTAATTCCTAGACTAATGGTGCCTGTTCAGTAGGTCTGTCAACACTCCCCCTCAAGCTGGGTTTGTAAATGTCTTTCATGCCCAGCTTGAAGATAAAATTATGGAATCTGGGACTATGGAGAGGTTTGGTAAACACATCAGCAATCTGCTCTTCAGAAGGGATATAGCTTAGATCAATTAGATTCATCTCCTCTAATTCTGTTTCCGGGGTTTACCAACATCTTCAATGAAGGATGTTTGTTACTGGTATTCTTAGTGATCATTCAGGGAGTTCTATCTCGTTCTTGTTGAAAGTTGTTGTGCCATCCGTCTTCATCGTATCTCGTAATACCTTCCTTGTAGGTTATTACTTACGTAGGTTTTGCGCATTGTTGAGCGGTCTCTTCGGCTCTTCTCATGAGGTTCGGATTCAGTATTCTTACCTGTAGTGTCGGTTGTTTGTCGATGAAGCAGATTTTCTTGGTCTGAGACTTATAAGTCTAAGGTTGTGAATCGTTGTTGATGTTTACTTTGTTTAGTACTATGACCAAGTCTAGCTCTCCGCTGACTGGTGAGCTAACTTAATTCATTATGGTCTGGTCGTCAGGCCCTTCCATGGTCTGTTCTTTAGTTCTTAAGGATTGCATTCCGGTATTAGTGTGTATTATAACTGTGGCATTCTACTATCTCGCCATGATGGCTTCCCGTATAGCTTTATGTGGCAGCACTTGCTATGGCAAGTGCGCCATGCAAGATGGGCTATCGGTACTGTGTGAGTCAGTAGTGGTACTTTCTCCTAATCTCCACGTAACTTGTAGTCCACGGGACTCTTTCTTCCCCCCTTTGTTTTTGGATAATTGATAATATGGGCAGCTTCCTGATTGCTTTAGATAGTCTAGTTACTTATCGGGGTGTTCCTCCTTCTAAGGGAACCCTTTTTCATTTGCTTACGCCTTAATCCTCACTCCCGTTGCCACGCATTTTGTTGTGGTTTCTGAGTACTGACTTTCCTTAGGCACTACGTCGTAGTCCTATTTCAACATTCCATTGTACATGCTTCCTTAGTTGCCTGAGCTATTCCCGTCAAGTCATCGTAAGTTTTGATATTTTATGGGGTTTGGAGTTCCCTGTTTTCATAATGGACTTTCCGGTAGTCTTTATTCTCATGCGCGATATTATCCCGCAGTTGTGTTCCTTCGGACCACTATCCGGTATTCCTGTCACTTCTCTTTTCCTCTCCATTGCACTCGTAGTGCTTTTCTTATCATTGATATGACGGGGTATCTCGACTGCGTAGCATGTCAACCCATGTTACCGGTAATTACCGTTCTCTTATTGGTAGGATCGTTGGCAACGCTTGTTTCAACGTCGCACTCCAATTATGGCCTTCAAGATTTCCGTAAACTGTTGTACAACGAGGTGTTTCTCGTATTGCTTAACGTTAACTAACTGCCAGATCGGGTTTACCCGAGTAAGAGAAGGCTTTCTTCTCCCTGGCAATTGTTCCCTGTATTCAAAGCTAGGGAAGTGGAGGGCGGGTTTAGGTACTATAGATATCGGTAAACACGGGAAGTCCTAACTAAAGTACCTCTCGCTCTATCTCTCAACCCTTAACCACAACTCAAATCTTAACTCGGTATTCTCCTAAGTTCGGTAATCCTAGTCATCAGAGCGTAACTACGCTGATACCACTTTTTGTAACACCCCATCTCATAAATCCATTCTCAACTCATCAACCTCCAACCAATTATATTAACAACACAGCGAAATTCTTACAACGATTGGTGTTACTGCCGTTAGTCACCCACGTGACTAACTAGGCATACTAAATTCTCCAAGATCTAGCTACGGTCTGATAGACCCGAATATACCGAACATTAATGTATACCAAATCTTAACCAAATACACATTCTTAATACCAGTATCCCATATCTAATACATCATACTACATCTCATACCGTTTACTAAACGAGTGTACATGCACAACTCGTATAACAAAAGGAAAACAACCCGAAGTACTCCTACCCGATCGTACTCTCAGACGGTCGTCTTCTGTCGTTCACCTGAAAAATTTAAACAGTTGCCCCCGAGGGGGTCATCACCTTTGCTGGTACGATTCTCTTATAGCCCCAAAGCTAACGGGCTACGACGACTACTTGTCGATAGCATGCAGTTAATTAAATACACAACATAAATAAAAAGTGCAATAAACACCACACCATATGAACAATTATAGTTCAAACACAATGAACGACTTAAAAGTGTTCCTTAAGTAAGAGAGTTAATCTTTTAACTCCTTAGGTTATGATTTTCTTAGTCTCAATCCAAGTCTTATCTCACCTCAAGTCTTATCTCACTCTCATTATACCAACCGTTCTTTAATTAGAATTGGTTGTATCTTAACTTAATGTTTATCTTTGTCGGGTGAAAAGTAACCCTAGCCAATGAGCTATTAACTCCATTGGTTAAATAAACAACTTATCTTAAATTTGGGATTTAGGTGATCCCACCGCACCATCTTAATCTTGCCTCCCACCTTGAACTGTAACCCAAGGTGGCTGAGTCGACATTCGACTCTAGGCAACAAGTCCAAAGACAAGTCTCAAGCGGAAGTCAGATCTGATACAGATATCAACCCTTTTCCTTAACATGCATGACCGGAGTCAGTCCCGGATTCCTCACTCCCCCCAAGTTCCAGTTAGTAGAAAGTCTTAAAGACGAAGTGTTAGTTAAACCTTTCTCAAGTATTAACCAACCAACAAATTTGGGAGGGAATTTCTTATCTCAACCAATGTTACTAAGTATTGTTTGTAACTACTCTCAAGGTCAAGTGTGTTAGTACTATACAAACACACAAGAAGATAAATAGTCTGGTTGCATGCTTTATCTTGTTTAAGTCATAGCAAATAAACATTTAGCACACAAGCCGAGGGACATCTCGTTAGCAAGCAGGCTACAAGAAAACCATACCGTACACCTTGAGAGTGGCTAGCTCAAAATCCCGACTGTCGTCTCGACTATCATCCCGACTATCCCGATCCTATCATTGGACCAACCGAGAATGCCATTTACTTATTGCACTCATTTTAACAGTTTCTCGTATTACGTTTCTCTCGTATACGTGTTCCTCTGAATTAAACTTACCAATTATACATACATGTGTATATATTTATATATAAGTTCTCACAAGTCTAAATATTATTTAACAATATCATACCAATTCTACAAATACTTCCCAAGTTTTATAATTGTATTTAATTTAATGTATCATTCCAACCTCTAATTAATTGTTCCAATGTTCCCATCCTTCGATTATATATATGTACACGTATTTGTACATCTGTATATATATATATATATATATATATATATATTATACAAACATGTTCCTACCAATTTGTTGTTACGTTCATTTATACACATTCAAACTCTCATAATTATAAGTCCGTATGACTAATAAAAATCCTTTTTGTCTTACCATGTAACTATACATACATATTCGTATTCATTCACCTATATACATAGTCTTACCATCTCTAATGGTCACCCATTATGTATACATATATTTACATATAGGTTCTCATATAAATGACATCAACCTATCACTTATAAATTAATACCAATTTTATAAGAGGACTCCTTAATTGTTTTAACCCCTCAATGAGTCCGTTAATAAAATCCTTTAACCTCTTTTACAACTTACCAATTCTAATCACTTAAAATTGGCCTAATAAAACATGGGTATTTCTATCAATTCTAACTTGGGTTTTGTCCGATTAATATCTAGATTATATTCTCATCCTTGCTTGACCTAGCCCAATTAAGATTCTTTATCCACTAGATATGTCTAAGCCCATTACAATTAAACAATATTAAACCTAAACCAACTTTGACCTAATCAATTTCCAATTCTAGCCCAATTTCATTTTGACCAGAGGGTCCAATTCTGTCCAAATCTCAATAATTGTCCAGATTCTGATTTCACCAATCATATACGAAATCCCAAAAAATTTCCTAAATTACGCTTTAGCCCTAATTTTCCAAAACTAGAGATCACCCCAAACTTTCTAATTCACAATTCAATCCAGATAATTATACTTACGTTTTTAACCCCAATTATCTCATAATTTTATTTTTGTCACAATTTTCTCAAATTTCCTTTTCACCCCCAACATTCACCTAATCTTCAATTCACTCCATTTTTTCCAGAACCCTAATCGATTCCACCAATCGATTTAGGGAAACCTAATTTTTCATTTTTATGAAATTCACGATTCCAGAAACTATTTAATTCCACCAGCAAATCGAATCAATGTTTAAAGACCAAATTGCTCCAGAACACTATCTACGTATCGCACACATAATAGAATTCAACTTCAGATTAAAGTCCATGTACAGAGTATCCATAGTTGTAGATTCGTAATCATAAAACAAAAATTAAACTCCCACCACAACTCACTACCGCACACGACATTCAGTCAGATTTTACAAGTTTTGCAAGAAGAATTGGGCTCTAATGGCGCCGATAACTTAGAAGGAGCAGATAACAATTCCTCTCTTAGTTTTTTTTTCGGTTTCAACAAGAAAAAAGAAATCTCAGTTTGCTACCTGCGAATCTCTCTTTCATTTTTGAAACCCTAAATTAATTTTATGGTCCCGATTTCGCAACACAAGTAACCCACTATCAGATTTGAAAGTCCATTACATAATGTCCACAGTCAACAAAATTCGCATGGAAGAAGAACGGCTTTACTTGCACCGAATCCATAGAAAAAGAAGTGGATAGTTTCTATCCTAATTTTGTCTCAAATCTAACTAAGACTCGGATAGAAATAAGCAAAACAAAGAAAATGAACTCGACAGTGGTACACCTTCGATTTCCTGAAGAGCGGCTCTAATTTTTTGGCTCCAACAGTGGATCAATCTGCTCCTCCTTCGGTTCTCAAATCGACGCAACATCAGAAGAGAATGGAGACTCTGGAAGCCCCTTGTCCACTGGCGAGAGTCACCAGAAGAGGGGCAATAACAGCTCAAAGAAGAAGAGGGGCGTCAAAATTCCCTTTGTTGCATCCTCCCCATGTCACCGGTCAGAAGACGAATGCACATACGTCCTCGACTTCACGGGCGAGGCTCAGTAAAAAGAAAATCCTTTTTATGAGGCTAAGTAGAAGAAAATTCCTTTATTTAAAAATAAAAGTCAACTCCAATTCCACTTTATACTAATGCATCTATTCTTAACGTGATTAATTGTGACCACTGAAGGGAGTCTCGGGAATTATCCGACCCTGATGTGATCAGCATCAGTGTTGAACTATCCTTCCACCCCAATTTGTGTTTGGTTTCCCTTGATCCCCGGGAATCAATTTTCACCTCCCACGTCAATTCAAACATCGAATAATTCACTCATTTCCAATTTTCTATCTTTTATTTCTTCTAATCATAATCAATACATCTCCAAGGTGTGGACTCAGTCCATCAAACATTCTCAGTTCAACTCCAAGCAATTACCCAGGGAGTTTAATTCCTACTAAGTTCTATATTTGTTCCATACCAATTCTTACCTCGTAACATTACCATCCCATACCTCAAACACATATATAATAATATCTCATAGTGTTACCTTATTCTTATCTCATATATAGTTTCATACCGACTCATATCTCATTTATTTCTTGAGTCTATCTAATCCTCTTCACTAATTCTCTTAACTTGCACTCACACCGGAGTTAACAAGATAGGTACTTATACGTATGGTATTCGCATCTTCTGTGCGCAATAACCATAATTTATCTCAGAATATATACATATGTATAAGTAAAACAAATTCTCAAATCCTTTTGTGTTATGCACACCGTAGTTTACATACTCAGTACAAAACATACACTAAGTGGTTTTTAGACCCCCCCCCCCCCTAAAATGGATTACGCCCACGTAATCAAATGTTATCACCCTTGAACTTAGGTCAAGATGTTTAATTCTCATTAAGCATTCAGCTTCCATGTTATCCATCTCACATTATGATCCGATCAGAGGATCTTAACCGTGTTAATGGCTTAGTCTCTGTATCTAGGATCCTTAACGGTACTATACCCGTCTCTCTAATGCGTTGGGTTTAGCCTCAAAGGTTCTAAAGCATTTGGTCGATAAGTCGTATATATTATCCAACTAGAAGATGTGGTGGTACATCTTTCCTTTCCCGTTCATTAGGATATGAAACCTTTAAGGTATCGGTTAATAGCTTTGCTGGCGACTCTGATAACCTTAGGCTTAGTTGCCTTTCTTATTTATTTAATGTATTGTACATCTCTTCGCATCTGTACAGTTTAGGAATATTGGTCTCTCCATGGACACGTGTTATCTTTATTTATACACAGTCTTAATGCGTTGTAGCTTGTATATCCCATTCTCTATGAAGATCTAATATTCATGCTCTTAGTGTCCTCTCAAGTGTAGAAATTGTTCTTTCCAATGGACCTTTGGTTTGACGATGATGCTTAATCTGATTTATTGTTTAGTGCTTATTGCCCTTTACAGTTTTATCTCTAACGTCTTAAGACATGTCCTATGTCTGCACTTAATAATCCGTGCTTTTCGCACTTCGTAATTCTTAATTATTTTCTGTCTGAAATGAGTTCTTTGATTCCTTTGTGTCATCGGCTTAACTGAGTTCCTTCTCTTCAACTGTTCTAGGTAGCTTTTCTGGTCTAAACTTACACTGCTGACTGTGGTACGGAGTCGACTACTTCTCGTGTTCCTTACACTACTCGTTTACATGCATGGGTACCTTACTGATACATTACTACTTACCCGACTAACTCATGAATGAGTCTGTCAGGCCCGCAAGCTCCTGTGGAGTGCAGTCGTCCCACGTCTCGTTTTAGTATACTCGTAGCGTTCGTCACACGTTTAGCTATTGCTAATTATGAAGTATTCTGTTGTCGATCTCCTCTTTCATCATTCCATGATACCACTTATTGTTTTTCTTGAACTTAATCAAGGAAAATCCATTAATTGTGTTCTTAGATATGATATGTTCTAGCTTATTTCTGTACTTAGTATGGACTTGATCCTTTGAAATTGAGGTTTCCTTCCATAGAGCATATTATCTTGTTTCTCATGTTTAATCTATTAGGAATGCACCTCCAATTCCTTAAGGAATGGGCAGTGTGCTTCCTGTGAAATCTTTCACCGCATGATCTAGACTATCTGCCATCTCGTTTCCTCATTTACATTGGTCTTAGCTCATAAATCTAATTGCCTTCGTGTCAATATTTGATGGTTTATATATAATAGTCGCTCTACTGCGCACCATGACTTAATCCATTTATATAGGTATTGTCTTCATGGACTCTGCTACTATGATAGCTTGCCTTACTTTGTTGCCATGATGGTACAACTCCTCAATCGTTTACTCCAATGTCCCGTCTTATATTCAATCCCTTCCTGGTGCGAATACACGGGGAGTTCTCTAATTTCGAGTGTATGGTGGTTGCCGTACTGTGCCATAAGATTGTTCTCTCTTAATGTGAAGATGTTTTGCTTCGATTCGGGTTCATGTGTAAATTTAGTCTCCCTTATGTTCTTTCCTCCTTTAGAGTATAGCTTACCAAGTGCTTTGGCTGATAAATAAGACGGTAATCCATTGAGTCACAAGCTCCTCTGAGCGTTTGAAATACCCCAAACCTAATATGTTAATTAATTATGTAATTATGATATTCTAAGGCTAAATTAAGTCCTTAAGATCATTGGAGAGGAAATAAAACAAAAAGAAAAAGAAAACGCGAAAAGTCACAAAACGTAAAAAAATGTGTGTTAAGTAATTATAGTAAATATATAACTTTAACTAGGGTCCTAAATGGATTCCTAGGACTTATTTAGTCACTAAGAACATGTGGGAAAAATTTCGAGGGAAACGGATCCAAATAGTGGATTAAGAACGTAAAACGAGCTTAAAGCACGGTTTTTTTCGAAGAAACCCGGGAAATGGATTTTAAATAGGTTTAATGGACTAATAAAAATTTATAGTCAATCAAGACTATAATTAAACATTCAAAGTCTAGGACCATTAAAATTATTAAAACGAGAAAAAATCCGAAAAACCGGACCCGGAATGCTAAATACTAACAGTTCGGGATTTACGGGTGATATACTAAATGACCATGTGCCACCTCCTCTATACTTATCAAAAAATCGATTTTCCCCTTGTGTGAGAGAAGCTAATGTTTTATCCCCCCCTTCTTCACTTAATTATCCTACTCTATTGTTAAAAGACAAAACAATAAAAGTAAACAAGTACAAGTACCTTTTCATTTTCTCTTTCCTCTATTCTCCCCTCCTCTTCCGATTTTCTTCCTCCCATCTCTCTTTCTCTGCTCTTTTATCCACTCATGGCGATTTCATGAGTCTCTCCACTCTTCTCCTTCCTTGTTCCACCACTAAATCAAGTCAAAATCAAAAACAAAAATACACCAAAATATCACCTTGCTTTGGAGATCATTTTCCACCTTTCAAACATATTCAAACTCCACATTTGACTTCCATGAGTGTAGCTCACCTTGAAGAGGAAACCACTCATTCTTGAAGCTAGACAAACCCTTGTATGTTCTATGGTAAGAAAAACTCAAAAACCCTGATTTTCCTTGAATTTGTGTAACGGTTTTGCCTCTGTTTGAGCTCCATTTAGCTTTCCTTTTATCTTGTTTGAATCCTCATTAAGTGCTGGAGCTTGCCCATCTTTATTCCTAAGCAGCTCATTGTGAAGTAGAAGGTAAATTCTCTTCATTTTCATGCTTAAACACCCTCTGTTTAGGGTTGTTACAAGAACCTTAATTAATTCTTGGTGCTCATTACCATTCATGGTATTTGGTCATTAGTGTAGCAAATAACCCATTGTAAATCGGTTGTGGAACAGAAGTAAGGAGGAGGGAAAGTTTGAAAGAAATCCAAGGTAAATAACTACCTTAAGCTTATGTGGGTTTAAGGAATTTTGTTTGTTTTGGTGCAAATATTATTGTTGAGTGTATTGCAGGTGTTGCTAATAATATGAGGAAATTCAGTGTTTAATTTGATGTTGTTTAAGGGCCTAAGAGCCAAGCCTTTAAGGTTTATGTACATTGTGGTGATTGTTGTTAAAATGATGGAATTGGTGTGTAAATTAGTGCCTTGGATGAGTTTGTTGGTTGGAGTGTTTTGGCGCGCTAAACAATGTGTGGGAACATGTTAAAATTATGGGGAGGTCATGTCAAAATTTGTATAGAAATTTAATGGTTTAAGTGCACTTCTAAGTGGGAACAAACTAGAGAATTACTAGGCATTTTGAGAGGAAATTTGAATACAAAATCAGTTTGGAAGTGGATAGATGTGAGGTGGGTAAATGAGCGAACCTTAAGGTGGGAATGTTGCATTATTAGTGAACTAGTAAGTGGGTGAGAGTGGTGAGGAAACATTTTGGGATAGTTGTTATCATAGGTATGAAACACCATTTAGAAGTCCAAGGAAAAACATTATAAGTGTAAAGGATTATGCAAGAATTTGTATGATGGTTAAGGAGGTTTTTTTTTGTGGGTGATTTAAGAAGTTTAGGGGATATCTTAAGGTGTGGTTAAAGTGCCCAAATGAGGTTAGATCATACTAGGATATGTAAGGTGAAGTTTGGAGGCAAATGAGCATTTTTAAATAAGGGTCTGGAGAAGACCAACCTTGGGACCGAACTTGCCAAGATCGGTCGGGCCTAAATTACAAAGGGTAAAAACGTTCTGGAATAGACCGACCTTGGGGACCGGACTTGCAAGGTCGGTCATGCCTAAATTTTTGTACGGGAAATTGTTACTGGAATCGACCGACCATGGGACCGAACTTGCCAAGATCGGTCGGGCCTAAATTTCAAAGGGTAAAAACATTCTGGAATAGACCGACCTTGGGGACCGGACTTGGAAGGTCGGTCGGGGTAGAATTTTCGGACGGTAAATATGTTCTGGAATGGACCGACCTTGGGACCGAACTTAACAAGGTCGGTCGTAGTGTAAATTTTCAAACCCAGATGTCATTGGAATGGACCGACCTTGGGTAAGGTCGGTCGGTAAGGTCGGTCGACCCAAAACTTATAAAAAAAATATGACTTATGTAGTAAACCCTAGTGGGTATAATGAGGGTAATCAAGTGTAAGTTTAATTGTGAACACATCATGTAAGTATGTGAACTAAGTAAAATGGAAAGTTAATTAAGGTAATTAACCGACCTTATTAATTATGTATAGGAACTAGCTTCGGTGGAACTCGAACACAACAAGGACCAAGGTATGGTTTTCTTGCAGTTTGTTTGCTACCGGTTTACACCGGCTTGTGTGTTGGTTGTTTTTCTGAGTGTTTACGACCTTGTAAGATTAAATCATGAAATGAGTTTACAGTTATTCCTTATTGTGGCATGGATGTTTCCGATACCGTCTAACCTCGAATACGTGCTAACCCATTAGTTAACCAATGTTAGGAAAACGTAAGAGAACGGTATTCGGTTTTAACGTTTCAACTTACTAAACGTTCTAACTACGGCTATTCGTGTATCGATGGATGCTTGTTGTATGTGTTTATATACTTCCTCACCGGTGTGACTAAACAATTTGGTTGACAACAAACTCACATGATGTGGTTAGTTTTATAAAGAGAATTCTAACCATTGTATACTTTGGGGGAGGAATCCGGGTGTCCGGTCACGTGTGTATGTTCAGGGGTCGATATCTGAATCAGATTCGACTCTCTCCTTGTTTTGGTTGTTTTCCTTTTTGGGAATCAATCTCCCACGAGTCTAATAAGAGACTCTCCTACCTTGACTTTAGTTTGGGGCTAGGGGGAATTTATGTACGGTGTGTATGGATCACTATATTTGACACATCTTGGGGTAAACCAAACGTTCAATAAACCGAACGGTAACATGTTATGTAACGAGCTTAACATGAGAATGAAATAATTCTCTAGGCTCACCAAATTTGGCTAACTTTTATGTGGTTCTTTTCCTAAAGCGATTTGTTCCTGTTTATGTTATGTGGTAATTGTGTTGATGTTTCCAATGAATGTTGTTATGTTTATGTATGTTGTTTGTTAAATGAACCCCATGTTTATTATGAGAAGTAGTTGCGTGTATCCCGGTAGCCGACGGGCTGCACGTTAATCATACCAGTCAAGGGTTGCTGAGCCCCTTTGGGGCACCATATTATTTTTCAGGAGAGTGATTGAAGAAGCGGAGTCGTTATAGCATGGGGCATACGGAGATACTTTTGTTTCTTTTGGATTTTGAACCCGAGAAGTGCTTGTACACTCGAGGTGCTATATTTTGGTGGATGTAGTATTAGATTGGTGATTTTTGTACATCAACACTCGGTATATTGTGATTCTTTTTGGATAGTAATTTTGAAGGTTGTAATTATGCTCGGGATTCTTGTAATCAGACCGATACATTTGTATGTACAGCCTTGTTAGCCACGTGGGTGGCTAACGGCGTGTAACACCGCCCATTTTGGTTAATGTTTAAGTTATGTTTTCCGCTGCGATTATTGGTTTAGTGTGGAGATTACGGTTGGGGTGTTAGAAAAAGTGGTATCAGAGTGAAGTATCGCTCTGATTGCCTGGTTACCGAGTTTAGAAATATACCGAGTTAGGAAATCTGAAACTTGTTGTCCAAAGAACGTTATAAACATCTGACCCGATAAGTTTGTAAGCACAATACTAATGTGCGTTCATGTAAATTCAGATGTCAGGTCGTGGACGCAGAAGACCCGCGGGAGCGGTGGAGGAGAACCAGGGGAGAACCCTACCGCTCAAATGATGGCCGGCGCAGTGGCGGCGGCCTTAGCTCAAGTAGTACCACAGATAGTAGCTGCAGTGCAGCAAGGGCAGCAACAGCCCGTTGGTCAAGATCAGCAAGAACCACAACCTCAGCCGCGCGAAACCAACTGGGTGAAGGCGCTGGCAGATCTACGACCCCCATCCTTCAAAGGGGAGACCGACCCTTCCAAACTAGAGGCGTATATCTCTGAGCTTGAGACCACCTACGAGACCTTGGCTGTTCCTGCTGATGCCAAGGTCCGACTTGCCACATTCTATTTGAAGGGTTCGGCTAGAAATTGGTGGAAACTTGTGCGGGCCGAGAAGGTGGCCGACCCAAATTTTGGATGGGAGCAGTACACGGCATTGCTACGAGCCAATTACTACCCAGTACATGTGCAAGAGGCAAAGTGCCTGGAGCTCGATAGCTTGAAGCAAGGAGACAAGATGTCGGTAGACGACTACTACACCACATTCACCGACCTTGTTCATCTTCTACCTAACCTGGGCTACTCGAACCGGGTTTTGGTAAATCGTTTCTACAGCGGACTTAGTCACCGCTTGCGCAATGGCATGGGGCCAGCCGAGTACAATACCTTGTAGGTATTTTAAACTACAGCTTGAGTGTGAATAAGTGTATACCATGAGTAAGTGTATAAGTATGTATTGCGGGGCATGACTAACACCTTGAACCTCAGAGTGCTATCATGCCGCTGCTAAGGTCGAGATCACCGTCCGACTAAGGGACGAGGAACATGCGCATAAGCGCAAGATGTTGGGTGATAGCCAGAGCCCACAAGTGTATGGTGGGGGAAAGAAGAAGGGGAAATCCTACCACCAGCCACAGAAGGGCCAGCAGCAGAGCAACAAAGGCCAGGGCCAGACTGCTAATACCGAGGAGCCACTTCAGCTCACTTATGCTGTGGCGGCCAAGCCCCTGCGCTCTCACCCACCTAAGGGTAATAAATCATTCGAGTATAAGTTTTTAAGTGTGCATTATCAGTTGTGAAGTGTATATTAATAGTGTGATGTGATAGCAGCTAGTTTGGGCTCTGGATCTGGGCGCCACTACTACTGCAAGTGGTGCAACGGAGACCACCCCGGCAAGGACTGCAAGGGAAATAAGGTTCAGTGCTATTACTGCAAGAAGATGGGACACCGAGACTTCGAGTGCTACCAGAACCCAAACAGCCGTAAGTACAAGCCCAAGTGGGAGAACAAGGGTAAGGCCGCAGCGACGCCCGAGGGCCTGAAGGCGACAAATCAGCCTACGCATGATCAAGGGAAGCGCAACTTCCAGAAGGGGTCGGGATCGGGAGCTGGCAAGGCCACCCTCAATGTGGTTGATCGGTATGGGAGTTGGACCCTCTTCTAGACTAGGTATTACTCAAAACCATAGAGTGAATTAATTGCTTGCTGGTCGCATTTCATGCATGAGTGTTAATAAACTAGAATGTATAACTATATGACCAATAAGATGAAGTATGTCATGCCACTTACCTAAGTTAGGAAATTCTAAACCTTAGGATCTTTCAAAATATATTATCCAATCCCTCACACACCAACCCCCGAAGAGACCACCATCGACATCACCGAATTCCGAATGGAGCAATGTCAGGTTATCCAGTTAGGTATGATATTATTAAGCGGATACCTGACACCAGAAGCACAAATCCATATCATCCGACGATGCAATGAACTAGGAGCAGCACCTGGAGGTTTCTACACACCAGAATACCCGAATGGAACGAAGATGAAATTGAAGATGATGTGCATGGGTAAGGATTGGAACCCTTATGCCAAGTCGTATCAGGACACACGAGCTGAAGATGGAGCGATTATACCTTAGGAATTCCTTGTGGTCATAAATCATGCCGTGGGAATTGCTCAGCAAGTTGAATCGGAGCCAATTCCAAGTATCAAGGCAGATCTATGTATTGTAAGCTTCTACGAAAAGGATGGAAGACTTGGTTTACACCAAGACAAGGACGAGACACCCGAGTCTCTTAATAATGGAATACCCGTGGTGTCTTGGTCCATTGGTGATACCGCTGAGTTTATTTACGGTGAGCAGAAGCGAGCGGACCTCGCAAAGAAGTTGGTGTTAAAGTCTAGAGATGTGTTAATCATGGGTGGGCAGTCGAGGATGCTGTATCATGGTATAAAGAAGATCAAAGGCGCCTCCGACAGTAATCAATGCCACACACATGAAACTTGCACGATTGAACTTGACCTTTAGGCAATTCTGAAGCCATGTGTAATCCTGTAAAGTGTGAAGTCAGTTGTATGTTAAGCATGTGATGCATTAAGTATGCTAAGTAATAAGCGATGTAGTCAAATGTAATACCATCATGGTGTAAGGATGAGTTTTATGAATAAAGCAGTGTTGATTTCTTAAGTAAACCACCCGTGTTATTACCATTATACTTATCAAGTTTATGAAATAAATTAGGCGCTGCACTCGGAACGGAAGGTACACTGAGTGTGTGTACAGAGGCAGAGGCCGGCAGAAGCGGCACTGGCCGGCAGAAGCGACACTATCCTCACCTGTACCTTCCCAGTGAATGGCGTGGATGCGTCGATCCTGTTTGACTCTGGAGCCTCACATACATTTGTCTCACTCTCATTTGCGAGGAGACTGGGGTTAGACGCGGAGGAGATGCCAGACTTCCTAGTCACTCTCCCGTCTAAGGAGTGGATCAGATGCACCCATTATTACCGAGATGCCACCGTTCGAATTAAGAGTGAAGAGTTCCTGATCGACATGATAGAGTTCGAGGGGCTCGAATTTGATGTGATTGTGGGGATGAATTGGTTGCAGCGGGGTACAAGGGTCGAATAATATGTGCCGAGCACCGTCTACTTCTTTGGAGTCCGTCTGGGGTTACCATTTCATACCGCTAGAGGCCCAGGGAGCCTTCAACACAGATCATCTCCGCCGTGGCCATGTATCGTGAAATCAGAAGAAGGAATGATGTATACCTCTGCTATGTCCAGGACATAGAGAGAGATCTAGAGTTTAGCCCAGATGTGCCGGTTGTGTCAAAGTTTCCTGATGTCTTTCCTAAGGAGCTCCCAGGCATGCCGCCAACACGGGCAGTTGAGTTTGAGATTGATTTGGTGCCGGGTACCGGACTGATAGCGAAGGCGCCCTACCGTATGGCTCCAACTGAGATGACAGAGCTCAAGGAGCAGCTGTGAGACCTACTCGACAAGGGATTCATACGTCCGAGTGTTTCACCATGGGGAGCACCAGTCCTTTTTGTGAAGAAGAAGGATGGTAGTCTCCGACTCTGCATCGATTACAGATAGCTGAATGCTGTTACGGTGAAGAACCGTTACCCATTGCCACGTATCGATGATTTATTTGATAAGTTGAGAGGTGCATCTGTATTCTCAAGATCGGCCTGCAATCGGGTTACCATCAGATTGCTATCAGGGACAGTGACATTGAGAAGACCGTATTCTGAACCAGATATGGTCATTATGAATTCACAGTCATGCCGGTTGGTTTATCTAATGCACCGGCGAAGTTTATGGATTTGATGAATCGCTTGTTCCGGGATCAGCTAGACAAGTCAGTGGTTGTCTTCATCGACGATATATTCTCATTTATTCTAAGTCGAAGGTTGACCATGAGAATCACCTGAGGAGTGTACTACAGACATTGAGAGAGAACCAGCTATATGTGAAGTTCTCGAAGTGTGAATTTTGGCTTGACCAAGTCTCTTTTCTTGGTCATGTTATTTTTGAGGTCGGGATCGTTGTAGATCCGGCCAAGATTGATGTTGTGTGCACCTGGCCTAGGTCGAAGACAGTTACCGACGTCCAGAGCTTCCTTGGTCTGGCAGGGTATTATAGGAGGTTTGTGAAGAACTTTTCCAGTGTTTCAAAACCGTTGACATCCTTAATGAAGAAGGATGCACCATTTGAGTGGACAGTTGACTGTGAAAGTTCCTTTCAGAGTCTCTAGGATGCTCTGACTTCTGCACCAGTACTCACTATACCAGACGGTACAGATGCTTTTGAGGTTTACTGCGACGCATCAGGTAAAGGTATGGGATGTGTTTTGATGCAACACGGGAAGGTCGTGGCCTACGCCTCCCGACTGTTGAAGCGACATGAAGAAAACTACCCTACCCTACGCACGATCTAGAATTGGGTGCCATAGTCTTCGCCTTGAAGATATAGAGACATCATTTGTATGGGGTGAATGTGACGATTTATTCAGATCACAAGAGTCTAAAATACATGTTCACTCAGAAGGAGTTGAATATGAGACAAAGAAGGTGGGTTGAATTCCTTAATGACTATGACATTAACCTTCAGTACAAGGAAGGTAAAGCAAACGTTGTAGCTGACGCATTGAGTCGCGAGCACACTCTCTCCATTCGCTAATCTCTCACTCTAGCTTTGGTTGATGAGGTGCGGGGTGCTCAGATGTCAGATCAGTACATGCAAGAGATCAGACAGAAGCTTATTGACGGCACATTCGAAAGTCAGAAGTATGATTTCCGACTTCACGGTGATGATCTAAACAGACTGAATGGCCGACTTTGTATTCCACGAAGTAGCGCTGAGCTGA
This sequence comes from Limonium bicolor, assembly GCA_023374045.1. Lineage (NCBI taxonomy): Eukaryota > Viridiplantae > Streptophyta > Magnoliopsida > Caryophyllales > Plumbaginaceae > Limonium > Limonium bicolor. Next base: position 143,919,019 of record CM041777.1, read on the forward strand.
AGGGCGCATACTGAGTGAATCACACTGTTCTTCTACTTCTATTCACACTGGAGCTTCAAAAATGTATAAGAGTATGAAGAGATATTTCTGGTGGACCGGTATGAAGAAAGATGTGACAGACTATGTTGTTAGGTGTCTCACTTGTCAGAAGGTCAAGTTTGAGCACCGACGTCCTAGTGGTATGGTACAGCCGATGCCCGTTCCTGAGTGGAAGTTCCATGATATTTCCATGGACTTCGTTGTTGGGCTTCCGCCTACTCGGGGAGGCTTGAATATGATATGGGTCGTTGTTGACCGAATGACCAAGGTGGCCCGATTCATTCCGATGAAGGACACTTGGAAAGTGGCGAAGCTAGCAGAGCTCTTCGACCGTGAGATTATACGGCATCATGGGGTACCAAAGACTATCGTGTCTGATAGGGATACCAGATTCCTCTCGAGGTACTGGAGATCTACACGGGAAGCGCTTGGTACCAAGCTGAAGCTGAGTACAACGTTCCACCCTCAGACAGATGGTCAGAGTGAGCGCACTATCCAGACACTTGAGGATATGTTAAGAGCATGTGCACTTGACTTCAGACCAGCTGGATTGATAAGTTACATCTGATCAAGTTTAGCTACAATAACAGCTACCACGCGTCGATCAAGATGTCTCTCTTCCAGGCATTGTACGGTAGACCCTGCCGCACACCTTTATGCTGGGACGAGTCGAGTGAGGTGGTCATTTTAGGACCGGAGTATCTGGAACAAGTACAAGCTGAGGTACGCCAGATTCGAGCAAATATGAAGGCAGCTCAAGATAGGGAAAAATCATATGTCGGTGTGCGTCAACGAGACCTGGAGTTAGCTGTGGGTGACCAGGTATTTCTTCGAGTTTCGCCTATGAAAGGCGTATTTTGTTTTGGCTAGAAGGGCAAGTTGAGCCCGAAATATGTGGGGCCATATGTTGTGACGGAGCGGATAGGCTCAGTTGCTTACAGGCTAGACTTGCCTTCTGAGCTGGGCAAGGTGCACGATGTTTTCCACGTATCACAGTTGAAGAAATACGTGTCACATCCGTCTCATGTACTTCAGCCCGAGAGGCTAACATTAGAGCCGACCATGCGATCATTGGAGACTCCTGTACGGATCCTGGACACTAAGACTCGAGACACTCGCCACAAGTCTGTTCGACTGGTGAAGGTTTTCTAGTCTAACTAGGAGGTCGAGGAGGCCACCTGGGAGCTTGGAAGATGATATGAGGGCGAAGTACCCGTCATTGTTTACTCAGTAGTCTTTGTATGTATAGGGTCCGGGGCGTACCCCTATTTAAGGGGGGTAGAGCCGTTTCGCTTTATTTATGTACGGTATGTATTTGGAATACATTACCCAGACCTTTGAGTCTGAAGTGTTATGTCAAGTGTGTTTTGAGTATGTAAGAAAGGTTTATTCCAAGTGTTGTTTTGATATGTAAGGTGTATGGAAGTGTGAAAGATTTATGTTACAAGGTAATCCCGGTATTCAAATTTAATGATACACGGGAATTGTTGAACTTTGAGGACAAAGTTCTTTTAAGGGGGGTAGATTGAAATACCCCAGACCTTAATATGTTAATTAATTATGTAATTATGATCTTATAAGGCTAATTAAGTCCTTAAGATCATTGGTGAGGAAATAAAAACCAAAAAGAAAAAGAAAACGCGTAAAAGTCACAAAACGTAAAAACGCGTGCTAAGTAATTATAGTAAGTATATAACTTTAACTAGGGTCCTAAATGGATTCCTGACTTATTTAGTCACTAAGAACATGTGGGAAAAATTCCCGAGGGAAACGGATCCAAATAGTGGATTAAAAACACAAAATGAGCTTTAAAGCACGTTTTTCGAGAAACCCAGAAAATGTGATTTTAAACGGGTTTAATGGACTAATAAAAATTAATAGTCAATCGTAAGACTATAATTAAACATTAGTCAAGGTCTAGGACCATTAAAATATTAAAACGAGAAAAAATCCGAAAACTGGACCCGGACTGCTAAATACTGACAGTTCGGGATTTACGGGTGTTATCTGCTAAATGACCATGTGCCACCTCCTCTATACTTTATCAAAAATCAGATTTTCCCCTTGTGTGAGAGCAGCTCATGTATTATCCCCCCCTTCTTCACTTAATTATCCTACTCTATTAGCTAAAAGACAAAACAATAAAAGTAAACAAGTACAAGTACCTTTTTCATTTTCTCTTTCCTCTATTCTCCCCTCCTCTTCTGATTTTCTTCCTCATCTCTCTTTCTCTGCTCTTTTATCCTCTCATGGCGATTTCATGAGTCTCTCCCAACTCCACTTTTCTCCTTCCTTGTTCCACCACTAAATCAAGTCAAAATCAAAAACAAAATACACCAAAATACTCACCTTGCTTTGGAGATCATTTTCCACCTTTCAAAATCTTCAAACTACACATTTGACTTCCATGAGTGTAGCTCACCTTGAAGAGGAAACCACTCATTCTTGAAGCTAGACAAACCCTTGTATGTTCTATGGTAAGAAAAACTCAAAAACCCTGATTTTCCTTGAATTTGTGTAACCGGTTTTGCCTCTGTTTTGAGCTCCATTTAGCTCTTCATTTTATCTTGTTTGAATCCTCATTAAGTGCTGGAGCTTGCCCATCTTTATTCCTAAGCTGCCCATTGTGAAGTAGAAGGTAAATTCTCTTCATTTTCATGCTTAAACACCCTCTTGTTTTAGGGTTGTTACAAGAACCTTAATTAATTCCTTGGTGCTCATTACCATTCATGGTATTTGGTCATTAGTGTATCAAATAACCCCATTGGAAATCGGTTGTGGAACAAGGAGTAAGGATGAGGGAAATTTTGAAAGAAATCCAAGGTAAATAACTTACCTTAAGCTTATGTGGTGTTTAAGGAATTTTGTTTGTTTTGGTGCAAATATAAATGTTGAGTGTAGTACAGGTGTTGCTAATAATATGAGGAAATTCAGTGTTTAATTTGATGTTGTTTAAGGGCCTAAGAGCCAAGCCTTTAAGGTTTATGTACATTGTGGTGATTGTTGTTAAAATGATGGAATTGGTGTGTAAATTAGTGCCTTGGATGAGTTTGTTGGTTGGAGTGTTTTGTTGGGCTAAACAATGTGTGGGAACATGTTAAAATTATGGGGAGGTCATGTCAAAATTTGTATAGAAATTTAATGGTTTAAGTGCACTTCTAAGTGGGAACAAACTAGAGAATTACTAGGCATTTTGAGAGGAAATTTGAATACAATATCAGTTTGGAAGTGGATAGATGTGAGGTGGGTAAATGAGCGAACCTTAAGGTGGGAATGTTGCATTATTAGTGAACTAGTAAGTGGGTGAGAGTGGTGAGGAAACATTTTAGGATAGTTGTTATCATAGGTATGAAACACCATTTAGAAGTCTAAGGAAAAACATTATAAGTGTAAAGGATTATGCAAGAATTTGTATGATGGTTAAGGAGGTTTTTTTTTGTGGGTGATTTAAGAAGTTTAGGGGATGTCTTAAGGTGTGGTTAAAGTGCCCAAATGAGGATAGATCATATTAGGATATGTAAGGTGAAGTTTGGAGGCAAATGAGCATTTTTAAATAAGGGTCTGGAGAAGACCGACCTTGGGACCGAACTTGCCAAGATCGGTCGGGCCTAAATTACAAAGGGTTAAAACGTTCTGGAATAGACCGACCTTGGGGACTGGACTTGCAAGGTCGGTCATGCCTATATTTTTGTACGGGAAATTGTTTCTGGAATCGACCGACCTTGGGACCGAACTTGCCAAGATCGGTCGGGCCTAAATTACAAAGGGTAAAAACGTTCTGGAATAGACCGACCTTGGGGACCGGACTTGCAAGGATGGTCGGGGTAGAATTTTCAGACGGTAAATATGTTCTGGAATGGACCGACCTTGGGACCGGACTTAGCAAGGTCGGTCGTAGTGTAAATTTTCAAACCCAGATGACATTGGAATGGACCGACCTTGGGTAAGGTCGGTCGGTAAGGTCGGTCGACCCAAAACTTATAAAAAAAATGTGACTTATGTAGTAACCCTAGTGGGTATAATGAGGGTAATCAAGTGTAAGTTTAATTGTGAACACGTCATGTAAGTATGTGAAGTCTTAGTAAAATGGAAAGTTAATTAAGGTAATTAACCGACCTTATTAATTTTGTATAGGAACTACCTTCGGTGGAACTTGAACACAACAAGGACCAAGGTATGGTTTTCTTGCAGTCTGTTTGCTACCGGTTTACACCGGCTTGTGTGTTGGTTGTTTTTTCTGAGTGTTTACGACCTTGTAAGATTAAATCATCGAAATGTGTAACACCCCATCTCCAAATACAATGATCATCGCCCTAAGTCCATCTCGTGCATCTAAACAATACAATTCATAAACCACAACTTATACCGAGTATCTCATATCCTAATACATCATACTAACATCTCATCAATTTACTAAACGAGTGTATATGCACAACTCGTGTACCAAATGTAAAAGCATCCCGAAGTACTCTATCCGCTCCTACTCTCCGGTTGAGTCCTCGTCTGGTACCTACCTGCAAAGTTTAAATCACAGGCCCCAAGGGGCTCAGCACATGGCTGGTACAGAAAACGTGCAGCCCACAAGCTAACAGGGCTAGACACGACTACTTTGTCCTATACATGAAGTTGATTATTCATACAAATAATAATAAGAAGTACGATAACAAACAACACATTTATGTGAAACATTCACAGCTCAAATAAATCAAACGTCGTAATGGACGCCCATTAATGAGTAAGTTAGATTGCTAACTCCAGAGGCCTGAGAATTGTTTAGTTCTCGTGTTTGACCATACCTTATAAGTGTCAACCGTTTTCCTATTAGAACTGGTTGTTCTCTAACTGAATTATTTATCTTTGTCGGGTCAAGGTAACCCTAGCCAATGAGTTATTAGCTCCATTGGGTTAATAAACACAAATTCTTAAGTTATGAGGGGTGTAGGCTTGACCCTCCCGCGCCTCCTGAATTTGCCTCCCACCTCGAACTGTTCACTCGAGCTGGTCGGATCTGTTTGTCCTAGGCGACAAGTCGTAGACGAGCCATTTGTGGAAGACAGATCTGATACAGATGCCGACCTCCTAACCTAAACATGCATGACCGGAGTCAGTCCCGAATTCCTCTCCTCCCACGTTCCAGTTAGCTGAAGTCTCTTTGACAATTGGTTAGTTAAACCTCTCTCGGTAATAACCAACTAACAATAGGGAATATTTGTAACCTTATACAAGTGTTATTAAACATAGTTAATGAACAAACCCTAAATCAAGTCGTGTTAGTGTGCAATGGACACAATAACAATATAGTAGATCGGTTCCATGCTTAATCTTGTTTGGTCGTATCACAATAACACATAGCACACAAACCGAGGTAGACCTCGTTAGCAAACAAGCTACAAGAATCCCATACCGTACACCGGAGATTGGCTAGCTCTTAATCCCATGTTCGCCTAATTCGCCGAACGCCTCTGACTATCTAGATCTGTAACCCGAAATGGTATTAGTATCCTGTGTCTTAGAACTAGTTTGGTTCTCTTTCGACTTAAACCTCTTTCTCGGTTAACCCGGGTATAATAGTTTACCGTTAAACGGGTTCGCTCATTTAGGAGCGTTTTCAAGCTCAATTCTAATTCATTAACATACTAACGTCGTTAGCAGTTACTTAGTTGCACAGTTAGCAACTTTAGACTTATACGGACCTTGTATTAGGTTTTAGTATTTTTCACTATTCTCCATATTTCACTATTCAGTTATATGGTCTCGTATTCTACTATTCATTTATACGGCCTCGTATTTTACTATTCACGTATACGTATCTACTATTCATGTATACGTATTTACTATTCGTGTACACGTTTACTATTCATGTATATGGATACTATTCACGTATACGAGCACTATTCATGTACACCAAAAAAATTCGTATACGTATTTATTCTTTTTCCAATGTAACTTGTATTTTCATTAAAAATACTTTAAGTATTGATTTCTCCTATACTTATTAAATTACGGGTATACCCCTCGTATACCTAAATTATATACGGGTCTCATTTAACCCCGTCTTAACTCTGTTTCTTTTACAACTTGTTTCTAAATTCTTTATTTAACTTCCTTAACCTTCTAAACACATAAAAATGTGTTATTTTCATTACTTACCCATAGTTTTCTCTTAATCTCTATTTTACTCATAATAAGTTCTAAACTTGTTATTTTTATTTCTAATTTCTTCCAAAGTCTTAATTAATTTCTTTTATACTTTGGGTCAAATACCAAAATATACCCAAGTTTGACCAGTCTTTTATGGTCAAACCCCCTAACTTTCCATAATTTACAATATTACCCGTAAAGTTAATTTAACTTAACTTTTTATTCCTTTATCCTTTTAATATCTAATCTTTTGCTACAAATTTTATTCTATCTCCTCTAAACATTTTATAAACTGTCATTGACCAAGTTTGACCATGTTTGACCAGGGAAATTACCATTTTACCCTTGTGGTCTTTTCTTTTATCCTTAACTCATTTATTAACCAATTTAACTCTAATTAATTTCTAATTTTCGTAACTAATTTACCTACAGATTTTTGAACATCAAAAATCATTTTAAAATCTCTAAATCACCAGATTTAATTATCTAATGATATAGTATATATATACCATCTTTTATTAATCTTAAACACACCAAAAACCTTATAAATTCCTTATAACACTTATAAACTCTTTATAAATTGTAAACTTAATTCTACAATTATTTTCTCATCACCTAAACTCTCAAAAATTCCATATTGACCTCATATATTTTCGGCCTTGATATTATGTAACCAAAACTTCTCAAATTTTACATATTACTCTTAATTATACTAATTCCTTCAATTTAACTTAGTTAGATAATTTTTCTAACTCATATATAACCTCCTAATTTTTGGCCACCATATAAATTATAGTATATGAATTTTTCTTGCATATTATGGTAGCTTATATTAAAGCTTATATCTTAAGGGTTATAAATCTAACTTTAGATTTTAAGATAATAACATTTAAGGTGCCAAAAATTAAATCTAACACCTAATAATTCGGCAATAAAACAAGGTAAACAATAGGTTAGATCATATATATATCAACAATTAGAACCTTGAAATAGGTAGTTGTAGGATTTACCTTGTATATTAACCATTAGCTTAATATTAAGCTTGTTTTCCTTAGAGATTTTGTCAACAATTTGCTAGAGAAATTGGCTCCAAAATCATAGATAAGATGAATAAGAAGGGTTAGTAACCCTAGGCACTCGGCCTTGATGAAAATCAAAGAAGGAAGAGTTTCCAAGAAGGCAATGTTTTACCTCGAGAATCAAAGGCACTTCTTTGTAGTTTTTCCTGAGAATCTGGGGTCTCATGAGCTATGGTTGTAAAGCTCTTGGAGAGAGGATTCCAACGAGCTATCAATCTTGTGATTTGGACTTAAGATGAGAAAGTTAAGATTTGTGCAAGACAATGTGTTCTTTAAGGCACCAAACTAAGAACATTGGAGTTTTTTTGTGTTGTTTCTTCAAAGAGAGGAGGAGCTACGAATTTGGGAGCTCTCATATGACAGGTAAGTGTCTGATTAATGATTTAATCAGGGGACACGATGATTTTGCAATTAATGGAAGTCATGGTTATTGAAATAGTGAATTTAAAAGCATTTTGGAGCCTTGGTGAGTCATCCCATGTCGGCAGCATAGGGCCTCATTTGATCTGATTTTTTTTTGTTTTTCCTTGTATTTATATAACATTTTATGTATTAATCTCGTTCATAAGGACTTATACCATGTGTTAGGTATGTTACATAGCCAAAAATGCCTTAAAACACCATTTTATGTGCTTCTGGGTTCACATTGATTATGCAATTTGTTTTGGCTAGTTTAAATGTGTCCTTAATACATTTAAAACCTTTAGAAACTTTTTCATGAAATATCATGTTGCTCATTCCAATTTAAACCAAGTCGTTTAGTGGTTTCTCCTTGGCTTTCGTAGTTTAGTACCTGTTTTGGGTGGACTTGTATACTTGTTTTGTGTGTATACGTAATGGTTCCTATGACCATTTTATTGTTGTTCCATTATTCCTTTATGGTATTTAGGCTCATTAGCCTTTTAGTTCCATGTATACATGATTAAGCACATTTTTCTTTAAAGCACATTTTTGTGCTCTAAGGTGCGTTTTCGGTTTAAACGCTAATTTCGCTTAATGCGTATTACTAATCTTAGAGGTATTTCACACTTGAAATCTCTTGGGAACTTATTGGTAGTTCCCTAATTTATTTGTGCTCTTTAAAACACCTTTTGCTCTAATTGTTCCTAAAGCATTTTGGTGTAAATTGTTGTTTAACACTTCTTCTAATGTTTCTAAGGCACGTTCTAGCCTTAGTATATCCTAATTAGATAGTTCATTAATATATTAAGGTTTGGGGTATTTCAAAATGAGTTTACAGTTATTCCTTATTGTGGCATGGATGTTTCCGATACCGTCTAACCTCGAATACGTGCTAACCCATTAGTTAACCAATGTTAGGAAAACGTAAGAGAATGGTATTCGGTTTTAACGTTTCAACTTACGAAATGTTCTAACTACGGCTATTCGTGTATCGATGGATGATTGGTGTATGTGTTTATATACTTCCTCACCGGTGTGACTAAACAATTTGGTTGACAACAAACTCACATGATGTGGTCAGTTTTATAAAGAGAATTCTAACCATTGTATACTTTGGGGGAGGAATCCGGGTGTCCGGTCACGCGTGTATGTTCGGGGGTCGATATCAGAATTAGATTCGACTCTCTCCTTGTTTTGGTTGTTTTCCTTTTTGGGAATCAATCTCCCATGAGTCTAATAAGAGACTCTCCTACCTTGACTTAGTTCGGGGCTAGGGGGAATTTATGTACGGTGTGTATGGATCACTATATTCGACACATCTTGGGGTAAACCAAACGTTCAATAAACCGAACGGTAACATGTTATGTAACGAGCTTAACATGAGAATGAAATCATTCTCTAGGCTCACTGAATTGGGTAACGTTATGTGGTTCGTTTCCTAAAGTGATTGTTCATGTTTTATGTTATGTGGTAATTGTGTTGATGTTTCCAATGAATGTTGTTATGTTTACGTATGTTGTTTGTTAAATGAACCCCATGTTTATATGAGAAGTAGTTGCGTGTATCCCGGTAGCCGACGGGCTGCACGTTAATCATACCAGCCAAGGGTTGCTGAGCCCCTTTAGGGCACCATATTATTTTTCAGGAGAGTGGTTGAAGAAGCGGAGTCGTTATAGCATGGATCATACAGAGATACTTTTGTTTCTTTTGGATTTTGAACCCGAGAAGTGCTTGTACACTCAAGGTGGTATATTTTGGTGGATGTAGGATTAGATTGGTGATTTTTGTACATCAACACTCGGTATATTGTGATTCTTTTTGGATAGTAATTTTGAAGGTTGTAATTATGCTCGGGATTCTTGTAATCAGACCGATACAATTGTATGTACAGCCTTGTTAGCCACGTGGGTGGCTAACGGCATGTAACACCGCCCTTTTTTGTTAATGTTTAAGTTATGTTTTCCGCTGCGATTATTGGTTAAGTGTGGAGATTATGGTTGGGGTGTTACAGCGTTGGTCACTAGACGTGCCACATTGTACACTCACAGTGTTTGTTTCTAACGATTACTACTTTTTAATTCTAGGCATTTGACGTAAATTCTGTCAATGCAGTCTTCCTTCTCTATGTATGTAATTGGAACATTCCAAGGGAATTTCAAGGGTTTACGGGTTCTATTCTCTAATAGAAGAGTATTCTATCTCTGATAAGTGAGAGCCCATTTTAAGGGGTTTAATCCCACTCAAAGGCCTCACAACAAGGAGAGGTATCCCCACCCTAAAAGGAGTGGTTTGTTCTCCGCCCCATCAATAGTATTATCTCTCTATTCTCATTGGTGTCCTTCCTGGCAATTCCTCCTCAATTAAATTATAGGTCATTCTACCTTATAAGTACACCTTAGTTCACTCATTTCTACTCAATTATCCTTTAATGATTCCTAGTAAGTGCTAGGTCATAGTAACTCACTTAACACTTAATACACTTGGTTTCCATACAAATTTTGCCATAACTTCTCTACTATATTATCATGCCCAAATGCATAGATTTTCTCCTCAAACGAACCCAAGTTAATCACGTCCTTAGTGGACATTCACAACACACCAATTACACTTCAACTACTTCAATTCACAATACAATTGCATAAACCTTAAATTGCTTGGCACTTAGGCCCTTAAATGACATGGCTCTTAGGCCCTTAAATGACATAATTTAAACACTGATTCTCACATAGCCACCTGCACACAACAATAGTCCCATGGCTCTTAGGCCCTTAAATGACATAATTTAAACACTGAATCTCACAGCCACCTGCACACAACAATAGTCCCATGGCAATACATAAGAGCTCTTATAATTCATTTGTGATTGTTTTACTAACTCATTTGTCATTAGCTCCTTAGTGTTTGATTTTCTCTTGAGTAAGAGCCGGTGGTTGGTTCACTGTTTGTACTCTAGCTCATTAGTAAATTAACTTCATAACTACTAGTTCTTTGAACTCCATTTTATGTCAGGTTACATCATTTTATGTGGTATTGGATTTCACAGTAAGCTGCTGCATCCTGCTTCCCACTATGGAAGTTCGCTCAGGTAATCTGACATTATTTGGTGTCTGCAACAATATTTTCGCTCAGATAGACTTGAATCTCTTAGTGATTTAGAATTTATTCATATTAGGCATCGTCCTTACGGTGTCTAAGTTGGGTATTTATTCTTGCTATCATGTGCTCCCGCCTCAATGCTTCGTTCAACCTTTGTTGACTACGCCACCCGTCGGTGATTAATCATACTTGGGTGTTAATGAGTTAGGCAAATAATACTAACCATCGTTTATGGGTATCGTTTGGCTCCACTATACCAACTCTGTGGTGTAGTCCCCTGAGCTTCCCTTTATCGGGATTGTATGTCTTTGATCCTTGGTAGGTCATTGCTAAATTCACTCATCTAATTTCGTTTCCGGGGTTACCAACATCTTCAATGAAGGATGTTGTACTGTATTCTTGTGATTCATTTGTTTTCATTCAGGGAGTTCTATCCCGTTCTTGTTGTGCCATCCATCTTCATCATATCTCGTATACCTTCCTTGTAGGTTATTACTTACGTAGGTTTCTGCTCGCATTGTTGAGCGGTCTCTTCGGCTCTTCTCATCGAGGTTCGGATTTGGTATTCTTACATGTAGTGTTGGTTGTTTGTCGATGAAGCAGATTTTCTGGGTCTGAGACTTATAAGTCTAAGGTTGTGAATCGTTGTTGATGTTTACATTGTTTAGTACTATGACCAAGTCTAGCTTTCCGCTGACTGGTGTGCTAACTTAATTCATTATGGTCTGGCCGTCAGCCCTTCCAAGGTCCCGTTCTTTAGTTCTTAAGGATTACAATCCGGTATTAGTGTGTATTATAACTGTGGCATTCTACTATCTCGCCATGATGGCTTCTCGTATAGCTTATTGTGGCAGCACTTGCTATGGCAAGTGCGCCATGCAAGATGCGCTATCGGTACTGTGTGAGTCAGTAGTGTACTTTCTCCTAATCTCCACGTAACTTGTAGTCCACGGGACTCTTTCTTCCCCCCTTTGTTTTTGGATAATTGATTATCTGAGCAGCTTCCTGATTGCTTTTGATAGTCTAGTTACTTATCGGGGTGTTCCTCCTTCTGAGGGAACCCTTTTTCAATTGCTTACGCCTTAATCCTCGCTCCCGTTGCCACGCATTTTGTCGTGGTTTCTGAGTACTGACTTTCCTTAGGCACTACGTCGTAGTCCTATTTCAACATTCCATTTTGCATGTTTCCTTAGTCGCCTGAGCTATTCTCGTCAAGTCATCGTAAGATTTCATATTGTATGGGGTTTGGAGTTCCTGTTTTCATAATGGACTTTCCGGTACTCTTTATTCTCATGCGCGGTATTATCCCGCAGTTGTGCTCCTTCGGACCACTGTCTGGTATTACTCTCTTCTTTTTTCCTCTCCATTGCATCGTAGTGCTTTTCTTATCATTGATATGGCGGGGTATCTCGACTGCGTAGCATGTCGACCCATGTTACCGGTAATTACCGTTCTCTTATTGGTAGGATCTCGTTGGCAGCGCCTATTTCAACGTCGCGCTCCAATTATGGCCTTCCAGATTTCGTAAACTGTTATACAACGAGGTGTTTCTCGTATTGCTTAACATTAACTAACTGCCAGATCGGGTTTACCCGAGTAAGAGAAGGCTTTCTTCTTTCTGGCGTTTGTTCCTGTATTCAAAGCTAGGGAAGTGGAGGGCGGGTTTAGGTACTGTAGATATCCGGTAAACACCGGGAAGTCCTAACTAATGCACCTCTCGCTTTATCTCTCAACCCTTAACCCACAACTCAAATTATGACTCGGTATTCTCCTAAGTTGGGTAATCCTAGTCATCAGAGCGTAACTACGCTCTGATACCACTTTTTGTAACACCCCATCTCATAAATCCATTCTCAACTCATAAACCTCCAACCAATTATATTAATAACACAGCGGAAATCTTACAACGATTGGTGTTACTGCCGTTAGTCACCACGTGACTAACTAGGCATACTAAATTCTCCAAGTTCTAGCTACAGTCTGATGGACCCGAATATACCAAACATTATCGTATACCAAATCTTAACCAAATACACATTCTTAATACCAGTATCCTATATCCTAATACATCATACTACATCTCATACCGTTTACTAAATGAGTGTACATGCACAACTCGTATAACAAAAGGAAAAGAACCCGAAGTACTTCTACCCGATCCTACTCTCAGGACGGTCGTCTTCTGTCGTTCACCTGAAAAATTTAAATAGTTGCCCCCGAGGGGGTCAGCATCTTTGCTGGTACGATTCTCTTATAGCCCCCAAGCTAACGGGGCTACGACAACTACTTGTCGATAGCATGCGGTTGATTAAATACACAACATAAATAAGAAGTGCAATAAACACCACACCACATATGAACAATTATAGTTCAAACACAATGAATGACTTAAAAGCGTTCCTTAAGTAAGAGAGTTAATCTTTTAACTCCTTAGGTTATGATTTTCTTAGTCTCAATCCAAGTCTTATCTCACCTCAAGTCTTATCTCAGTCTCATTATACCAACCGTTCTGTAATTAGAATTGGTTGTATCTTAACTTAATGATTATCTTTGTCGGGTCAAAAGTAACCCTAGCCAATGAGCTATTAACTCTATTGGTTAAAAAGACAACTTATCTTAAATTTGGGATTTAGGTGATCCCACCGCACCATCTTAATCTTTCCTCCCATCTTGAACTTTAACCCAAGATGGCTGAGTCGACATTCGACTCTAGGCAACAAGTCCGAAGACAAGTCTCAAGCGGAAGTCGGATCTGATACAGATACCAAACCCCTTTCCTTAACATGCATGACCTGAGTCAGTCCCGGATTCCTTACTCCCCCCCCCCCAACTTCCAATTAGTAGAAAGTTTTAAAGACGAAGTGTTAGTTAAACCTTTCTTCGGTATTAACCAACCAACAAATTTGGGAGTGAATTTCTTATCTCAAACAATGTTACTAAGTATTGTTAGTAACTACTCTCAAGGTCAAGTGTGTTAGTACTATATATACAAACACACAAGAAGATAAACAGTCCGGTTGCATGCTTTATCTTGTTTAAGTCATAGCAAATAAACATTTAGCACACAAGCCGAGGGACACCTCGTTAGCAAGCAGATTACAAGAAAACCATACTGTACACCTTGAGAGTGGCTAGCTGAAAATCCCGACTATCATCCCGACTATCCCGATCCGATCATTGAACCAACCGAGAATGTCATTTACTTATTGCACTCATTTTAATAGTTTCTTGTATTACGTTTCTCTCGTATATGTGTTCCTCTGAATTAAACTTACCAATTATACATACATGTGTATATATTTATATATAAGTCTCACAAGTCTAAATATTATTTAACAATATCATACCAATTCTACAAATACTTCCAAGTTTTATAATTGTATTTAATTAAATGTATCATTCCAACCTCTAATTAATTATTCCAAAGTTCCCATCCTTCGATTATATATATACACGTATTTGTACATCTATTATACAAACATGTTCCTACCAATTTGTTGTTACATTCAATTTATACACATTGAAACTCTCATAATTTCTAAGTCCCGTATGACTAATAAAAATCCTTTTTGTCTTAACCATCTAACTATATACATACATATCCGTATTCATTCACCTGTATATATAGTCTCACCATCTCTAATGGTCACCCATTATGTATACATATATTACATCTAGGTTCTCATATAAATAACACCAACCTATCACTTATAAATTAATACCAATTTTAAAAGAGGACTCCTTAATTATTTTAACCCCTCAATGAGTCCGTTAATAAAATCCTTTAACCTCTTTTACAACTTACCAATCTAATCACTTAAAATTGGCAAAATATAACATGGGTATTTCTATTCATTCTAACTTGGGTTTGGTTCGATTAATATCTAGATTATATTCTCATCCTTGCTTGACCTAGCCCAATTAGGATTCTTTATCCACTAGATATGTCTAAGCCCATTACAATTAAACAATATTAAACCTAAACCAACTTTGACTTAATCAATTTCCAATTCTAGCCCAATTCCATTTTGACTAGAGGGTCCAATTCTGTCCAAATCTCAATAATTGTCCAGACTCTGATTGACCAACTTCAATATTACGAATTCCCCAAAATTTTCCTTAATTACGCTTTAGCCCTAATTTTCCACAAACTAGAAATCACCCCAAACTTTTCTAATTCACAATTTCAATCCAGATTTATTATACTTACGTTTTTAACCCCAATTATCTCATAATTATATTTCTGTCCACAATTTTTTCAAATTTCCTTTTCACCCCCAACATTCACCTAATCTTCAATTCACCCCATTTTTTCCCGAACCCTAATCGATTCCACCAATCGATTTAGGGAAACCTAATTTTTCATTTTTCTGAAATTCACGATTCCAGAAACTATTTAATTCCATCAGCAAATCGAATCAATGTTTAAAGACCAAATTGCTCCAGAACTCTATCTACGTATCGCACACAGAATAGAATTCAACTTCAGATTAAAGTCCATGTACAAATTATCCAAAGTTGTAGATACATAATCACAAAACAAAATTAAACTCCAACGACAACACACTACCGCACACGACATTCAGTCAGATTTTACAAGTTTTGCAAGAAGAATTGGGCTCTAATGGCGCCGATAACTTAGAAGGAGCAGATATCAATTCCTATCTTAGTTTTTTTTCGGTTTCATCAAGAGAAAAGAAATCTTAGTTTGCTACCTATGAATCTCTCTTTGATTTTCGAAACCCTAAATTAATTTTAGAGTCCCGATTTCACAACACAAGTAACCCACTATCAGATTTGAAAGTCCATTACATAATGTCTACAGGCTACAAAATTCGCATGGAAGAAGAACGGCTTTACTTGCACCGAATTCGTAGAAAAATAAGTGGATAGTTTCTATCCTAATTTTCTCGAATCTAACTAAGAATCAGACAGAAATAAGCAAAACATTGAAAATGAACTCGATAGTGGTACACCTTCGATTTCCTGAAGAGCGGCTCTAATTTTTCGGCTCCAACAG